>OAMR01001151.1:65797-98479 GCA_900205405.1 Echinochloa crus-galli
GATTGGATCTGGGGTTATCTCGCCGGCGGTGACGACGAACGCGGCGGCGCTGCGATGCCCGCGGCGGCGCATCGCCGGACTTGGGTCGAAAACACGCTAGGATATTCGGTTTGCGACGAGATCAAGTGCTACAGACTCGCTGGACCACGATGAGTTCATCTGGGCGGCTCTAGATGGCTAGAGATGCACACCGACGACGGACCACGACGGCGGCGCCATGGATCTCGACGGAGCTCGTCGGAGTACACGAATTCAAGCTACGGTTGATGATTACCTACAGGAACTACTCGGGAAGGACGATCAGGCGATGGGGAACTTACCCCGATGGATCAAGTCGAAGATCAAGCAGCACCGTGGGCGGACGACGACGAGCAGCGGCTGGCGGCGCTGAAGAACGACGGCGAGCGTCGTCAGCACGATAGAACCGAAATTGAACCAAGAAATCAAACGGGGAAGCCTCACTACTACCTGGCGAAGCTTTTGGAGGAGTTCTGGATGAGGAATTGTCGCCGACGACGACGCGACGACGAAAACCGACGCGGCGGCGACTTGAGCGGAGGCGCGAGCTCGGGAAAACGAGTTGCGAGGGCTGGATTGGTTGGGGAAAGATTGCGGGCGGGTGCGCGCTTTAAATAGGCCGGAGACCGGGGCCTCGGCGGCGTGTAGCAGCAGGATTCGGTGATGGCTCGGGCGGAGATCGAACTCGGACAGAGAGTTCGGCTCGGTTACGGTGGAGAAGAAAGGGCTGACAGGTGGGGCCCACCCATCGGCGTCACAAGGAAAGAAAAGAGACGGCGCAGCGAGATTGGGCCGGAGCTGGGCCGAAAGCGGAATGAAAACGGGCTGAGCGGGGAGGAAACGCGAGCGAGGGAAAAAGTCCAGGGGTGTAAAGTGGACTTTGCCAAGAGTTCAGGGGCCAAAACTAAACTCAGCCTATTTAACTTTTCTAGAACTCAAACAAAAGCAAATCAAATTCGAATTTAAACAAAATTTAAATTCTAACTTGATTTACTAGCAACAAAAAATATATGCAACAGCATGAATGCAACAAAAACTTATTTTGACTAAAATTATTTAATATGATATTTAAATTGATAAAAGGCTAGAAATTCTAATTAAATCATAGAAAATTTATTTAGGCCTTAATAATTTCTAGAAAAATTTAGAGAGTTGCTACAATTTAATTGTGATGAATTTTAGGGTGTTACATATAACCGATCGCTGGTACTCTCTACTACTCCGTACCATACAACAAGTAGTCAAGTACTCCAATCCATGTTAGCTAGCTAGTAATTAACTACTAGTAACTGTTGTGGGACAGTGACAGTTCTCGTGTATTGACACTACGTGCTGCTTCACTGCTTCGTACTACACATACAGACCGGCCATTGGACGGATGAATAAGTTTCAGTGCGCACATGCATGCAGGCATGAACCCGTCCCGTAGTTGCTAAAAAAATGAGTAAAATAGAGAGACGGTCCCTAAACCAGTCATGCGGTGTCATCTAGGTCCCCAAAATCTCAGAATGCATTTTTAATCCCCAAATTTGTCGAAATGTGCCATCTAGGTCCCCGATCTTTCAAAATATATTTTTAAGTCCCCAAACTTATTACAACGTGTCATCCGAGTCCATAAACTCTCATAATGCGACGGAAAATGGTGAGATCTAGTGCTAGAATCAGGAGAAGTCTTCGTCCTTATATCCACGTAGTATATATCCGACCCTTAGCTAATAATTAATACTACCGGTGATGGACACGCTATCGTGTACGCACAGTGGCCACATTTATATGGTAGCCGGCCGCATCTCGAGCATATGCGCGCGGCAACAAATAAAACGCATTCATGCTGCATGCTACGGCATATATATGCGCTAGCTGTTGCTATCGACCCACCCATACATTCATGGCCAGCAGGACAAGCGGATATAGCCCAAATTAGGGTGGCGATGGCTCTCTTCACCTCTTCCTTCCAATATAATATCTATACGTATATAACAGTAATCCATGCATGGACCCTACCCCTGCATGCATGCTACTTGACCGGCCGGCCGGCCACCATGGTAATTAATGACCTTGCCAGTCGCGCAGTGGCTACGTGCCAGTGCCTGCGCCGCAAGCTAGGCACACCGCTCCAAATGAAGCGCACACCACCACACGTTGAATTGGTAGCTGGTTGGTAGGTTAGGTACTAGCGCTCGTGCACTCTTACAAATAAATCCGGCCGGCCATCTAATCAGACGCCGTACGTACGCACTCCTCAAATTGTGGAGCCAGCAAGCCAACACAAGCGGGCAAATGTGCTGCTACCCGGCCTGCCAGGGGCAATCTCGTCCTCCCAGCTACCTTCGTTCCACGCACTTCCACCGTTCATTCATTCATTCATTCTTTCTACCTACCTACGCGCAGAAATCGCAGTACTTCCCATTATATATATAAGCCTGCTGCAGTGTTGTGTGCGGTGCCATGTGCTTCAGATCTATACGTGTACAGAGTTCGTTCACGGCCTAGCTCCTTGAATATTCTCAACTTCCTTCTCACACCACGGCTAGCTTAGTTGTTACCAGTGAGAGAGAGTATCGCTTGGATCGGATTCCTCCTCCTTCGCCCACATACACAGCTAGCACACAATACCAAAGGCCGGGATCTCTCACCTCCATCGTTGCCTTAGAGATCTAGCTGCCTAGGCCACCGACGGACGACGATATGGAGAATAAGCCAACAAGCAGGGGAGAGGAGGCGGCGGCGAACAAGGTGCCTCTGCTGGAGCCAAGGGCGGCTGCAGCAGGCAGCATAGTCAGCAAGGTGCAGCAGGAGGAAGAAGAAGATGATGACTCGTCGCTGGGTCGTCGTGCGTGGGCGGAGAACAAGAAGCTTTGGGTGGTTGCGGGGCCCTCCATCTTCACCCGCTTCTCCTCCTTCGGCGTCACCGTCATCAGCCAGGCCTTCGTCGGACACATCGGCGCCACCGAGCTCGCCGCATACGCCCTCGTCTCCACCGTCCTCATGCGATTCAGCAACGGCATACTGGTAATTTCACATCGATCTAGATATATCATTACTCCTGTATTTGTTATTAGGAACCAATTAATCTATAGTACGTACGTGTGCTGCTGCTTCGATCCATCCATATTTTTGTTAACAAAAACTCGACCGGAAAGCTCTACAAATCAAACAGCTAGTTCACCACACCCACCTGCAGCCTGTGTGCTAATCTCATTTTTACTTTCTACTATCTAGGGGCAGATAGCACTAGTGCTAGGAGAAAACCGGTGCGTTCTGCAAAACAACCAACTCGCTTAGCCGCCTCAAGTGCAAACCAAGGCAGTCAGTCTTTTTGCCTGCGTTTTCATTCCTAAGTGAGCACGTCCATGGACAAAGACCAGAAACCGCCGGCTAAGATCAACTTTCCTAACCACTCATTAGCTAGCTAGCTTTACAAATCTGCTGGCCTCATCAAGAGAGTGACGTGAGACACACAAGATCGATCACAAGGTTAGTTGATTAATTTCAAGCGCACCATATATATCCACGTAGTATATATCCGATCCTTAGCTAATAATTAATACTACCGGTGATGGACACGCTATCGTGTAAGGCGCGCAACAGTGTAGGCGGCAGTCGTGGTCCAACGGGAGCATGGTTTGGCCAAGCGCACGACAATGTAGGTGGCAGTCGTGTGCACGTGGTTTGGCCAGGCGCACAACAATGTAAGCGGTAGCCGTGCACGTATGAATTATCCCACCGTGCACAACAGTGTGTAGGCGACAGTGTTGCTATGGGTGAAGGGGACTTCATAAGCGAAAGGGAGTGGGAGCCATAGATGCCACCGATTTCAAATTCGATGAGGAGCACGACAAAGAGAGTTACTTGGTATGTTGCTCCCAGAAGTACGCTGAGTCAACTATATGGATGCGAGCAATATAATAAGACAAAGGGGTGCATCCAGCAGTGTGAGATGACGAGAATAAACGAGGCACTACGTGTAGACAAATTCCCATGCATTGGTACGGTGAAGTGGACTTCGTGAGCGAAGGTGCATAGGATCCATGTATCCCCTTCCCCCCTTCCCCCTTCCTCGGTTCCGCATCCAATAAGGAGCAAAACATATGAGAGATCTTTGGTAGGCCCTGCGTTTGAGAACGGCGGCGGCGGTGCGAGCAACCTAAGAAGATGAAGGAGTGTGGGACGATGAGAGTAGGTGAAGTATTGTGGGTGTAGATTAATGCCCATGCATTGCTACAGGTAAGGGGGCTTCGCGAGCAAAAACCCACAGGAACCATGGACGCCGCTGGTTCTGCATCTTATTAGGAGTATCAAGTAGTGTTTCAGTTGTTTTTCTCATGGCTTAGTAAAATAAATAAATATTCTACAAGCGCATAGAATTACCGCTATAGCAGTTCACCAGGGAGTATTTCGAGGTATCGTAATTTATGTTTCCTCATGGAAGCTTTGGCAAGAGTACTAGTAAATAGGTATTCGAGACTATCCAAGAAGGGTACACTACTATCAAGGTAAGGGGATAACGATATTGGATAAGAGTGGATATACAGTGACACACAGCTCAAGGTATCTCAGATAAGAGAGAGAAGTGGTAGCTAGCTCGGAGGACAACGAGACGAGATAAACGATTCCTGGGTACTTGTCTATCTGGGATACTCAAGTCAAGAGATAAAGTGGCTGAGAAATAGCTCTGACTGGTCAAGGGTAACTCTAATACCTCAGCTTCGGGACAACGGGGCCAACAACCCCGCACTCTGGGATCCTACAAGCCAAGCTAGGCATGATGGCTACAAAGACCGTATAGGACTATCACCACCTAACAGCTACCACCTCTATGCCAGCTCAGGAATAAACTACGGTCACCACCTAGTCTAGGTACCACACTTACATTAGACAATGACTACTTCGCTAGCAGAAGCAAGCAATCCTGTCAATATCCAGTGACAATTCACCGCAAGTATTGAGCAGAAACAAAGAACCTGCTAAGACAAAGATTTAAGCAAGAACTGGAAGAACTAAGATCACAACAACTATAGTCTAAACACGAAATAACTGCAACTATAATAAGGTAGAAGCAGGATATAGATAACCCAGACAAGATGACAAGATAAACTATATTGATAACTCAAAGTTTTACATAAAGAAAAAGGAAAAGATGCAAGAGCTAATACCAGAGCTTGTGAAGACTACTCCGGAACCTTCGAGGCACAGCTCGACTCGTGACTGGGAAAAACAGGTTACCTTGGCTCACTGTTGCTTATTGTTGTACTTATGCTATCTCCAATCTTCATTGATAATACCATGGACTGCTTGAAGGTTACACAATATATTGAATTATTCTTTGTTCCTATTTGCAGGTGGTGATTGCTCAAGAGAGATTGAAGAGATGGTACATGGAAGAGAACAGAAGACTGCTGGGCTCGAGGGGCGATCCTTGAACCGTAACTTCAAAGTGGGCCTTTTAGGGTCCTCGAAAAGTATTTGCTCGGCATCAGAGACCCTTTGGCAGATGCACATATTTCCTCACCATCGTAAGAACAAAAAGAGGGAAGTTTAGCCTATCAAGATTGTGTGTTCCTCCAAGCCAAGCAATGAAATCAATTATCAGAAGTAGTGAACCCTCCAGTAGAAAAGGATTGTATTATTCCAGAGAGAGGGCATATATGGGTGAGCCTTTGTTGGTTAACCGTGAGTTTGGTGAGAGTGTTGTTGCTCTGCATCAATTTTGGGTATGCTAATGTCCCCCATCAGAGCAGTGGTTGTGGCCTTTATGGTTTGGGGCATTTGTGCTGATTGCGTGAGTACATTTGCACATATAATGAGTTGGAAATGTCAACCCACTGGACCCTTGTGTATCTATCTCGTTGACTCTACTACTAATTTGGCAAAATCAAATGGCAATTGGGCTACGCTAATTATATACAGGTTGCAGGCACGGTCTGAATCTGATAGGGTTTTGTTGTTTGCAATCTCGCACGTCGCACTAGAAGTGTTGATTCAGATTTAATCCAATCGATTTTCACAAACACATGACGCAAAACTGCACGACACTCGACACTACAATGCAACCCGAGACAGATTTGAGCAAAGCAAGCAAAATCGAACGCGAGATCAGAGGAAATGGGAGGAGGGACGAACCGAGGTGAATGGGCGGGCCGCTTCCATCCTGTCCTACAGCCTACAGGCTCGTGCGTTGTCAGCGCCCGAGCGTTGCCTACTCCCCTCCTCGAACCTCGATTAACCCATGGCGGCAGATCGAGACTTTCCCGCCGGTGTCCAGGGCTCATTCGCCGCCGCCGCTCCCCGCCGCCGGTGGGCAAGCAAATAAGAAAGGAGACCGGTTGGGCCTGGGCCCTGGGTTTCTCAGTCTCTGAGACTGACACCATGGTCCCACGCTTCTAGTGGTGGCGGAATCAACACGGCCCACCCTTTGGGCCCACGCGCCAGAGAGATGAGCTCCGTGCGTGCGAGTACACATCCCCCAAACCTCCCTTTCTCCGTCGACGGCGGCGGAGGATTACCAGTGGAGGTGCGCCGGCCGTGGCCCCAGCAGTTGGTAGCCCCAATTTCCCCCCCGGCGAATCCAAGTTGCGGAAATGCCGACGCCGGTGAAGTCGGTGCTCCCCGTGGTGCTCCTCGGCTGCGGCGGCGTCGGCCGCTACCTCCTCCGCCACATCGTCTCCTGCCGTCCGCTCCACACCAACCAGGTATCTTCCTTTGTCCGACTACTTGTATGTCTGATCGATTTGGCGATCACTGATTCGCTGATGGTTTCTGTTGTTTCACTGCCGATAGGGCGTGGCCATCCGGGTGGTGGGCGTCGCCGATAGCAATTCCCTGCTCGTCGCCGACGACGTCCACTCGGGCAGCCTCGGTGACGCGCTTCTCACCCACCTCTGCACCGCCAAGGATGCCGGCTCTCCCCTTTCCTCCCTGCTTGGCCAAGGTAGATAGATATTCCACTATTTAGTTCTGCTCATCTTCGTTGACATGTAGAATAATAGATGCTTGGATGTGCAATTTCAGGCCAGTGTCAGCTGTTCCAGAACCCTGAGGCTAGGAGCAAAGTCATTGACGCTGCTACCACGCTTGGGAGAACATCTGGTTCGTTACTCTGCGCTCTACTGCACATACATCTTCCTCTTCCTTTAATGTACTTTGCTTTCTGCTTTTTATGTTCCAATCAGTAGACCACCAAAAAGCTTAATACATGCTTACTGTTTTTTTATTTGGTAGGTTTGAATCATATTTCTGGTTTTGAACCCACATTTCACATTTCGTTGTCATTCAGGTCTTGTCCTAGTTGATTGTTCTGCAACTTATGACACTGTTAGTCTGCTGAAGGATGCCGTGGATCATGGATGCTGCATTGTATTGGCAAACAAGAAGCCTCTTACCGGTGTTTATGTAATGCTATTGGATTTCCTCTTTTCTGCTTAGTCTTTCATAATGCTGAAATAACACTACCTTCTCTAATTCAACAAAGGGCTTTTATCTGATTAAAATGCGTTTGTTGCTGTCACAGGAGGATTTTCAAAAGTTGGTCTCCAATTTCCGTCGGATAAGATTTGAATCTACTGTATGCTCTTGCTTCTATAAGTGGTTTCAGTTTTTTTTCCCGTCTTTCCCATCTTGATGCCTGTACATACTACTGCTGTATGCTATCTATATATGACCAGAGTCTTGCTGCTATTGGTTTATGTCAGAACCTTGCCTGTGATATATTGGATTTTGTGGTATTCTGATGCAATTAACTGTATCATTGCAATTTCATTCTTTCAGTGTTACAGTGAATCAGTTTTGTATAGGACTGCTGGTTCAGTATTGTTTGCTCAAAACCCAAAGATAATGAAGATATATACATGATAACAGTCAGGGCATGCATATAACATAGTTCTTAGCACTTTTCTCTCATTTATGGTGTTTTCACTTCTGCTAAGGATCCTTTGTGATTGATACGTGCAATTGTTAATTTCAGGTTGGAGCAGGTTTGCCTGTGATAGCTTCGGTAACCCGTATTATTGCATCAGGGGATCCAGTTTCTCGTATAGTTGGCAGTCTAAGTGGTATGCAGTCATTAGTCTATTATGTAATAAAGTGCCCTATTTTTTTAAAAAAAAAAGTAATACAAGTTTTCCTTCATATGGGTTTGTAGGTACACTTGGATATGTGATGAGTGAGCTGGAGGATGGAAAGAGATTTAGTGAAGTTGTAAAAACAGCCAAGTCTCTTGGCTATACAGAACCAGGTCTTACAATATCTTGTTGAAATATTACTTTCATTACAATTTCATGTTTTGATTTGTAGTTAGCTCTTGTTTGTGAAGTGGGGCTGAAACAAAAGTAGGCTAATATAAGTAATCTAAGCATAAGGAACACAACTTTAAGTATTTATTATTTCACCAGCTTGAAATGTGCATTTACTCATGTGTTCATTTTTACCAGATCCACGTGATGATCTTGGTGGAATGGATGTGGCTAGAAAGGTAAGATACCTCATAATTTCCCATGCAATAAGTGGTGTTTTGTTTGTTGCTTGTTTTTCATTTCCAAATGAACTGTTATGTGTTGCATGAACTGCTGCTATGCTGAGTTTATTTGTGTCCTACTAGCATTTGATGTGGAAAATCTTATGAACATAAGTGTTATCACAAAATGTTCATCCTGTTCCAGTAGGCCATGTTATCCACTTGTTCATATTTGTGTTTCATACTTTCACGCTTTGAACTCTCATATAGCCATCTGCATATTGTTAAGGTCACAATATATAATGACCTTTTTGTGAAAGGGGTAGCTGAGGTTTGGTTCGAAACTTCAAACTTCCCTGTTTATCTTTGCTAACAGGCAGTCAGCTCTAAGAACTTCATGTTTGGATGCAGGCGTTGATCCTGGCTAGGCTTCTGGGGCAACAAATCAGCATGGAAAATATCAATGTACATCTATCTATACTATTTCTCAAGATTTACAATTTTAGCTTTGATATGTATACTGGGTGATATTTTCAGTTTTTCTAGTGTTTATAGCTGAAACTTATATGGTGTGCTACTTCACTGTTACTCTGGCTGTTCAACATTAACATAGGTCTGGGCAATGTTACTTCCTGTTTCACATGCTCTACTTGTGGAGCCATCTTTAGGCTTGTGTCCTGGTTTGCAGGAGCACATATATACTTGTCTGAATTTTTTACACCAATCGTATGCAGACATGCTAAGTCTGAAAGAGTATACTAACCAGCCTCCAAACTTGTAAAGTTGTTTATATTTCTGATTGATTACACCATTTGTTTCTTGTAGTGCAGTTTGATTCGTTTATACGACACAAGAGCTTTCTCTTGATTTTGTATGATATGATAGCTATTAATTTGAATGTTCTTAATACAAAAAAATCATTCCTTACTTTAAATTCCTTTCTTTTATACAAAGCTACAACATTATTATAATTCCCACAGTTAAGTGAATCACTGAATTGTAATCAATCAGGCACTGTGTTTTCGACAATGTTTGAGTGAGCCAATTTTGTGTTTCTCTTCACTCTCAGGTTGAGAGCTTATATCCTAGCGAATTAGGACCTGATGCAGTATCCACAAAGGACTTCCTTGAAAGTGGTTTAGTACAACTTGACAAGAGCATGGAAGAAAGAATTAAAGCAGCATCTTCAAGAGGAAATGTTCTTCGCTATGTCTGTGAAATTGAAAGCACAGGGTATGCCTCCATCCCAGTGTGATAGTACTGTGAAACATCCACTTGCATCATAAATCAGGCTCCAATATGTTTTCTGAATCCACAACATGGTTTATTGTTATTGTCATCATTGTTCCAAAATCTTGTTTTTGAACCTCCTTCCAATCTTGTTTCTTGCTGGCTGGTTGTCAATCTTTCTGCTGTCTAACGTCCCAGTTTGCAGGTGCCAAGTAGGCCTTAAAGAGCTCCCAAAAGATTCTGCGCTGGGTAGATTGAGAGGAAGTGACAATGTGGTATGTTTTACCCTTCCTTCTCTTACTTTCTTCATTTTGTTTGACCATCTGTCACCAGTGTCTGTCTCCCAAAACGTCCGTATCGTGTTTGTTTCGCTCTTACCAGAGTAATGCTCTTCTTTTACACAGCATCACAAAGAATTACCCAGCTATCATTTGGCTGTCCCTGGTTGGAGAATTGACAAATGCGTTTCTTTGTGGTTGTCAGGTGGAGATATACAGCCGATGCTACGAGAGCTCACCTCTGGTGATCCAGGGCGCAGGAGCCGGCAACGACACCACAGCTGCAGGCGTTCTTGCTGATATAGTCGACCTCCAAGACCTGTTGCAGAAGACGGCATGAGCGTGAATACATTACTGGCATCTTGCTAGCACCTGAGTGTTTAATTGCGTTTTTTTTTTGTTCATTCAGCTGCCGTACTACTATGCGATCAAATTGGCAAACTGAGACGTGGGACTTTGGAATATACAAATTTTGAAAGACGGCATGGCGAGTTTTCTTGGAGAAACAAATCTTTATCCTCGCTTTGGGCATTCCCGTTGCTGCTGGCTGAATCAGCAGCGGCCCACGCTTTGGGCCCACACGCCAGTGAGCGCGCGAGCTGTGTGTGATCCAAAACCTCCCTCCCCATTCCACGGAAGCCATCCCATCCAAATCCAAATCGAGCGAGCGATGCTGCGGCGCAACCCCACCCGCATCGAGCTCCGGTCTTCCGACCGCGACGAGCTCGAAGACCACCTCCGCGCCGCCGCCGGCACCACCCCAACGGCCTCCACCCCCACCGGCTACACCACGCCGCCCCCAGGCCCGGCCACGCACGCCTCCTCCTCCTCCTCCAACCCCCTCCTCCACCCGCCGCCCGGCGCCGCGCCTTCCAAGGCCCAACGCATCGGCCTCCTCTCCACCCCGACGAGGAGGAAGGGCTCGTGCTGGAGCTCGACGAGACGCGGTTTGACTTCGGGACGAGCTACGAGCTCGAGTGCGAGACGGCGGAGCCTGATCGGGTCAAGGAGGTGCTGGAGCGGCTGCTCACGGTGGCCGGCGTGCCGTACGAGTACTCCCGCAGCAATAAGTTCGCCTGCTTCATGGCAGGGAAGCTGCTTCCTTGACCTTGACTAGGCATGTGTCTGTTCTTGGTGTTCTTTGAGTGACAATAACATTTTGATTATTAAGGAAGGCTGCTCGTGAAATTTGGTGTATGCTTTGGAGTTGCGGCATATGTACTGGCTAGCCTGAGCGCCATCTATATGATTCGATTCCACTCGAATCCACGGTGCCATTTCATCTACCATACCAACTTGGCATTTCAGTACAAGATAAAGTTCCTAGTTAAACTGATTTCCCTGTTTTTCCTATTGTTAATGTGAAACCCACTTCTTCCTTGCAGTTCCACTTTGCCTAAAAAATTCAGGCGTGCTCCCACTTTGATTTGTAGTAGTACAATACTTGGAGATGCCTGTCATTTTTAAATGGGTATGGAATATAGTTAACCAATTATGCTAATCCAACCTTTTGTGTTGCGACTTCCATTCTGTCTGCAAACTCTTACCTGATGATGCATCATTGTTGCCTGACTACCTGCCATGTTCAACTTCAGGAAAATAAGTTTGTCGATTGCTGCTTCTTTCGATGCTCACTTGTGTGTTTCCTGCTTAGATTCGCTGGTGGTGTTGTGTTACTTGCATTTGGTGACAGACCTGCTTGTTGTTCAACATCTACCACATGTCCACGGTTGCGGTCCCTCCGCAATTGCTCTTGCTACTGTTTGCTGAGAAGCACTTTTTGGCATTAGCTCAAATCTGGATTGTTCATTCGTCCTGGGAGCGATGACTGGCTTTCTTTCTTCCTTTTGCTTTCTCCTATGCATACTACTTTCTCCTCAAAACAAAGAGCGGACCCTCTGAGCTCTTACATAAGGTTGGGTCCGAGCAAGTGAATTTCTAGCAAAACCTTTTGGCAAAATTGATTGCTAGACTTAGAGATCACGAGTTGGCATATCAATGGGTTGTTTTCGTTCTGCCACATCCCTTAAAATGGTGCCAACTTTCAACTCAATGGTCGCAAAACAACACTATCATTTGTTTACTTCTGGTTTGAGAATTCACAAGAACAGTTTGTGTGGTGATCAGGTGGAGATATACAACCGATGCTAGAACTCACCTCTGGTGGTCCAAGGGCCAGGAGCTGGCAACGACACCGCTGCTTCAGGCGTTCTTGCTGATATAGTCGACCTACAAGACCTGTTCCAGAAGACGGGCGTACTTGTTTATTGAGGCATCCACGCTGTCAACAAGTTGCTTGTTAGCCCCGGAGCGTTTTGAACTTTTGATTGTTGAGTGCTGGTCTGCTGTCTGCGCTTAGAGCAACTTCAGTGGAGCCCTCAAATTAAGGCCTTCAAAACTCATTTGCAGGCCCATCTCTAAAAAATAGAGTACCAAAATAAACACTCAACTGCATTGGGCATATGAACTCGGGCCTCTATTTCTCTGTGGGCCCACCTGTCAGCCGCATTTACCTCTCTCTCCCACTTTTGGAGGGGGGAATTGGAGGGCCTCTAGTAATGGAGGCTTGGAGGGGAGAGTTGGAGGCCTATGCAAAATGCAGGTCCATTTGAAGGTCCTGCTGGAGTTGTGTTTTTGCTCCAAGCCTCTAAATTTTGGAGTAGAGATCCATATAGAGGCCCCTGCTGGAGGTCGTGCGGCAGACATTGGAATAGATATTGAGACGGAATGCTGAGTTTTCTAGTGTACTTCTCTTAGAGAGAAATCTTTACTCCACAGAAATAAGGCCCCGTTCTGTACAACCAAGCGGACATGCGTGATATCTGATTGACTGATTGGCAGTTTTTTGTTTTGCGTTCAAACGAATTCCTGGGTGTGTTTAGTTCCAAAAACGAGGTAGGGAAAGTTTGGCGAAAATGTCACATCGGACACCGTAGCGCATTGTAGCACTTTTCGTTTGTTTGTGGTAAACATTGTCCTACCATGACCTAACTAGGCTCAAAAGACTTGTCTCGTCGCGTACATCAAAACCATGTAATTAGTTTTTATATTTACCCACGTTTAGTGTTCCATGCACGAGGAGAGAGATTTGATGTGATAGGTAAATAGTGAAGTTTGGAGAGAGAATTTTGGGAAGCTCGGTGATTTGATGGGAACGCTGGTAGGCAAAATGAGCTCTGCGCTTTGCCAATGTACAACCTACACTCGCACAAGAGTAGTCACACAGCTTATTATGAGCTGCGAGCGTGCTGGCGTCAGCAGGCAGCACCATCGGGCAGCAGCGCTCGCCGTCGTCTTCGCCGTCGCCGGTATCACAGCAGAGAGAGGATCTCGTTCCTTTGCAGTGGCCAGTGGTCTCCCGGGACTGACAACAGGGCCCCGCGAAGGTCTGGCAGGTGGGCCGTGCAGTAGGGATGGCAGGCTCATTGACAGGTGGGCCCATGCCCACCCCTCCCATGGCCGTTGCTCTTGGGAGCCATATGAAGAAATTCGAATCGCCTCTCTTGGTCTTGTCGGCAGGCCGCCACCCACCAAATCCCATCGGAGCCGAGCAGCCATGGCCGCCGCACACGAACACGCAGAGCAGGAGAAGGAGCTCCTCTCCTCGGTCGTGGGCGACATCCGCTGCTACTCTGGCTCCGACCCCCTCCGCCCATGGCTCCGGTACGGCACCATCATCATCATCCACCGCTACGCCCCCTTCCTTCCCCGTTCTCCCTCTCCCGCCCGGCTGCATCGTTTTCTTTGTCGATCCATAGACTGATTCGCCCCCTCGTTTGGCGTTTCATAGGGGCATGCGCAAGATGGAGCGGGCGCTGCCGCCGGCGACGCTGCGAGAGAAGCTGCCCAGGTTCCTCCAGAAGTGCGCCCAGGAGTTCCAGGACGACGCGCGCTACCGCGACGATCCCCGCTACCTCCGCGTATGGATCCAGCTGGTGAGCCACCCACTGACCCTCCGATTTCTGCAACCACCCGTCTCGACCCTTCTCATCATCCCCCGTTACTGCTCACTACATGCGCTTCATTGGGGGATGTATCAACAGAGGACAGTGATTGATTGCGTTCGATGCTAGCTTTCACCAGTTTGTGGCTTTGGAGGTTTCCGAGTGAACTCCTAAATCTGCACTAGTTCAATCGAATTGCCATTTTTATCTAATGTATTTATATCATAATAATACTTTTTCTTAGCTCACTGATACTGTAAATTTCATCACATCATAGCGTGAATGTCGTCCTGAAAAATCTAAACTAAAACAACTGGCTCTCTGGAAATTTTGAATGTAATTGTATCATAGTGGCTCTTGAGGAAATGACAACCATATTAAGGGCCGTGGTTATAAGGAATGATCTTTCTGTGTTCCTTGATTTTGTAGATGGACTATGTGACGGATGCGAAGCCTTTGCTCAAGAAGATGGAGAGGAATGGAATAGGCCTCAAGAGAGCTTCATTTTATATGGCTTATGCACTATACTATGAGAAGCACAGGAGATTCAGTGATGCAGAGAAGATGTACCTTTTGGGAATCCAGAAGTAAGCTCTTACCTCAATTTTTTTTTAATAATACCATCTCCTGCTGCTGCAATTGTTGTTATTGTGTGAGCTCAACTTCCATTAGCTAGTTTCCATATATTTTGATATCTGCAGAAAACAGAATCTTGCATGTACTTTCATCATCTGGAACTAAGCATATCTCAATTCCACCTACTGTAGATCAGTAGTTAAAAAAAACAGTGTCTTTTTATTATGGATTTAACTACAAATCCCTGGATACTATCTTTTTCTGAGATGCACTATGGACTATGGTAGCTTCATGTCCAACCTGAACAGCTCTATTAAAAAACAGTAGCGCACAGTTATACCACACTTTTAACTGTTTGATACAATTAGGGAAGAAGGATTGCAAGTAACACTTCATCTGAAGATAGATCCCAGTGCATAGTTCCTTTGAGAGTAAAAGCTGGTTACTGACCGAAGTGTCTAATAGCCTTGCAGAGCCAATTGGGGAGTTGCACAAAGCACATGAACAGTTTATTGTGCGCATGGAATCATACAAGAGGAGGAAAGATAAAGTATTAACTCATTACGTATTACTACTTCAATTCAGATCATGGACAATGTTGGGTTTCTTGACCTCCCTTCTTATTTATGTGCTTTAGCTGCAGGAAAGAATGCCTGGGAGAGCTGGATCAGGTGCTACAACCATGAACCAAATCAAAGGTAGGCCTATGAAAAAAAAGGCGCACAAAATCAATTCCTGTGTAACTAATATAAAAAAGTGCCTTTGCCACTTTTCTCTCTATTATAAGCTTACTACCTGATCTTTCCCGAAATAAAAGAAAATTATTTATTCTTATAGTAGATCCCTACTTTGAACATTCCTTTCTATAACATGCATTCTGATTTAATTGGCACACAAATACAATGGATGTTTTGCCAGTGTTGTCTTACTTATTTTGGGAATATGTTGCAGGTGAAAGCAGAAACAGTAAAGAACTGAAATCCAATACAATGCAAAAGTCAGGAAGCAGCTCTACTAATTCATTAGGTTGTTATCCTCCACCAGGTCCTGCTAAAGTTGGTATGTTATCCAGAGGCAACTCAGGAGCTAATAAGAATTTGTCCCGTTGCAATAGCGACGATACTGTAGTTGTACGGTTTGTAGGTTCTGCATTGGTTGGGAAGTCAGAAACTGAAGATGCCTGCCATCACGGCCTAGTTGAACCAACTATAAACACTAAAGAGGCCATGGATGCAATCAATAGCATGTTTTTGGAGCCACTTGAACCTGAGACAGTTCTCAAGAGACGATCAAAGCGTGAAAAACCAAATTGTAATCAGCAAACAAGTGCATTTGATATCTTTGTTGATGAAGATGAATCTAACCATAATGATCCAAAGATGCTCCACAACAACAGCATGAAGCAAGACCATCCAAAGCTCAGTCAGGAAACAAGAGGGTTTGAGATCTTTGTAGATGAGGATAGCCCTAATGGCAACAACCAAAATGCAGGGCAGAACAGGAACTGTAAGAAGGAAAACATGAAGTTAAATCAGGAAACAAGTGAGTTTGAAATATTTGTTGATGAAAATGAGGCTAATTGCAATGTCCAGAATGCCATGTGCCACAAGAATAGTAGGCGTCCTCCAAGACCATTGTGTGATTCATCTAGGCACAAAGGAGAAAATGACTTTCAGAAGCCATTTGTTGGAGGATTTGCAATATTGAAATGGTTGCACACCTACCATGTCCTCTTTCCCTTAAAAAGGAAAAAAAGTGTGCCTGCCGACTCTTATAGATCACTAATTCACTAGCACTGCTCGGATATATCAATCTCACCTCATGTACTGAAAACAGTAACCCACAGGCAACCTGACAAGAAATATATATATGCAGAGGGAAGCACAGAAACTAACAAATTATCAGCAAAGCATTACTACTTCATTCCATTTGGAAGCTTACAATGAAACTTGTTTTCTCAGTGTGAAATCCAAACATAAATATAAATGTTGCATGTCGTTATCAATTAATATGTATTGGAGTGGGAGGAAACAGACATTAGGTTTGCATCAATCTACTGATGTGCTGAACTTTGCTCTGCTAGCTACTTAGCAGGAAAATGCTTATCGCTTTATCTCTAGATCAATGTCCTAAGTTGACCTTGGTAATTGGTTGTAATGGATACAACAATCTAGAGATTCATTGCTTCTACTGGTGCAGGTCAGCAGGCGGAGATACACACAAGATGTTTCTATGGTAGGAGTAGGAGAGCTTGCTCCCTGGGTGATTCAGTGTGAAGGAACTGGCAAGTGGCAATGATTCTACTGCTGCTGGAGCTGTTGCTGGTACAATTGGTTGCTATGGTCTTCTCTAGAGAAGGGAATGCTTAGCATCCAAATCTTTATTGGTACTGATCAATTGATCGCTTGTGTGGTGTCATGTATTTGCTGACATTGCCTTAAATGTTGGCTCAAGGCTTCATTTTCCAGTTGAAAATGCTGAGACATGTATATTGGCTGAAATTTTCTGCAAGCATGGCTGTGCTGCTCCGATGTCTGATATACAAGTGTTCGTTGCGCATGTCCCTGCTGAAGTGCTGATGACAATTCCATGTCTGTGTTCGGAGAATATTTTCAGCATGACGAAGCAGCACTATTACCTTTATTAATACTAATTCCCATCAGATAAGTCATATGTACAGCTTAAACAGGCCTGCATGAAAACAGCTTAAACTACACTGGAGCTTAAACTAACTGAAACCAGATCAGCTGTAGTAGGTTCGTTTACAAGTTTTTGCCAACTCGTAGAAAAACTTCATCTCGATTCAGTTCATGGGCGGCCGATGCTGAGCTGCGCGAGCCGCGCGGCGATGTCCCCTCCGCCGGCCGCCGGCGCGCCCTCCTCCCTCGCCATGCGGAGCCCCGCCAGCGTCTCCGCGACGCCGTCGATCTCGGGGCTCCTCACCACCGGGGCGATGG
Organism: Echinochloa crus-galli; assembly: GCA_900205405.1. NCBI lineage: Eukaryota > Viridiplantae > Streptophyta > Magnoliopsida > Poales > Poaceae > Echinochloa > Echinochloa crus-galli. Next base: position 83,253 of record OAMR01001151.1, read on the forward strand.
CGCCGCAGACGGCCCCGCACGCGGCGTCGTCGAGGAAGCAGAGCGCGAACTCGTCGCCGGACTCGGGCTCCGCCCACGTCAGCGTCGCGCCGTCCAGCCGCTCGAAGGCGTCGCCGGGGAGGATCGGGTACACGAACACGATGCGCCGCGGCTGCTGCTGCTGCCCGTCGGGGCCCGCGGCGTACAGGACCAAGGATTGCCCCTGCGGGCGGAGGAACGTCACGGCGGCGTAGGCGGCGCCGAGGTTGCTCCATTGGGCGGCGCCGCCGCCGCCGGGGAGGTGGAGGAGCTGCACGGGATAAGCGCCGCTCGCCATCCGATCGGCTCGATCTGTCGTGGGAGTGTCGGCTCACACGACGGAAGGAAATCACAGGAGCTGCTGGGGAATAACGTCACCTGGTAAGACTCATCTACACCGTTCGTGTTCAGCCACCGTTACAAATTGGCTGCGTTTAGTTCCAAAAAGTGGATGGAAGAGTTTGGGGAAAATGTCACATCCGATACTGTAGCGCACTGTAGCACTTTTCGTTTGTTTGTGGTAAACATTGTCCTATCATGACCTAAGTAGGCTCAAAAGATTCGTCCCGTTGTGTACATCAAAACCATGTAATTAGTTTTTTTATTTATCCACGTTTAGTGTTCCATGCATGAGAGAGATTTGATGTGATAGATGAATAGTGAAGTTTAGAAAGAGAATTTTGAAAAGTTTGGTGATGTGATGGGGAACTAAACACAACCATTGTTTAAGGTTTTGCCTTTTTTTCATAACAAACTACCTTTTTCTGTGAACTTAAATTCGAACTATCAAACTTGAACTAGATAATCAAATCAGATGCAAATGCAACGCAGGGCGGCAGGGCTTATAGAGTTTCAAATATTAACCAACATGGCTACTTGCTTGCAATTCCTCCCTATGGTGAATGCTGAATGGGAGTGTACATGTCTAGCTAAGTAAAATGGCTTATCTTGAAGACTTGAAATAGGCACCTCAGTGCCTCGACATTTTGTTTTGTAGTGTATAAAAAATAAAACAAAAGAAAACAGTGTAGTAAAGTGACATCTGAAAAGAGCTATCAATGATGATATGTGTTGATGGTGAGATTCCATCCTTCTCTTCTCTATTGAAAATAACTTCATTTCTCAATTATTAGAGTGACAACAATTACCAACCAACAAATGCTGGAATGAATTGTCACTTCTATCAAAAGCTACAAATCATTTTTTTTCTTCAAAAGACAGCATCAACTACAGTTTGCTGGCCCAGGTTAGTAATGCTTATGTAGGGAAATTCTACCATCTTATGCTCACGAAAATTGATCAAGGGAGATGGCATGGTCATAAATTTCAAAAATCTTCGGGACTCCAAGTACTTGATCAGTGTGATTAACCGATTTAACAACTGTTAACATGCTGTCAGTACCGCATTAGTAGCATGGCCATGCTTTCCTGGAAGACTAATGTCACATCGGGTTAGTATCAACAAATGAACCTGTACAAATGGTTGCACACCTACCATGTCCTCTTTCCCTTAAAAAGGAAAAAAAGTGTGCCTGCCGACTCTTATAGATCACTAATTCACTAGCACTGCTCGGATATATCAATCTCACCTCATGTACTGAAAACAGTAACCCACAGGCAACCTGACAAGAAATATATATATGCAGAGGGAAGCACAGAAACTAACAAATTATCAGCAAAGCATTACTACTTCATTCCATTTGGAAGCTTGAACACCATACCCTCATTACAGTTTGCTGGCCCATGTCGCAGAAGTTTGCTCAGATGGAAGAAACAGGTAGGGACGAAACACACTGCTACAGCACTGAGACTGGCGTTCGTGCAGTGACACCTGCTAACACGCAGATGCAACCGCTGCGTTTTCTGCAGTATTGTGCTTCATGCAATCGTACACTTGGCCCAGAGGTTGACATCTACATTTACAAGTAGGTTTCTTGGCTTTGTCTTGATACCTAGAGGCTTATTGAGTTATTCAATCCTTTGTTTCTCATCTCTCAATTGTATGCTAGGTTTAACAAAGTTAGCTTTTGATCTGCACTTGCTAACTGTTAATTCTTAAATTTTTTTAGTGTTCTATTTTGGTAAGGTCATAAGGAGATCTAGTTGAGTTAATTTTCATCGGAACTTGTGTTCTTATGTAAGAAAGAATTCCATTTGTTCTTCTTTTACAAATGTTTGAATCTTGTACCATTCTTCATACGATATATCTGTAGCACCAAGGTAACTCAATTTATCCTTGCCTTATAAATCTTTCTCCTTTCTGGTTAATTCATTGATACTGCAGGGGAGAGAGTGCTTTCTGTAGTCCTGAATGCCGAGAGAAAGGAACGAGGATTGACCATGCTGGAAGGAACAAGCCGTCTTAAATTGTGCATCCATTCTCTCTCTAATACAATGAACCGCAGCTTTCCTACGTTTTCGAAAAAAATTGTGCATCCATATCTAGCAACAATTAAACATTTTGAAATTGTGTTAAGAGAAAGTAGCCTAATATAGTTGTCTGTTCAATTATTTATGTACCATGTCGATCTTGTACGAGATGAAAGTGGCACTTCTGTGTTTGATGTGTTTCTTTAGTGAACACCAACTTTGGAACATGATAAAAAATAAACGAAGAGGCATGGGCATTACAGTAGCACCAATTGAAAATCTGAACACTTCAATTATCTGATACCAAATGAGAGCCTTTCATGCTTCTATAGATTTACCATCTTGTTTGATCTGTATGGAACAGAGTACAGAGATACATATGACTGCAGACTTTTAATAACTGAAAATTGTTAACACTATGCTAGTTGCCTACTAACCTCCTTAATCTCCCCACCAACTAAATCAAATTAATTATTGTCCATGAATTCAAGGCTTGGTATCAGTTCAGGAATCATGATCTTTGGAATTGGGTTTCCAAACCGATGTGGAAGGGGTTAATCTTGATTCTTGAGTGCAATTTGCACTCAAGAATCAAACTCAGTTTCAGTACTATGAATCATACTCATAACTTCATCAGCACTAGCCAACAACGTCTAGTAAGATAGCAAGCACTTCAGGGCATGCTTCAAATCGCCTCTATTTCCTAATCTCAGTAGTGTACACAATGTTTCATGTTAGTGCTCCAGGTACTTGGAACGAGCATTGCTGTATCCTGCATATGATCTTGAGCAAAATTCTGCATTCCACTTCCATGTACTGCTATCTGCTACTAGGGGGCAAATAGGAGTTCTTCCACGCCAACTTTCATGTTGGGACCTGATGCAAACTTGATGAGTTTGTTGTCAGGAACTGCAACCTCGACGATGAACACACTGCAGACGGGACGATGGTCTGAAAATTTTGACTCCCCACGGATATAGGACAGCTGCACTATCCCTTCACCATACCAGAGAATCCGGTCACACCTACAAAATGTTTTTTGGTTGATGCACTGAACATTTTAGTACCCCCATACTGTTCAGAAAACAATGTAGGCTGAAACTGAAAGAACTGCAGGCGTGTTCTGAAGTCACAAGATCATTGCCTTACCATGCTGGTGTCCTTCGCTTCTTCTTCGACGTGACGTCTTCACCAGCATAGTTATCGGAATTCCAAGAGTACTTGTATGTGGGAGCAAAGAATATCTTGCCTTCATTCCACCCTCTGAAAACTCCACTTTCCCTTTCAGTCTTGAGCTGTTCAGTTCAGAATGCCCAATGAACACTTTCAGAACTCTGACAGACTATGTGCCATACACTCATGAATTTGGTTAGTTACCTGATCCTTCTCGAAGAGAGTACCCCAGTCATTGGCCACAACGAGCTTCTTGGCCTCCGAGTAGCTCAGAGCGATCCGGTAATTCAGATCACCGAGCCAGATCACACGGCTGCAACCATGGTCACTTATCAGTTCGCATTTCTGAATTCAGGCATCAAGTGAATGCTGAGTGGATAGTGTATGAGAAATTACTCGTGATCAAGGATTCTCTCGGGAATCCTGCGGCCGGATCTCTTGCAGAGCCTACGGAACTGTGTGTTCTTGAGGATCTCGACGACGTCGGAGTTCCTCCTGAGCTCGTCGCCTTCCTTCTCCCCTGACGCCAGGTGGCTGCAAACGAAGCACAGGCTCGTCTGGTGCAGAGACATGCTCACAGAGATGCATCCCTGCAACCAAACACATATCACTTGATCTTGAATTCTTGATGATAATGGCGACGTGGCAATGGCAATGGCATGGTGGTTCAGAGTTCAGACAGTTAACCTTGTTGCCGAGGTATCCCATGATGCCACGTCCGACGCAGGAGAACCTGACATGGCCGAGGTGCGGCACCAGCTCTCGCCTCACCCACACCGTCGCGAACAGCCCCACCATCTGCTTGCACGCCACCAGGCAGTACCTCTCGCGCCGCCTCAACGCCGCCGCCGTCGCCGGGCTCTTCATCACGTCGGCCACGGCGAAGCTGCTGGTTCTGACCTCGTCGTCCTCCTCGTCCGACGTCGTCGTGTCGCTCCCGACGGCGCCGGCGTCCTTGCCGCAGACCATCATGCACGGCGCCCGGCTGTAATACGACCTCCGGCGCCGGAGCCGCTCCGGCGGGCAGGTGCCACTTGAGGCCGGCGGCCGCGGGTGATGGCGCGCGCGGATCTCTGTGTTGGAGGACTTGTGGAACAGCGACGGGTCGAGCGGGCTGGAGCTCGGCGTGGGAGACCGGAGTTGGGAAGCAGAGGCCGTCGTGTCACGGATCGGCAGAAGGAGAAGCTCGCTGCAGCTTCAGAAATGGCGGAGGCGTAAGCTGCGTCAGAGGGTGGTGAAGGCCGGTTCAGCGCCTGGTTGATGAGGGCGAGCCATCTGGACGCCGGCTCGTTGTCCTCGATCACCAGGACGTTGCCGGCGTTGAGGGGGACGACTTCTTGGAATCTGCATTGCAATTTTCGCGGGAATAATCCTATCAGGTTAGTGTTTACCACTTCGACGTAACTTAGGTTAGTGGTACTTAGTCATCTGTGGATTAAAATTGCAGTTTTTTTTCTTTTACGATTAGATGTTGGTCAAGTTACTACGGTAACTGATTTTCCAGAGATGAAATTAGTTTAATGGGTAGATAGCTGACAGTGTTAGTTGCTAGGTAACTGTCGATTGGATAGATGTGTAGGACAACCACAAGAAAACAAATTATGATTTAAGCTCAAGAGCAAAACATAAATGTGCTGAAATCTCTTGTGGTGCAGGAGATATGAAAATGACAGCGAATTAAGCTCAAAAGGAAACGTGTCATAATGTTTGAAGATAATTCTCTATCTGATAAGACAATAGCAATAATGCAATTTTCGTGATGATTAAATCTGTGCATACCCTAACACATAAATGTCTGAGTAGTCATCAGAAGGCAGGAAATCGTTCAGATCGAGACCCCTGTCTGGGGTTTTTCCGGCTACGTTCCATGTGGCTGCAAATACCCTGAGAAAATCAGAGCAAGAACAGAGTAAGTATCTAACCTGAGCTAATGAAAATATGCTATTTGGACATGTAATGAAATAAAGATTTGAATCTCGTAAAAGAAGGAGTGGAGCTTTTGGAAATTAGGATCTTTACTGACGACTATGCTGACCTGAAAGCTTCTACATGGGCACTACTGGTTGTTGCAGGAGAACTGAAGCCACTGAATTTTAGACTTCTACTTTCTATTTTGGAACAAGACGAAGTTAGAAAAAGGGGGAGGAGAACCAGGCTTAGAATTCAAGGTCAAAAGAATTAAGATAATACATCGAAATACAAAACCAATTAATGATCAAATGTAGAGCAGCATGAAATAGCAGGTAGATACCAGAAAGACTTTTGAAGAAGGATGAGGATGATGCTGACGGGGAAGCCACCGATGACTGCTCTGGGGACTCTTTCAGATCAACTAAGAAAACAATGAACGATGTTTTACTTTGAGTATATTAATTATAATATTTTTTTATAACTGAAAACTTGAAGTTAGTAATTATGCCATACGCAAAGTTAATATGAATCAAACTTCAATTTTCCAAGGCTCACAAGGAAATGGATTCTGTTATCGCCATTTGCCGATAAAAACGATGCTATGAACTCAAGAACAAACCTGTGGACTTGATGGAGTATTCCATGCTATGCGATGACAAGGTATTCACATCCTTTGCTCCAAGAACCTTTGGAAAACGAAACTGAAAAAGGAGAGGGTAGATAAACTGTCTTGTACTGTTTATTTGAAATGATGAAAACTTGCCTGAAAGAAGAGAGAACATGTTACCTTCTTTTTTTTGACGGGTTTCTGATCCATTTCTGCACACGGTTTCTGCCTCCAGCATCAAATGAACAGCTTATGAATCAGAGCAATCATTAAGCAATGGGCAGAGGTAATAGAACGCCTGCATAAGTTTTTTTTTAAGAGAAAGTCAGGTAGGTAGAAACGAAGAAATTTTCATGTTGCACAAAAGTATGTAGAAGAGACTAGTGATCAAAAACAGGGAACCAAAGGTAGCCACAGAGTTTCAAGACTTGTTCGTTTGGACAAAGACTGATGCAAAAAGAAATTCAAAGCTAGAACGAGAAAGTGAAAAGACAACAACAGCTCATTTAGAGACATTATTTGAATAGTAGTATGAACCTAACTGGACACACAAATCTCGTCAACATCACCAAAAAAAACAGTACTAATTTTCTGCAAGTGACCTCCAAACATAGATGAACAAACTGAAACATTAATGGTTAGAACTGCTTTGGGAAGTTCGAAAAAGAGACGGCATAAAAATGTTTGAAAGTTTAAAGAGAAAGCACAATATGGGTTTTTAACTTTCATATAACAATGATGGACAAATTTTTGTTTACCAAGAATGTATGGCCCATTCTCAACAGAACAATCTACTTGATGGATATCTCATCCAAAGTTCTAATGTTGATTCAATCCAATGGAACAGTAGTAGTTGACCAAACAAGTTTAGAACTGCTTTGGGAAGTTCGAAATGGAGGATACAGCTCTGGAGATATCATTAAGAAAACTGGAATCCGAGAAGCATTGTTTAACATGCTGGATAAAATGAAACAACCCACAGGAAACCTCATCAAAACAATGGACAAGACAACCGGGTGAAATCGCATTTGTGCGGACAAGAATAGGCATATTCGACTAACCTAGATCCTAATTCCTTGACAGATCGAAATGGGCATTGCAGGGAAGGTGTTCTGTCATGTTTGCGATAAAATACAATCAATGGAGTTTTGGAAAAGAATCATCAAAGGAAACCCAGAAGAAGGAGCCCCAAGGGGGGAAAAGGTCACCTTTTTTATTACAGAAGAAAGGCAAAGCAGAGATCTTGCATGCCTTTGGGAAGCATGAAAAGTAAATGAAGAGAGTTGGAAACCAAAGACGCTTCAGAAAATTGGAGTTTGACAAGCTGTCTGGCAGTAATGAAGGAAAAGTTGTCACGGACTGAATAAACTATAGCCTATATATAAACCAGGCTTTCAAGAACTGCATAGTGCTGTATTAAGAAATGATAGGAAGCATCCAAATAAGGACATTGGTTGCTCTAGGAACCACCGGAAGCTAGAAAATAGCTGAAAGTTTTGAAACAGAAGATTGGAAGAAACCTCCAAAATCCGTATCAGATATAGACAACGGGAAGAAACCAAAGCTGAACAACATACTTTGATTCATAATAAAGTAGTAATCAGACACCTAATGGCCAATCGCGCACGAAAACGAAGAAGGGGGAAGACCAAGACCGCATTATTGATTTTCCAAGATAGATGTTTTGGCTTTGGAAGCATCCGAAACAGTTGTTGATCGAGGCTCTCCAAGAGAAAATGAAAGAAACGGATGGTCCAAATTTCATTGGAAACTTAAGAGCATGGTAAGTTGGAAGCAAATCTCACAACATAGCTAGACTGAAAAGCGTGCCAACCTTATGTGCAAGATACACCAAGTAAAGTATAAAAAAAAAGAAAAAAAGTTTGCCATTGGTATCATCTGCTGAGGATGTAAAAGAAAGAAAAAATCTTACTGCATTATTAGAAGCATGAAAAGAAGAAAAGCAAAGCTAGGAGGAAGAAAGGTTAGAGGGAATGAAAACAGAAGCGAGTCCAGCAATGATGAAGTGAACTACGCCAGATAATTAATTAGAAATAAGCGGAAATTGAAACAAGAGAAATGGGGATTGAGAACGGGAGAAGTTATCTGATGATATTCATACCGCAACGAAGAAGCCGGCCGCTAGGTAGATCTCCCGTGTTGATTGGATCCAGCTGTTTCATGGATCTTCTGCCACTTGAATGGTAGCCGCCATGGCCATGGCGATGGATGATGGGGAGAGAGAGGCGTGCCTGCCAAATGGAGAGGAAGCGGCCTGAACGCGAACGACTGGAATGGGAAAGAAAAGAAACGGCCGTTTGAAAGGGAAACAATGCAAGCAAGTGGTTAAAAAAGGAAAGCGTATATTATATTTGAAATGAATGTGTGATGGTGGTTTGGAAACCGCCGGCTCTGGGAAGCAAGAGGCGATGGTGATGCCGTCGTGGTTGGTTCGTGCCTTTGGCTGCCGGAGACCTGGAGGTTGACGATCGACGTGGGGCGCGGTGGTTGGTGCATGCCTCCGATTCGCTTGCCAGCCTCGGTCAAACCCCAAACGGGGCCATGGATTCTCTTGTTGCTAGCTGCTGCTCAGCTCGATCCTGAAGCCTATGCTGCTGTTGTCTCCTTGTCTGCTGTGGCGTCTGCAACTAACGGCAGCTACCTGCTTCGTGCACGCCATTACGGAGGAGTGTTCGTCTCGATCATCGCATCCCCGGCCCGCTTCATTCCACGCTTCATTCCAAACTTGACTGAATTGAGTCTCCAAGCAATGTGCATCTTTTTCATGGACCACCGTACCACCTGACGGCCCGGGGCTACTAGTTTAACTTGCTTTGACTTCCTGTTTCGTTTGGGATAACTACTTTGCACGCGAGCTTTCCTGATGATGATTAAAAAAGGACACAAATGGGGTTACTACAAGTTATAGATGATTTAATTTGCCATCCACTTTTGATAGCATCGTTTAATCTAAGCGCCCCGATCAGTCATGGTCCACGATGGTCAAGCTTAAATTTCGCCATTTGGTTAAGTGCACTGATCAGTCATGTTTCATCATGGCCAAGCTTAACTTTTTTTACTTGGGTCGTGATCACCAGATCAGTAGTTTTTACTCTCAGTCATGTTTCACGATAGCCATTTTATCTCTTTAAGTGTGTACACTAGGATTCGACCTTAGAAGGTACAAAGGTGGACTCATGCACCCACAACTTCACCGTTGCAATGAATATGTAAATTCCTAGTAAGGATCTATGCATGAAACATGTAATGCATATCTACGTTTAAAGAAAAAATGCAATGCATATCTAAAGAGAAAAAATGACTTCCTTTCACTACAAATATTCAACAGTTCTGAGTATTTTCCTCAAATGAACGAGTGTACGTTATTATTATTATTATTCATAAAACTTTCCCTAAATGACCGAGGAAAACCCCTAACCAACATTTTTCAACAAAAAAAAGCAGCATCCACTCAAAAAACCCTATCTATTTCTTTGAGAAAATTCTAGAACAACAACAACACGTTGATCACTCGCAGAAAAGCATCGGGGAAATGTTGGGCCCATATATATAGCAGCTTAAGCTGTGGTGCTGTCACAGGCCCTGTGAGCCCATAGCTAGCTGGATCGGAGTTAGATACTCTTATTTGGGCCCACTTCAACTCCTGGGCTTGTTTGCCCCTCGTAAGCCCAGGACAGACTGTCCAATTACATGTATCCAGTACCTCCTTGCCCAATGTCATTGGGTATAATCAACGTTGGAAAAAGAAAATATCTATCTCAGTTACCATGCATGTTGGCCATTCTCAGTAGCAGCATCTTGTTATATATTGTATCCAACCTTTGATACCTTGAAGATATTAACGGGTTATAGAACGTAAAGAAAAATGTAATGAAGGTAGCAGGAGTACATCTGAATTCTGGAGATGCAATCAAGCAGCAGGCTGCTTAATTTGTAGAGCAGCCTCAGCTTGCTCTCCTGATGTTATGGATACCGATGGCGATCTGTTCGGTTGGCTGGTGGCTAGTGGCTAGTGCTGAGAGAAAAATACTGCTGGCTGACTGACTGGTGCTGATTTGTGCTGAGAGAAAAATACATCTGGCTGTCTGCTAATAAGCCAATCGAACATGTATGTTCAAGATCACTGGTGGTCCAAATTAAAACTTTTACTCACACACGAGCAAGTAGGCAACAATGCAGAAGAAAATCAAGTTGCTTGCAGCTGGCCTGTGGTGGTGGGGAGTGGAAGTGTAGAGTGTGGCCCTCTCAGATCCGCCTTGGACCAACGGTTTTTATTAGCAGAGACCCTGTTGAAGGACAACCTGCAGCAGGGACCAGCCATGCATCTCCATCCTCGTCCAATCCATCCCCATTTCACCGGCGCTAACTCTGCTCGATCACAAGGACTTTAGGACCCCCAGCAGTCTCCACACATGCATCTGTGCCCTGCCGAGTGTCCATCACGACTTCGCATTACCTCCTTGTATATATGTATCCCGAATCGACTACAACAACTTGAATTGATACAGTAGCAAACTATAGCAAATTACTTTTCAAGACAAATCTACTCATAAGTCATAATACTTCCGATATATTGAAGCTTTAAGGTTTAAACACGTCGCCATAGCCTATACAACATTTATTTAGGACCGGAATAAGTAGAAAATTGGATGTTTTATCTACTTCCAAATCAGCTAGCGAAGTCGACGCCTGTTGGAGAAGGCCTTATCCAGCTCTAAGCACTCTAAGAGATAGCTCCTTCAATGATCTAGCTCCTAACACCTAGCTCATAACATGAATGACTCCACACATCATCCTCACATAATCTCGAAATACGTGTATGAGACTGTCTTTTAAACAAGAGCTAGCTCTTAATTTTGCGCATTGTTCACGGATTAAAAAATTTATGAGATAGCGTAAGAGTCAGCCATTGGAGATGGCCTTACAAGGCCTATCCAGCTAGCCAGCTAGCAGGTACTCCTATAGTCGTATAGAGAACTAATAGCTGTGGGAGCTGAAACAGACACTGACATAATAATCGATCATACTAGTACTAGCCTCTTGCAAGAGGCTTAATAATGTTGCTAGCACTAGTGTTTAGGGCTTTAGGCACAGTGTCATGATCTAGTTAAACGAAGAAACACAAACGTGCACGTTGTTCTGGCCTGATATATGGGTCGACGACACAGGATTAAATGGAGGGTACGGAACTTCTTTTCTTCATTTACTAGTTTGTTCCCCAACAGTGGTCCTAATTATCATGAAGTAGCTAGCACTATGTGGCATGATTTGTAATATATATTAGTACTAATTCTTCGTTCGTCCACACCCTGCTGCCGCTGCTGGCCTGCTGTGCTATATATATACTCTATATGTACATATATAGTATATATTTGTCCAGAGATATGCAATTAAGCCGCGAGTCCTTTTCTCTCACATCGGTCCACCGAATTGATGATGCAGACAAGCATTGACAACCCAAGATAATGACTATACTCACTGTGACACCATAACTTGGGGAAAAGAACTCTGGCCTGGAAGCAGACGATATTGACAATTATATATTTATTTCTATCATTTCCAGGTTCTAGTGGTACGTAGGTCCTTCTGTGATCAGATCAAGAGGTCATGCTATATATATTCTACTAGTATCTTGGATCCAGAAAGTACGTTGTTAAGGACATCAATGTGTTCTACAACAAGGGCAACCGTTCGACTAGCAATTGCCTGACCTTTTATGTCTCGTTTGGTAGATATTGTTAGCTCCATGTCGGATATGAAGTTTGTAGGCTAAAATAAAGTGGTTTTAAATATATATTTAAATTTAAATTTGGAATGCACTTATTATGGTTTGGGACAGAGGGGTATGAGTCATAATATAATTGAGAACACTCGGGCAGGTCACAAAGAGCGAGAGCATGAATCAATGAGCTATATAGCTCGGTACTTTAGTACACACTTTACAAATATAAAGAAAGTATAGTACAATAAAACATAACGGTTAAAGTGGCACGTTTGTTATGACTGAAGTTATTAGTAATTTTCTATCTTCAATTCATATGTAGGTAAACATATAGCGTGAGCACAGTATGTAGCTAGTTGACATGGACGGTCCAAAATATACTCAGTGTATTCAACTATATGCTATAGTCGTAATTTTTCTCATGTTTTATATATTGTAAACTGTTTTTTTTTCTAATTTGTATAATCATATTGCCGGCCTGAATGCCTGTCCTGGCGTCCTGTTGCTGACAAAAAAAACTAATGAAAAAACTAATGGGTGTGTTTAGTTCCCGCGAAAAGTTGGTAGAAAAGTCACATCGGACATTGTAGCGCACTGTAATATTTTTCGTTTGTTTGTGGTAAACATTGTCCTACCATGATTTAACTAGGCTTAAAAGATTTATCTCCTCGTGTAAATCAAAACGATTCATGCATGCATCATTTGTTATATTTAATATTTTGATGTGATGTCGATGTGATTTTTTCGTTTGGAATTTGAGGGAACTAAACACACCCAATATATGCTAGAGCGGTGTGTATTTGCAAGCATTTCTTCGTACACTATGCACGCATGAGGGCAGCTAGTATATTATAGTAAGTGGGCACGTGGGGTTATAAATAAGAAAAAAGCGACGGGTTGGAAGGGCGTGATACCTGAGAGACGACGTGGAACCCAAAACTCCCACAAGCTGCACAAGGAGGAGATGCTGCTGTGTTGTGGCAGTGGCAGGGCATGGCTACTGTGTACACTCTGTGTTGTGGATTAATTGGATTGGATCCGATCCGTCCACGGGATTACGTCCCTTGCATTGGTGCTTCTTATACTGTTACACAAACATGCTTTGCTGCAGTGAGTATTTAATGCATGGATGCAAAGTCTCGCAACAGGCCGGGTCATGTCTAGTGAGCTAGCAAATCAAACTCATCAATAGCACGATGAGATTCTGAACTATTTTGTTGTGAGCTAGCCAAACAAGAGAAAAAATATATCACGTGGGTACCGAATCATGAATTCTGATGATCACCACTAGTGTGGGTGATAATATTTAATTGGTAGGATAATCAGTTTCTCCGCAATTTCATTGCATATGGTGTGGCTGCTTGGTTGTAGACACATTGCATGACAATGCATGTGGACCAGCTAGCCTTCCAAGTTGTCGTTATGAGGGTGGACCTACTGCGTCACTTCATCATAAAATCGTATGAACTCATTTACTTGTTGATATATAATTATATATAGTAGTAGTAGTAGGCTGATCCAAGTTATATTAAGAAAACTTAATTAGTCATGCGCTATAGCTTAGAGTTGTGCTTGCACACCTGAGTGCTAGTAAATTCCTGCTCTCTCTGTTAATAAATTTATATCATTTTGAACATGATATGGTTCTCTAATATACAGCTTTTATTTTTATGGATATAAATATTTGTAAAATTACTATGTTTCCACAAGAAATCCAATGGTACTACGTTCTGTTTGTATATGTGGCCAATCCAAATAACGTTACTCAAAATAGTGGTTGAAAAGTTAGAAATTTAGACCCTATTTGGCATAGCTCCAACTCCAGAAAATCTATGAAGTTCTTGGAGTTGGGTGTATAAGGAGCTACAAGAAATCCAGGAGTTGGAGTTGGGGATACATAGATAGTATGTAAATAAATGATTTGGTTTACAATTTGTACTAAATATTAATATTTAAAGTATATTAATTTAGTATAGAAAGTAAAATCTAGGCTGAAGTTTGGAGCTGGAGCTATGCCAAACAGGCCTGCACAGATTTATTTTGCAGAAACAAAGTTAAAATGTCAAAAGAATCATCCAAAATTTTCAAAATTGCAAGAACTTTTAATTTCTAGCTAGAACATAGCTGTCATCCAACTTGGGGCGACCTCTAGCTTGTTTCCTACATGCCGGCGAATAAAATACCTTGAGCGAGTATGCAAAATTAAAGTCTAGAAAGCCTTGCTTTAAATTCACACAGTAGACAACAGTAGCAAACAGTTCCTCTAGGTAATCCTTGCTTTGAAGTTGGCCTCATCGCTGCGTCAATTTCTATGATTCGATCATGTGACAGGGAAAAGTTGACAGAAAGGGAAAGCTACCTAGACTGGCTATATAGATCGACATCCGTGAAAAGAAATAATCAGCGAAGGTAGTTGCTAGAGGGTGTTGGTTAGTTAGATGATAGCAAGTGAAAAGGAGCTCACTCACATTCACCTCGCATCCTATATAACCAGCAGCTCAGCTAGCACACACTGCTCATAAGACACTACTCCTGCTGCGTGCCATATCTAGCTTGCAGGCCCTCCATCCAGCTGGTACACCGGCCGGCCGGAGACCGACAAGCTAAACACGACGGCGACGATGGGGAGGCCGCCGTGCTGCGACAAGGTTGGGATCAAGAAGGGGCCATGGACGCCGGAGGAGGACATCATCCTCGTCTCCTACATCCAGGAGCATGGCCCCGGCAACTGGCGCTCCGTGCCCATCAACACCGGCCTCATGCGCTGCAGCAAGAGCTGCCGCCTCCGCTGGACCAACTACCTCCGCCCCGGCATCAGGCGAGGCAACTTCACTCCCCATGAAGAAGGCATCATCGTCCACCTACAGTCCATGCTAGGCAACAGGTCACATACTTTTAATAAAGCTGCTGAAATTTGAAATGATTCTTGGCACCTTGATTGCTCAATCTGTCCGGCCATGGCGTCCATGGTGATTGCTGACATGTATATATGTATATATGCATCATGCAGATGGGCTGCCATTGCGTCGTACCTCCCGCAGAGGACGGACAACGACATCAAGAACTACTGGAACACCCACCTGAAGAAGAAGCTCAAGAAGCACCAGGCCATCGGCGCCATCTTCGCGCCGCCTCCAAGCTCCTCTGAATCTTCCATCATCATACCTCCCAACGCCGGCGCCGGCGGCCATGTCGGTCACCATCATGACATGATCGCTACTGCTAACCCCCTCTCCAACAAGGACAGCTACGCAGCACGCCCGGCCTACAGCAACCCGGCCGAGGTCACCCAGCTCATCGCCCGGCGATCGCCGTTCGCCGCCGCCGCCGACGGCGACAGCTCCTCGTCGTCGTACGCCTCCAGCATGGACAACATATCCAAACTGCTCAACGGCTTCATGAAGA
>OAMR01001151.1:103153-125938 GCA_900205405.1 Echinochloa crus-galli
ATGTTTCCTTTTTAAGACTGCGGCAGTTGTCAATACCATTGGTCAAGAGGGATAGCGCCAGCGTGCCCTGGTTCTGGCACCAGGCATGAGCTGTCATGCAGTCCCCATTCACAGCCCAAACAGTTTCTAGGCCCATTTGGGCTCCAATTAAGGGCCAGAATTTATAAAGCCCACAGTTGATTGTTATAACCCGGTTCAAAAAAGAAAAAACCCTTGATTATCACTGCAGAGTGCAGTTGCGGCAGGGACTGAATCACTGCATATAAGCAAAAAGCATTTAACTTGCAAGCAAACACTTCCAGCAAGAGGAAGACCGAAACTCAAACTCAACTGAACAGACTTGTCAATTTATTTATCTCAGCAATGCTCAGCAGGTAATAGAAAGTACTATATCAATCTTCTTCGAGAATAAGGATATGATTCAAATATCAGTTATTTTATATGACAAATTGCAACAGAACTAATTTGGAAAACTGCTGCATACATATAATATGGAATGAAAAAAAAAGAAAAAAAAAGGAGAGGGTATTTCCAGTTTTTAGTTATACGATCAAACAGCAATACAGTTAATTCAGTTAGAACCTTACTTCCTAGCACTTTGATTACTCATACTATATAAGAAACATATCTCACAAGGTCATTCAAACTGCATTCATATAATGCAACAGAATTTTCATACAAGAAACCTATGCTTAAGATCAAATTGAGATGACCAACATTTCTCACAGATGAAGTATACCCTAAAATTGAATCAGATAACATTAGCAATTTATTAGCATATCAGTTAACAACATGGAAATGGAACTCTGCTCTACTTTTCTATCATACTCATCAAAGAATGATGAACTTTGTGATGGCTGATTGATAAAATTCAAGTTCTTATCTATAATGTATAAAATCACTAAAACTGTATCACATATTAATCTATACCTGTAAGATACAAACTACTCGCTAAAACTGTGTCACATATCAACCTATACTTACAGGAAAAGCTGTACTGTCAAATATCACATACAATGCTATTCACGACTGAAGGGTTGGTTTGTAGCCTAGTGGATGAACACGACAGGTCGACAATTACAACTCCACAGCAATCATAGGACTTCGTTGCAATTTAGCACCCTCAGGAGAACATGTTTACTGCATTGAGGAAGTACAGCTCTGAGTGGCTAAGCTACCTGATAACCTGAACTATCTGGACAAGATATGACATACAAACAAGAGCAGCACACAATGGAAGTTCAAGAGACTTGGTGATACAGAATTGAATACAACAAATGTTGACAAGCATGTTTATGCAGATTGCCAGATACAGGTACAAACATCGATTCTATAAGGTAAAGAAAAACAGTAAACAAATATACCTTGCCCCCTCTGCACTAGAATTAAGTTTGCATCTGAATCTGGTAGATTTATCATTTGCTAATGGGGGAGTTAAAACAGAGGAAAATCGTCTTCTCAGTTTCTAAAGTCATTATCACAGGGCAGCTCAAACTTAGCAAAGCAGAATGCTTGTCAGGCTGCTTTCACTATGTTAGTGAAGTCCTTCTCTAGTACACGTCCCTTTTATGTCATTTGCAGGAAACGGAAAAACCTTATTTGCATCTAGAACTTATTGTTATGCATGCATATTTCATAGAGGAGAAATGGTTTTAAGTGATGTACAGTGCACAACAGGCAACCTGACCTTACGGCCAAAAACAGAGACAAGCTATTACATACTACTGACATAAAAACGACAACAGCCAGAAATCAACAGTGCTTTCATCATACACTCAGCCTAACATACATTATATCATAGAAACACGACAAAAGGCAGTGTGCAAATTAACTTCACATGTCAATGGTGGATTTCTTTTTGTTTAAAACCTCCGAGCAAGTGTAAGCTGATGACGTTTCAGGCTTTGATTGTTCTGCCTGTACAACGCCTATTCTGTCGCCGGAAATCCTGATGTCGTGCACGTGAGTACAGAGCGCCCTACCAAGCTTGCTTGGTGCAGATATATGCATTTCTCGGGTCAGGTAGAGCTGGACCAGAGATCATATGGGCATACACCGTTCAAACTTGTCCTATACGAACCACAACCAGGAATGTCAGTCATAGTCTAAGCAACCGATATCGTGAAGTGTCTTCAACCAAATGAAAGGAGGATGACAACCAACTGAGGTACATCTGCATTCAAGCCAGAAAAAAAAAACAGCAATCCCAGCACACTCTACAGTTATGCAGACTAAGAAATATGAATGGCCAAGTGAACTTATACATATCAAACTCTGTCTGCGTATGATGTATGTTTGATTGAAGGTAACGCCATGATAACTGCATGTTTAACTCATCCATGCGAAAGCATCCAGTAACTACACACCTATCTGCTCACCAGAAGGCGTCTTCCTCGCCAGGCCGCGGCGGTCGTCCGGTGGCTCAGGAGTCAGGAGAAGCAGCAACTTGCTCACCTCGTCGGCGACGGCGGCGGACCTTGGCACGACCGTGATCGGACATGTTCGTGGAAGCGCCGCGGCCGCTCGGGCCTCCGACGAGGGTTGTCCTGGCGCCGCGCGCACCTGGACGCGCATGCGCCGCCTTGGCAGGAGCAGGACGCCGCCGAGCGGGAATCGAATTGGCGCGGCGCGACGACGACGGAACGTACTCCGGCAAGCCAGGGCGTGCGGCGCGACGACGACGGAACGTACTCCGGCAAGCCAGGGCGTGCGGCGCGACGACGACGGAACGTACTCCGGCAAGCCAGGGCGTGCGGCGCGACGACGACGGAACGTACTCCGGCAAGCCAGGGCGTGCGGCGCGACGACGACGGAACGTACTCCGGCAAGCCAGGGCGTGCGGCGCGACGACGACGGAACGTACTCCGACAAGCCAGGGCGTGCGGCGGGACGAGCGCATTCGACGTCCCTGGCCGCCCGGACCTCGTCAACCGGTTTGTGCAGAGCCGCCGGCGACGCCCCCGGATCACCCCGCCGGAGGCACCGTGCAAGGCGCACCCCGGCCACGGCGCCGACGTACAGGACGCTGCGCATAAGTTCCACACCCCCAAGGACCGTGGGGCCGCGCTGGACGGCGGCGGCGCGTCTACGGTGAAGCTTGTGCGCGAGGGGGAGACGAGACGAGCAATTAACCTGAATCTCTCTGAATTAACGCCGCAATTATTCAGATTTCTTCTATCTGTCGCCTGCTGATTAAAGCATGCAACCCTGCAGCCTGAATATCTCTGAATTAGTGTGCACGTACAGTAGGCAGCAATGACTGATCGACAGCAGTGAAGCCGGGTGAAACAACTGAAAATGATGCCAAGATATGGCGGCAATGTATGTTGACATTATTATGAGGCCAGGTATCGCTCGTTGGTGATGCGGTCATGGACGAACTGGTCGGTGAGGGCGACGCAGGCGAGCCAGAGGAGCTCGTTGGTGTTCTTGCGCATCGCGTGGGCGAGGTCGTACATGAGGCAGCCCGACGGCTTGCCGTGGAAGGTGCCAAGGCGGTAGTACTCCCGGCGCAGCTTCCCGAACAGCCTGACGGGGTCGCCCCCTTCCGCCTCCGCGTCGTCGGAGAGGCGGCGCCGCTTCCTCCTGCC
Organism: Echinochloa crus-galli; assembly: GCA_900205405.1. Taxonomy (NCBI): domain Eukaryota; kingdom Viridiplantae; phylum Streptophyta; class Magnoliopsida; order Poales; family Poaceae; genus Echinochloa; species Echinochloa crus-galli. The sequence continues at coordinate 106,744 of OAMR01001151.1, forward strand.
GCCGTCGGAGTCGGAGTCTGAGGCATCGGAATCTTCGTCATCGTCGTCGTCGGGGATGACGCGGAGGTGGTCGTCGGCGTCCCCCTCGGCGGCGAGGTCGGAGGCGTCGGCGAGGGAGGAGAGGTCGAAGTCGTAGGAGAGATCCGCGGTGTGCTCGTCGTCGGCGGTGAATAGCACAACGACGCGGTCGTTGTGGGCACAGAGGTTGTGGAGGTGGACGGGGCGGTGGGAGTCGACGACGAAGGCGGTGGCGGCTGGGGGCAGGATCCGGCGGAGGTCGCGGTGCGCGCCCCAGTTGACGAGGACGCAGCAGAGCGGGGCGGCGGCGGAGAAGGAGGCGAGGAGGTCCCTGGCCCTGGCGGCGGAGGCGACGGGGTAGATGGAGAAGCGGATGGAGTCGGCGGAGAGGACGTGGGCGAGGGCCCGGACGGCGCAGAGCGAGTCGGCGTCGGCGGCGGAGGGGAGGATCAGGAGCGGGGAGGAGGAGCCCGCGGCGGCGCGGAGGCGCGCGTAGAAGGAGTCGACGCGCAGCTCGCGGACCATCGCCGGCGCATCAATCTGGGATCGAGGCGCGGGGAATTGGAGGAGGGAGGAGCTCGCAGTCGGAGTCGGAGGGATTGGGAAATGGGGATCTGGGAGCGAGAGGGAAGAGGGGTTTGGATTTGGGTGTTTTGTGAGGGCGCGCGGGGATGGAATTTGGAATTTCGTTTTGGGAGGGAAAGCCCCGCCAAGACACTTTTGGTCTTTGGGTGGGCGCGTGGGGGATTAAGCACACCAGAGACTGACGTGTGGGTCCGGTAGTATTCACATTGACGTGGGCTACAAAGGCTCGCGTTGGACCGGGCCTCCATCTTTTCTGGATCAAAATTGCGTACGTTTGGGCTCGCTCCAGCCTCCATCCAACCGTAAGTTTTTGGTTTCAGAACAGTATATTGCAGCGTACTCCCTCTATTTTTAATTATTAATCGCCTTTAGTTTTGTTCTATTTCAAACTTTTAGCTTTAGCATCAAAATTATTTTAATTGAATCCATTATTTCTTTTTACGAGGGAAGCCCGTCAATTGAGTATTTCGATTTAGGAGGGAAAGCCCTGAGGATTGAGTTGAGATTTGGCGTTCATTGCAATCCAAATTTCCCACTCACAACCACACACACACAATCCAAATTGCACCGACCGCACCTTGCTCTGCTCCACTTCCGTTCCGGCGTCCGGCGAGGCTTACTTGTCTTGGTGGTGCATGCGCTCTGTAAATTGAACGCGCTGAAGCAGCTCACGCGTGTGTAATCGCCGGCGCACCAGCAGGAAAACGGAAACGGCAGGAACAAAGCTCACCAGAAGGCGTCTTCCTCGCCAGGCCGCGGCGGTCGTCCGGTGGCTCAGGAGTCAGGAGAAGCAGCAACTTGCTCACCTCGTCGGCGACGGCGGCGGACCTTGGCACGACCGTGATCGGACATGTTCGTGGAAGCGCCGCGGCCGCTCGGGCCTCCGACGAGGGTTGTCCTGGCGCCGCGCGCACCTGGACGCGCATGCGCCGCCTTGGCAGGAGCAGGACGCCGCCGAGCGGGAATCGAATTGGCGCGGCGCGACGACGACGGAACGTACTCCGGCAAGCCAGGGCGTGCGGCGCGACGACGACGGAACGTACTCCGACAAGCCAGGGCGTGCGGCGGGACGAGCGCATTCGACGTCCCTGGCCGCCCGGACCTCGTCAACCGGTTTGTGCAGAGCCGCCGGCGCCGCCCCCGGATCACCCCGCCGGAGGCACCGTGCAAGGCGCACCCCGGCCACGGCGCCGACGTACAGGACGCTGCGCATAAGTTCCACACCCCCAAGGACCGTGGGGCCGCGCTGGACGGCGGCGGCGCGTCTACGGTGAAGCTTGTGCGCGAGGGGGAGACGAGACGAGCAATTAACCTGAATCTCTCTGAATTAACGCCGCAATTATTCAGATTTCTTCTATCTGTCGCCTGCTGATTAAAGCATGCAACCCTGCAGCCTGAATATCTCTGAATTAGTGTGCACGTACAGTAGGCAGCAATGACTGATCGACAGCAGTGAAGCCGGGTGAAACAACTGAAAATGATGCCAAGATATGGCGGCAATGTATGTTGACATTATTATCATTTGACAGCAACATGCAAGAGTGCCTCCGGCACAAGCACAGTACTCCACTTTTTTTTCATTCGACCGGATCATTAGTCTTCAACAGTCGGCAGGGACAACGGATATATCTACAGCTACAGCAACAGCACCCATGAAATTGACAAATGGGTAACCATGGACCAGAGAGAGAGTCCTGCCGAGTCCCAATATAAGCTTTTCTCTCAAATATTCTCATCCATGATGAACATCAGCATGATGAACCAATTACCCGTCATCCCAGCTAGTGGGAGGACAATATATAGACAAGCGATTACATTCGATTAAACAAAACAAAGTGGGCTGATTACTTTCCGTTCAAGGGAAAAGGCATAACTTTGCGTAGTCATTAGTCAAAATAAAATCAGACTTCGCAGTGAGTAAACAAGATTAAGCCTCAAGAGCAAAAGCACCAACTGATGCAGGATCATCTTCAATTCCCCACGAAAATTCAGGTATGATTCAGGAACACAAGATCCCAAATTCTCAAGCAAGAGAAACACATATATCTACAGAATATATTGTTTTCATTTCTATATACGGAAACAATTAACATGTAACCCACTCAACTATGTACACACACAAGCGCACATCAGTTACACAAGCACCATAAGTATACCAACGATCAACACATATGTTACATCACACAAATTTCACTGAAAATCCAAGGCCAAGAGAGAGAATAAACGAAAAAGAATAAATATTGGGTCCATATACGGCGGCTGAATATAATGCACCTACCAATCATTTGAATGCCTTGTCCCCCATGAGATCGATCTGCTAGCAGGCTCACATGCATGTGCAAACCAGCAATAATCACTGATGATCTATCGATCTCGAGATTCATCATCAGCCGGAGGTGGTGGAGGAGCAGACGTCGCAGTCGGGCTCCACCTCGCGCCTGTGGAAGCTGCGGTGGCACCCGCAGGCGGCGCACATGAGCGCCGCCGCCCCGGAGGGATTGGGAAATGGGGATCTGGGAGCGAGAGGGAAGAGGGGTTTGGATTTGGGTGTTTTGTGAGGGCGCGCGGGGATGGAATTTGGAATTTCGTTTTGGGAGGGAAAGCCCCGCCAAGACACTTTTGGTCTTTGGGTGGGCGCGTGGGGGATTAAGCACACCAGAGACTGACGTGTGGGTCCCTTGCTTGTACTAGTATTCACATTGACGTGGGCTACAAAGGCTCGCGTTGGACCGGGCCTCCATCTTTTCTGGATCAAAATTGCGTACGTTTGGGCTCGCTCCAGCCTGCCGCCAACAATAAGTTTTTGGTTTCAGACAAGACAGCATTTCTCCTCCTGTGGCTCAGACCAGACCTAGATTGAATCGGACGCGACAAAAAGAAATGCACGTAATATTGACACCTACTCCATTCGTTTTAATTACTAGTGATCGCTTTATTTTTGTTTTAATTTAATTTTTTAGCTTTAACATCAGCATCTACAATATCAAAGTATTTTCACATAATACACAGTGAAATATATTTTGATACTACATTTATTTCGTTTTACTAGGAGGGAAGCGCCCCCAATTGAGCGGAGATTTTAGGATCCATCGCATTTCAACTCACAATAATCACACTGTCTGGACTGGACTAGACACTGTTGTAGTACCTGAAAACGGACCAACTGAGCTTTTGGTTGTCGGCACTCTCGATCGAAGTCATCCAGAGTAGTAGCGCGATCTTGCTGAGGACCCATCGATCACCTCCCTCTTGGTCGTTGATGTTTGGTGATGGATGGGGAAGATGCTGAGACGACTTGAGATGGAAGGAGCTAGTAGAAAAAAAGGGCACTATTGCTATCACGGCTTGGAGCCTGCTTGGAGGGTGGGACTTTTATATGTGGGAGGGGCTAGTATCTAGTAGGTGGGAAGAATCACGGGTTAAAGAACCAACCTTAGAACAATGGGCTTACTTGGCCTTTTTTTTTGCAAAGTACCGAAATGGAAATGCATTCACTCTTTATTCATTTGTCGTTTCAGGTACCGCTAATTTACACGTAATTTGTTTTTTAAAGGAAGATATACATGGTGAGTCACAAAGTAATCCAATACTAATATTAAGGATCATGGGGTAAGAAATTCGCTATATATTTGGGTGTCGCCTATGGCAATGCGTGTTTTTTTAGCCATATTTATTTGCACGAAATTTACTTTCCAAGTGGATCATGAGTCACGAAGCATGATATGGTATAATCTTTATGAATCACGCACTACGACAATTCTTTACTATGTCTTGGCATGACCATTTGTTTAATAGTAATGAGTGCACTCCTTTGTTTATTTCACTTTTTTTAGATGGATCATGAGCCATGTAGTAATCTGATACTACTTTATAAATCATATGTTTGGGCAATAGTTTAGCATGATCAGAATTCTCCAGAGTAGTAATAGTAATGTAGTTTATATTGTCTCATCGATTTGTTAGCAATTTGGGTTTTCTTCAAAATAATGTAGTAGAGCAACACCGCCGGGATCCCCAACTACTTGATTTTACTGATCGAAAACGTGACAATTCATTACATGCAAGTCCTGGCATACCAGGAAGAGATTACATCCGAGCAAGAACCATTTGGAAACGTGCACTGGAATAATGTTTTTATGCTTGTTTATTTTCATTTGATCTTGCTGGTAAGTACGATGTCACACTATGCATGAACTAGTACAGGTCGTTGTTTCTGTTGGCAGTGCTAAATTATTTGCACTGATAAAAAGCTATTTCCTATCTTGTGATGTTGCTACCATTGGGCCACTAAAGGTGGCAGTTTGGTGATTCGTATTATTATTTGTCAAAGACCAGCATGACCAACTAACTAACATTTTTAGTAGGTCTATTAGTGGACAAGATTAGATCTGAAAATTGACTTAACAAAACGTCTGAGGCGTCTTCTCGGTAGATCGAGACTCATAGCTGCTAATGCCGAGAAAGGTTTTCGTTTACTGATACTGACATCTTGACAAAGAAACATGAAAAGAAAGGGGGAAATGCACATTGTTGACGACCAAAATTGGCACGGCGGTGCAAACCGGTCTGACCGGTATGCACAAACCGGTCAGACCGGTATAGGAAATATTATCAAAATATGAATTTGACTTCACCAGTGCGTAGCTCTCGTCGAGACGATCAAGATGCATATGTGGAACGCCTAATTTGGACTCCGAATGAGAGAGTTATGACTTCGACAAGATCTACACTCGGGAAAAGAGGTCAGACCGGTTTCAAAACCGATCAGACCGGTTTTTACGCTGTAATTCGAGTTGGTTTAGGATTCAAGGTTTGTCCCATATTGTAACCGACTCATGAGGGGTAAGACTTCCCCGGCCTATAAATATAAAGGCTAGAAGGCCGATTGAGATAATATCCCCCAATCGAATCTATCAATTACATTTTTATCTTTTTACCTTTCGTTCCTTTTACCCAACTTTTCCAACCCCATGTGCTGTCCTTCTTCTGTCTTCATGGCATGAGGAGGCGCCCTAGCTGGCCTGCCGAGCCTAGGGCAAACCAAGGTGCGCCTGCCCTGCCGGGGTCCCTCCCGGGCGGACGTTCGTTGGTCTCTCGCCGGGCACCGCCGACGAGACCGGTCTGACCGGCCATCATACCGGTCTGACCGACCTGCGTGGAGGAGCAGCAAGGAGCACCTCCGTGCAGCGCATGTTCAAGTGCGATTCGTGTGTTGGCCCGAATTGACGCCAACACACATCCAAGTCGGTTAGATTTGGGAGATTCAGCAACCTGTGTAGGAACACAGTTACACGGAGCAGAAGAAGAAAATCAGGCATGAAAAAAAAGTTTTTTTGGATGCACATAACATCGGAGGTTGGACAGAGAAGCACTCCTCTCCAATTGACTCTTCGTCCTCCGGCTTCTCCGTCTGCTACTTGCATTGCTTCTGCCACCTTCCCTCTGTTTTTTTATTGAATCTGACCAATTGAACTGATTAATTTATTGCTCATGTGCTCCAATTCATCAGGTCACCGTTGGTCAATGGTGTTGTGATGTTGCATAGCTGTGTGATATGAACATTGTGGGTCCAATGCATTTCCTGGAGGTAGCTACAACATTGTGGGGTATGGCTCCATGCTTCAGAGTCCAGATCTTGTTCCTATTTGCCCACATTTGAACCTGTGATATCTGTGCCTAATTTGTTGAAACCTAAGCCGACGACGTAGCTAGGAACTTCAGGCAGATTCTTCCATACTGGGTTGATGGACAATTGGACATGAATCGGGTGTAATGTATGGTGATGAGGCTTAATGCATGAAAGATTAGTACCGTGATATTTGCTTGTCAAAAGGTTATGGGATCTTTTCAGGAAATAGGAAATAGGATTTATAGTGCTGTAGTAGAATCACTTACTCCGTAGGCTGGTAGAGTAGCAGTAGTAGACTTCGGCCATTGCAACAAAAATACAGAATGGTCGTTTTCAGAAGCCGAACTTGTATTCTGTGGTGGAACCGGTGATCAGACAATTCATGTTCTGTCCTCTCTAGAAAAAAAAAGACTCTGAGCATATATTCACAGACAATTCATGTTCTGTCCTCTCTAGAAAAAAAAAGACTCTGAGCATATATTCACAGCATCAGTGCTATACTGAGAAAAAAAAACGCACGGTATATATTCCTACTCTTCTTGACAACTTTCCTGAGTGAAAACGGAACATATTCCAGCAAGGAAATGCCATTATTTGCCATCACATAAAAAAGGTTCAACTAAGTTCAGTTTCAAAATAGTACTGTACATCTCTAAGTCTAAGCACTATTTTCCATTTTTTACTTGTAATATCAAAATCACATAGAAAGTAATGAACCAGGGTAAATGTTTCTCAGGATCTTATAGACAAACCTTGCATAGAAAAAAAATGCAGTGCTTGTTTTGCTTCCTCTACCGACTTAAACTAATATACACACAAAAATGGCCGCCAAACAAACTGTTGCGTTGGACTCGTATAAAATTTTGCTCCCTCTATTGTTTGCTACACGTCATAATTACTGTTCCAAGATCTAAATCTTTCTACTTAGCTTTATGTTTAAAGCTAATCTTCTCACGAGTTAAGACCATATGCCATTGGCAAGTTGATGGAATTCTGTCAACCTAACAAAATGGAGTTCCATTCTTATTCTTAATTAGTTGATAGCCTTAAATTTCAAGTACCATAAAAAATGTTGCTTTTCATCATCACAAGCAACAAGAATGAACAATGGTATATTATATTAGGAGTACCTTGGTACCCCACGAACTGCACTGGATCAAAATCTTGAAAAAGTTATGCAAGTACATTTGGCTAAACTTATTGCCAATTTACAAGTACTAGCCGTTACAATTATAGGGGCTCAAGTTGTTTGACCTCGTGAATTTCCAGAGAAGGGAATGGGCCGGGTCCTACTAGCTGGTGGATAATGCGATATTAGGCTCCACCTATCAAATCAAATAATGCAACGAGATGCCAAGCAACATGGGACACACTGCCTCATCAACTCCGCCATGCATTTCCCTCTGTCCTCAGGCCATCAGAATGTCTGTTTTCCAGGCCACTGCCATCGAAGATCAGGCGTACAGTGCTTCTGTTGCCGGCAGTTAGTGGAAGAATCACTCGGCTTCTGCCACTTATCATGTTTAAACCTCACCTTGGCTGGCTAGCATCAAACAAATGGGACACTATTTGGGAGAGAGGGAAAGATGGACGTGAAGGCAGGAAGGTCCCCTACCAATTGTTGGTGTATGTTTCATGTGGGCGTGGGGAACAGTGGTTGATGCATTGGCTGGCATTGATCCTTTGCGACGGATGTGTGAATCTGCATGTGAAGGAGTTGCGTGCAATTGAAGTCCTCTTCCTTTCGGCCAGCTTGGCTCCAAGCACCGCAAACTTGGTTGGATCGGAGCTAGCTGTTCTCGTCTTGTATCAATGTTTGACAGATACGCGACGAGTGCACGTTTGTCGCAGTGATTAGATGAACAGCTTTGCAACAGCGACTTGAGATGTACTACAAAGAACAAGAAGAGCAGTGTTATTTCGTGGAAAAGCAAAACAATCGTCAAAATCAGAACTCAGAATTCAGAACCTTGTACAGTATGTAGTGAAAATATATTTGTGACTAGTTAAGAATCTGCAGGCATCGAATCGATCTTTCCATTCAATTAGGTAGTGAGCGACAGGAGGGGAAGGTGGCAACTGGAGGCAGCTAGGGCCAGTGTGTCTGCCATTCGTGGAGGGATGTTGTTGTTTTTTCTGGTTCGCGTCCAATCGGGCGTTGCAAACCAGCGACACCAAGAAACAGATGTGCTGACTGAAAGATACAGCAGGCGGCTTGAGTTGATTGGCTATGAATTGAATGCAGGCCACTGAAGGTACACCGAATCACAAAGTCAGAAATTAAACGAGCTGAGATAGACGGATGGAATGAATCAGTCATCAGTGGATGGAGAACTAACTGTGGAGCGAGGGAGATTGGCAGATTGCATGGTGTGGTTGTCCTTCGAGGACAAAAGGCATCGTTCATCTCTGCTCAATGGCTAGTGCCGGGCCTGCTGCCTATGGCAATATGAAATGTGCAGCTAGCAGTGGAGTGGACTAGTATCATAGCATGGCATCTGATCCTGATTTATTTCACAAGTCAACTGTTACTCATGTAATCCTCATTGATTGTAGTAGTTGGTAGCGATCAATCACCGATCTGATGGTGTGCATGATTATTTGGGGGGCGTCCTAGTGATGAATGAACCTCTTACTCTTTAATGACAAGAAAGCAACCCGTGTGTGGGAAGATTAGGCGAATAAAGACTAGCAGGCTAGGGGATTATAATTATAAGAAGAGAAAAAGAAAGAAAGACGTCTCGTTCAGTAGTCTAGCTGTTCTGCTCATCAGAGTCAGACTAGTAAAATTGCCAGAACAAAATGATATAGGCCCAAATTTATTCTTCCTACAGGCCCAGAACGGAAAAAACGGGGTGGGCCGAGAAACAGGTCGTAATAGCTTAAGGGCACTTGGGCCCTCCTCTCTTGTTCTTCCAGTTGTTGTAGCAGGGGCAGGTGTCCTTGTTGCCGTAGGTGCCGGGCGGCACGCAGAGGCATTTGGCGCAGCACTTGTTGCAGAAGAAGAGGCACGGCTTCTTGTGGTGCGTCTTGGAGCACCGCCGCTCGCACTCCGACGCGCACTCTGCATTACGCGATACGTACATTATTATATATTGTTCAGCATTATTATTCGCACTTGCAATATATTGCTCATCACACCAATAATCCAAGCATGCATGTTTGATTCGATTCACAGCAACAAAGTAGAAAGTACTGTGCCACCAAACTGATTATCGAACGCAGCAAAACAAGAATCAGATGAGTGTGGCTTAATTACGAGAAGGCTTGAGATTTCCCTTGCCATCGTTGTTGCCCTGCACGTATGTATTATCTGAAAGTTGAGGGCTGATCGATTCAATATAATATAACACTGATTGGCCGGTTACCTTGTGGCTGTCGATGTCGTCATCTTTGTTGAGCTCGTCACCAGAGACCCCATTGTCAACGACCTTCAGATCGACATATTGTCCATGTAAATATCCAGAAGTAGTGGTGAGAAGAATCCAAAGGATCACGTAGGTAGCTGTATACTGTTTGCATACCTGGGCGGAGGCGAGCCCGAGAAGGAAGATGAAGCAGAGGAGCAACGTCAACGCCTTGGCTTTGGCCATGTCGTGAGAACCACCTACTGGATACTGGAGTCGTCTGGACGGATCTCAACTAGCTGATCCAGGCAATGCAAAGCTCAAGTGTCGTGCGGGCGAGGAGATCGCTGAAGGGTGGAACAAGGGAGCAACAAGCATACATAGGATCGGAAGAAGAGATATCATGCGATGCGATGGGATTTATAGATCGTCGCCGTTAGACGCGAGCTAAGAATAGATAGATTCGGTTGCATATGTGCCTTGCCAGATCAAGTTGTAGACAGGATTCAAATGAAAACAGGGTATGATACGACTGACCGGCTCAGACAGTGTTGTAATCTGTCTGGTCTCTTTCTATGTGCATGCTACCAGCGCCACCTTACCCGGCCGGTCTGGAGTCCACCGCATGCATGCATGCAACCTCCGTGTCAGTCAATCCATCTCTGATTAAAACACGAGAAGTGAGGAACCGAGCCTAGTTGTTGAAGATCGAGTAGCCGGTGCAGACATGAGATATTGAGATTGAAGAGCTCTAGCTAACAGCCATCTTCATGCGATTGTGATTTGATGGACACGGGGCTCTCGTGCAAACGGCACAACTATACATTGTGGCTTTCACCCCAAGCAGGGTCATACCAAGCATACAATGCAAATACTATGTTAGATTAGAGCAAGTACATTGATGTTGTCTGATAGACGGTGTAATCTTGAGACGACTTACCAGACAACCTATTGTACAATAGATAATACAAAATCCCTTATTTTGTAGTGAAGAAATAAGTTTTATTAGTTGCATGACAACAAAAGTCATACAATGGTGGGAAGTTGTCTTGTAGTCATAAAATTTAGTCCACGGCCTCGTTCTCTCACATCGCTCTCAAAATGACCTATTGTACGACTGACGTGTAGCAATATACCTGCCTTGTCCATTTATCCTAGAGTACCACTACCACGCTAGTACGCTACCACACCTTTGTCTGTCTCCACTCTCCAAATCTCCACTGTTTTTTTTTGAGGAAATCCAAATCTCCACTGCGGCAGCTTTGGGCCATCTTTTACTTACGGGCTTACGGCCCACATCAACAATGGGGCCACGCGAAGCCCAAAATAATCCAAAATTCTTCTAGAAGACAAGCAGAAGAATGCATCGGACACACGCGTCCTTGGCTTGGGCAGTTGGGCTCTTCTTCCTTCGGGTTATTTAACTATTTGCCATCCTTCTGGATGGTCATCCTTCAAATGCCAGTTTTAAAATGGCAACAACATTATCGCCATCGTCTCCTGAAGATGCTTACAGATTTGCCACTTTTGCTGACGTGTCGCGCCATGTCGGCGAGTAACCGTGCTTCTGACGTGGCCGAGCCGCGCGAAATGACCCTACTGCCCCTCCTTATCTCTGTTCTCTTGACCCCACCTGGCAGAACCGCCCCCACGAACCACCTGGTTTTGGTTGGCGCTAGCCTGGCAAGACAAACAAAAAGCAGAGCACCCCAGTGGACCACTGACAGGCACACACCAAAGATCCCCATCTCCTTCTCCTCCGTTGACACTTCCACACCCACGCCACTGCCGCCCGCCGCCGGAGCCAACCGCCATGGCGACAGATCCGCCGTCCCCGCCGCCGGCGAGCGCGCTGGATGGAGGAGCTCGTGGAGGAGGTCCTGCTGCGGTTCCCGCCGGCCGACCCGGCGCGCCTCGTCCGCGCCGCGCTCGTCTGCACCCGCTGGCGCGACATCGTCACGGGCGCCGGCTTCCACCGCCGGTTCCGGGAGCTCCACCGCCGCACGCTCCCCATGCTCGGCCTCCTCTGCAACGGCGGGCCCGGCACGCGCTTCGTCCTCTTCTCCGCCTTCCGCCCGCCCGGCCCGCGTTGTCGAAGGTGAGGTGGAGGAGCACGTCCTGGAGGTCGACGGCGGCGCCGGCGGCCTCGGCGGCGGCGAGCACGGGTATTAGGCGGCGGTGGACGAGCTCGACGAGGGAGCTCACGGTGAGAGCGCGACACCTCTGGGAGCTGGCCGGCGAGCCTGTCGGAGGCACGGTCACTTCGACATGGATAAGGGAGGGGTAGTAGGGTCATTTCGCGCGGCTCGGCCACGTCGGAGGCACGGTCACTCGCCGACATGGCGCGACACGTCAGCAAAAGTGGTAAATCTGTAAGCATCTTCGGGAGACGATGACGATAGGGTTGTTCGATCATTCGGAAGAATGACAAATAGTTAAATAACCCTCTTCCTTTCCCTTCTCCTTGTTCGCAGCGACAGCGACGACTCCATCTCACTCCTCAATCAGAAAGAAGGGATTCAGAATCAGATCGATCCGCCAACACCAACGCCATGCCCCCTCCATCTCTAATCCAGCCATGACCCGCGCCACCCCACCCCCATGGCGCCCCGCGGCCGCACCCTCCCCTGTCCGCTCGCCGCCGCCACCGTCCTCGTCGCATCCACCATCTTCCTCTTCGCCGCCGTCGGCGCGCGCTGGCGCCCCGCCGACACCGGCCTCCCCGTCCCGCCCCACGCCTTCTCCACCGCCGCGGCCGTCCCCGTGACCCGCGACACCGCCTCCTCCAACGCCACCACCGGCGCCCGCAAGGAGCTCTCCTTCCTCAACGAGAAAGGCCGCCCCGACGACCCGTCCTTGGGCTCCGGCTAGGACGCCGGCGCCGCACGATTAAAGACAGATCGACCCACACGCCGCCGCCGTCAGCGTCTTCATGTACGACATGCCGCCCGAGTTCCACTTCGGCCTCTCACCCTTCTTCGTTCTCCCGCCGCCGCGTATAAGCAAGCATCTGCTGAACGCAGAGCAGATCTCGGAGTTCCGGGAGGCGTTCGCGTTCTTCGACAAGGACCGCGACGTGATGCTGCATCACGGTGGAGGAGCTGGCGACGGTGATGGGGTCGCTGCAGGGGCAGCGCCCCAGCGCGGAGGAGCTCCGCGAGATGATCCACGACGCCGACTTGGAGCTCGATTGGAGCTCGATAGAGGGCAGCGGTGGAGCTCCGACGCCCCAGCACCAGCTCCTGACCACGTCATCGTCGCGCACCACCCAAACAGCTTGCTGCACGCCCGGGCGGCGCTGGCACCGGCGGTGTTTGTGCTGTCAGACTTCGGGAGGTATCATCCCAGGGTGGCCAGCTTGGAGAAGGATGTCATTGCGCCGTACAAGCATATGGCCAAGACGTTCGTCAATGACTCGGCTGGGTTTGATGACCGGCCGACGTTGTTGTACTTCCGCGGAGCTATTTACAGGAAGGAGGTAATTGTGCTTACTACGAAACAAGTGCATTGCAACGTTAACATACTAGTAGTTTGGTGGTTAATTTTGTTGGTTCTATACATTATGAAGCTGTCAAGTATTGAACTTTCTACTAGGACTAGTAGTCTAGTACTGCCACAAAAAAATTGTCTTTGTGCCAAAGAACCATCCTTTTTCTACCAAAACTTGACAAACATAAATCGCATTAGGAACAGGCAAGCTTTACAGTTAAGAGTGTCCTAATTTGGAATTAGGTGAAATTAGCTTAGGGGTCATGATTAGGTGTTATTCACATTCAACTAGTTTATACCAAATAAATCTGCAAAAACATTGATTCTTTTTCATCAGAGTTTCGTAATTGTTCTGTTTCTTCAAAGTTCATGAATTGTGATGTAATTTGTGAGTTCAAATGTTGACGTGTTTTGATAGCACAAGGTACCTGTGCTGGTACTAGTTACTAGTAAAGTAAATTTAGGAGTATTATGGGGCTGTCTGGTTATGTTGCTTGTATTTTTCAGAATCTTATATCTACCATTAACCCTTTAAGGAGGTTAGGCTTATGCATACAGGCTCTTTCTTTATTAATCTACACCCATCACCTTATTTGAACGCTTGAACCTCTGGATGAAGTTTCTGTAATTTTTATAATCTTCAGTGAAGTTTACACAAAGCATTCTTGATCTTCCATCTTTGTCCGAAAGGCTCCCGTTTTTTGTTTGTTTCCTCAAAATATTGTTTCAGAGGTTAATAGATTAACCCAAGCCCTTTGTTTCAGTCCTTTGACATTAATAAATGATATCAGCAAAATATGTTTACATATGCCAAGTATGAAGCATCTATGGAAACAAACAAGTTTATTGGCCCAAAAAGATATGTGTGAACCTGTTCTGATTGCTACCAGCTTGTTGTGATTTTCTTATTTAAGAACTGTCATGCTACTAGTTTTCAGCGTATTATGTCTGTGGTTTAGTGACAATTGGCGATTCATAAGCTAATATGTTGCATCATCCATACCCAGGGAGGGAGCATTCGACAGGAGCTATATTATATGCTCAAAGATGAAAAGGACGTTTACTTTTCCTTTGGAAGTGTCCAAGACCATGGGGCCAGCAAAGCCAGCCAAGGAATGCACTTGTCAAAATTTTGCCTAAACATTGCTGGGGACACCCCTTCTTCCAATCGTCTGTTTGATGCTATAGTGAGCCACTGTGTCCCTGTTATCATCAGTGACGACATTGAGCTACCTTACGAGGATGTATTGGATTATTCAAAGTTCTCCATCTTTGTCCGTTCATCTGACGCTGTTAAAAAGGGCCACTTGATGAGTCTGATTAGTGGTGTAAGCAAGCAGCAATGGACAAGGATGTGGAAGAGGCTCAAAGAGGTGGATAAACACTTTGAGTATCAATATCCATCCCAAAAGGATGATGCAGTCCAGATGATCTGGCAGGCATTGGCTAGAAGAGTGCCAGCAATCCAGCTGAAGGTGCATAGATCTAGTAGGTTTTCGAGATCTGACAGAGGACATAAATAGACAGGAAGGGGGTGTATCTGTCTCGTTTCTGTAGGCTGATCTAACACAGTACACAGAGTCTCAGCTCTTCACGGTTGCACAGACTATAATCTAACATCATCGAGGTTGTCTGTTGGTTGTCCCATACAATACAAAAGCTGAATAGCTTAGGATTTCTGCCCCAGCAGAAAGTGTATATGTCAAGTCTTCTTGTTTTTTGTAACATTACATATTACATAATTATGAAAGAGGGGCATTGTTTTTCTGTTTCTGAACATTGTGGGATCAAACAAAGTTTTTCTGTCATGTAGCAAATTTTATTGTCTTGCGTATTAAGCAACTGTTGCCATTTTCTGCTGCTGCCCATATACTCAGGCCATCATTTACCATTTTCTATTCTGAAGAAATTCAGGCCAGCGCTAACCACGTACTGCACTTTTCATTCTTGAATTTTAGTGGTTGCATCAGGTGTGGCGTTTATTTGGCAAGTTGCGTGTGAATAAATAAATGCTTGCTTCTGAAGAACTGGGTATCGCTTTGGCCTTTGGGGGCAAGGCGGCATGAAGCGCAAATTGTGCTTCGTTGAGGACTAGAAGAGTTCCAAGACGAAATACCTGCAGACTTTCACAATATATTAAGTCGAGATACAAGGTATTGAAGTTTGTCTTGATATGTAATCAAGTTCTTGAAAAATCTCAAATGCGCTTTCATTCCAGTGGTTGTTTTTAGCAAAGAAATTGTTGACATACGACCTATTTGTACAAACACATGGAATATACCTGCACTTAGGCAATTGACATCAATCAGAATAACCAACACGGCAGACATGCATTTCACTGAGAGCTGTGGACATTTTGTCAACGGTTCATAGTTTTGATGATGGTAGGACAATATCAAATGCATACATGTCATATGTCCAACTCAAAATTAGCTCTGGAAGGCAGGAACACACCCTCATTTTTCAGCTTTGTAAAAGGCATTATATCAGTGCAGATTTTTGTCAAGAATCACAGTTAGAGCACAACGCCCTTCCAAACAGAATTTCAGCACATTCTAACAGAATCACATTCATCATGCATGGATCATCGATCAGTAGCGGTAACCGGGAGCCAAAATGGTTGGATGATTTGGATGGATTTCAGCCATATTCCTTAGCGCATTCCTAGCTTGCTGAGGCGCTGCTACAAAGACACCTGAATCTGCACTTTGGCGTTAAGAAGTACACAACAGGTAGAAATCTCAGACTTAAGAGATATGGACAATTTGTGGCTTCCAAGTTTTACAGGTCGGGGACAATAACAAATGCACAAATTCCTTGCATTTAACTGAGACTTCATTCTGTGGCAGCAATAACATCGATCTGTCGATCATCCTGCTTCACAGAAAAGCCATCAATGCCGAAACATATAGCACCATCCTGCTTCACAGAAAAGCCATCAATGCCGAAACATATAGCACCGGAATCATGCTACAGTGTATGAATTGGCTGAAATATTTCCATGAACTACAACATACTGTGAAGCTTCAAGCCAAGAACAAATTCATTGTTAATGCATCAGAGAAACAACAAAACGGAAGTTCAAACATTCATAATAGAATTTGGAAATAGAACTTGGCAACCCAACAAAAGGGACTATGAATCACAAAAGTACCACCCTTGTAAGAATAGACAGAGAGTAGTTAGATAGATTCCTCTGCAAAAATGTTGAATTAAGTATTATTTTGGTTAGAATAACTAGATCGCAAACAAAGACACTGCTGCTGACTAAGCAAACATGGAAATACCTGAGATCCAGGAGTCATTATATTAAGATTAGGAAGAAATACAACTTGAAGACGACCTGTTTTCCAACTGACAATCTTATTAATGAAAAATTACATCAGTGGTAGCAGCAACCTAACACCACATGCTAAGTGGTGACCCGCTGTAAACAACTGGTTCCTCCTCCTGGCTGACACCAGACACCAGAGAAGACCTTTCTTTCTTGATCTTCGAATCAAATCATACCATCCTTAAGAGATAAGATGATACATGTGATTCCTTGTGCTGGATCATTGATGGAGGGATTTGTTATGAGCTGGAAGCCACTAATCTTCAACAAATACTGATGTGAAATTTACAGGCAGCGAAGACAAAAGATTTGCCTGCCTTCTGTTGTAAAAACACTAGACAAACATGTGATTTTTCAATTCTCCTGTCATAAAACGCATAATGGTACAACTAACTTGCATTTGTCAAGCAATGCGGTGGCGTGGTAGTCAATCGACAGTCCTGCACCTTTACATCTGATATGTAACCGACTAATTGGTGCATATCCTAAATGAAAAGCATGAGCATGACTATCGATGTAAATATTATGAAATACTTAGATATCTAAAGGATTACAACAGATAGTATGCAACTGAAATAAACCAAAAGAGGGAAATTAAACAATTGAGCCCAGCATGGTCCAAATAACAGATCACCTATAAGTCTATAACAAAACCAAAATCAAAAGAGGGAAGCTAAAAGGCATCAATTGGTAGCAAAGGGCAAACTTCTTTACAACTCAATGCGGTAACCGGTTGACCATGAACATAAGAAAAATTGAAGGTAAACTATAATAGAATCAGACAATCAGAGCATAGATCGATTAAGTAGTAAAACAACACATAAACAAGATCATTTTTTTCTTGGCCAAAATCATACGGTTTGAAATTTACTAGTGAAAAATAAACCGAAAGGAAATCATCGAAAGGAGAAATTTGTGAATTTTATGTTGGGGTGAACCCGCGCGGCCATCATCGCGCGCGCTCCGACCGCGGGCAGTCGTCATCGCGAGCCGCCGGCGGCAACCACAGCGCCGTCGCCGCCTCTTTACCCCAAGGAACCGCGCCACCATCCCACAAGCCCAGGAGGGCGGCGGGGGCAACACGGCCGTGGGAGAGGAGACTCCGGCCGCCGGCGGCGCCGCCGGACGGCAAGCTCGGATAAGATCAAGTAGTGTTCGAGGGCCGAAACCCTAGCTTTCTTCCTCCTTCCGCCATGGCCTTTTATCACAAGACACCTTAGGGCCGTGCCAAATTAGGCCTCCGAAGGCCCAGTATGGCCCATTGGCCCAGCCCATCGTTGTCTCACGGGCCCAACCATTCGCTTAGGCCCACATGTCATAACAACAGCCGCGGCGATCACTCAAAACCCTAACGCTTCCAGGCTATATAAACCTTCTCTCCCTTCGGCCCCCTCTCTCCGCCGCCCCCCTGCCCAAGCCGCGAACCCTAGCGCCGCCGCCGCCTCCTCCTCCGCCGCCGCGATCCCAAGCAGACACCACCGCAACCCATGGCTGCCGTCCTCAGCCGCCCGACCCCGGGCACGGTGCAGTGTTTCGGCCGCAAGAAGACGGCGGTGGCCGTGGCCTACACCAAGCCGGGGCGCGGGCTGATCAAGGTGAACGGGGTGCCCATCGAGCTCATCCGCCCGGAGGGGCTCGGCCTCAAGGCCTTCGAGCCCATCCTGCTGGCCGGCCGCTCCCGGTTCGCCACAATCGACATGAGGATCCGCGTCCGCGGCGGAGGGAAGACGTCGCAGATCTACGCCATCCGCCAGGCCATCGCCAAGGCGCTCGTCTCGTACTTCCAGAAGTACGTCGACGAGGCCTCCAAGAAGGAGGTCAAGGACATCTTCGGCCGCTACGACCGCACCCTCCTCGTCGCCGACCCTAGGCGCTGCGAGCCGAAGAAGTTCGGTGGTCGTGGTGCCCGCGCCAGGTTCCAGAAGTCATACCGTTGAGCGATTGCTTGCCTGTGATCTGGCTCCTATCTATAGAGCTACTTATCTGGTTCTACTATATCTAGCTACTGTTTTACCTTCAAGTTCAGAACTTTAAGCCTGTGTCGAACCGTTTTGACATTGTGATATGAAAGTGAGAGGGATTTTGTATTCTCTGAAGTATGTTTTGCTTGTCACCTATGTCAACGAATTCTGAATTTCTGATGTGGTTATCTGATATTCATGCAATAGTATGAGTAGTATTCCAATTTTAGTCGGCTTACCTGTTTAATTCTTTTTATTATTTTGCTTGTTTATTAAGTTCTGTTTTGCCTTTTAACTCAGTGGAGTGGATTATGTGACTGTATACAACTAGTTGGCACGACTGATCAATGATAGGCTGCACATTGTTTGTACATTTCTGTTTATGGTAGGCCAGGCATTGCATTGGTAATGTGTCATCTAATCAGATATATGTGAAGTCCATCTTATGTTGATTTGCTCATCCAATGTGATAACTAGCTGCATCTACTAGTTATTTATTGATTGCCATAAAATTATCAACGTCCACTCCTCCGGTTTAGTGTTTATCACTCTTGTTGACATGTCTTGTACTACAAGTAGTTATGGCATAAGAGCAGCAAACCAGCAAGCAATAATTACAGTAATATTGATCTGTCAATCTTGTTGTGCCTTATTGTTTGGTGATTTCTTCTTACCTAGTTTGGACATTGTCATGCTTAGTCAAGTTCCTTTTTGTGATGGATGCGACATTGATGACCTTAGACATTTGGGTGAGCATCTTAGCTTGTTCCGTTTACCGTAGGACTTACATACCTTGAGTTTTCCTTGTACGTGGTCTTCCTCTTTATGGTTC
>OAMR01001150.1:1155-12623 GCA_900205405.1 Echinochloa crus-galli
GTGAATTTTCAACGTAATTAATACAATAATTTTCTCAATTTTCTAAAAGTTTCCAAGCTTTATTTAATTTACAGGGAATTTAGAATAGAATGAAAAAAAACTATTTGTGAGAAAAAAAATAATTGCTTTGTATGTTGCATTCATGCTGCTGCATTGAGTTTCGATTGTGTGTGGTTGAAATTGGGATTTAAAACTAGTTTAAATTCGAGTTTGAATCGTTTTGTTTGGAGGATTAGGAAAGTTGTTTGGCCCAGAGTTTGATTTTGCCCCTCCAATTCTTTCCCCGGCTCGCTTTTGCTCCCTAATCTCTTTTTTTTTCAGCACGCGGCCCAGCTATCCTCTCCTTTTCCCTTGCCGACGGCCCAGCCCAGATCGGCGCCAGCCCAGCTCTCGCCTCCGCAGGCCCACGAGCGCTCGGCCCAGCTCCCCCGCTTCCCAGCCTTCGCACGGCCCACCAGCACCTCAATAAAGTCCGGCCTGCTTCCTGCGGTTGGGCTCCCTACTTTCCTCTCGGGCCGAGCCTGCGAGGCCAGATTCAGGCCGATTTGGGCCCAACTTGGCCCAGTCACTGCGCCGTCCTGGGGCAGGGCTCTGCAGCAGCGCCGCCGCCATGCCATCCTCGGCGTGCGCGCTGGCTTTGCACCGCCTCGCCAACCGAACTTCGGCTGCACCTTCCTCATTCCTTCTTAAGCCGCCGACCCTCGCCGCCTGCTAGCATCACCAGCCACCGCCGCCCTCTCCTCTCTACAGAGCGCCGCCGCCACCACCACCATTGCTCGCCGCCGGCCTTCCTCGCCCTGACTCCGCCGCCTCCGACGCTCGACGGGTCAAGGCGACGCTGCCACGACCTTCCCCAGGCCGAGACGCATCCACACCGCCGGCTCTCGGCGTCGTCCGTCCACCGGAGGAGCTTCCCCCGCGTGAGCCGCCGCCGCCGGCCATGTCGTCCGCAGCGGGCCGAATTCCGGCCGCTGCCGTCCCCCTCCCACGCCGGTGAGCACCTCCGCGACTTCACCCAGACCTCCTCCTTCCCACGCGCTAGCTCCCCGCCGCCCTAACCCGCGGAATCGCCGGCGAGCCGTCACCCAGGAGCCGCCGGCGAGCTCCCCTGTATGTTCAGAGGAAGGAGATGACCACTTTTTGCGCCAAGGCCCCTGCAGAACGGAGTAATTCGCAGGAGTACTCCTGTGTCCTGCGACTTTTGCAGAAAACCCCCTACATACTTGCTAAGTAAGACATTTACTTACACTTGCTATTATTCAACATTCCGGGACGGGTAACAGATGGAGTACTTCTGAGCTGTGGTCAACCAGTTGGTGTCCCTGTGGACTTCGAGTTGAAGATTAGACTTCCGCTGTGTATGTGGTAACTCTGATTTAAATTATTTTATTTCGAGTACATGTACTCTGTTTATCATATTTGTTGGCTGTATGTGTTCTGTGGACATCCTGGGCACACATATAGCAGCACTTCGGGTTTTATATAAAATCCGGGTGTGACATTGATTGAGCAGGCAAAGTAGCAACCCATGTAAATGCTGGACCTGTCAAGGACAAAGGAAAGTATCTGATTCTAAAGGCTTCATCTGCGGAGGCTTCTCCAAGCTGCATCAAGTATCTAGCTATATGCTCCACAGTGCTAGTATCATCTTGCCCTGAGAATTTAGTGAATTCTGTAGGAACCTTGACTCTGTTAGGCAATGACACGCTTTGGTACCATTCTTATGAATCTTCTCACAAAATTTATCTTGCCGAGTAATGATTGCAACTCTTTAAGATTAGTTGGAGGAACAATTTCATCAATCGCTTTCATGCTCTTCTTGCCAACTCCTATTCCTCCTTCATGTATGATGATATTGAATACCTTGATTGCCGATTCAGTTCGTCCCCAGTCTGTCTTGAACAAGTTGTCTCAGTAGTTTGTACCAGGGATTATTGAATTTCGGCAATAAAGTTTATCGGTCGATCGAGCACGATCTTGACATTCCAAGGATACGACATCAATGGGTATACATTTTACACAACAAGCATACAGCAAGCCGAACAAAGCTGGCTTCAAACGTGGCCCGGGCTTTCGAATCCGGAAGCGTGCCAGTCAGTTTGCCTGAAAACTAACAAAGGGATAAAAACGTTTAGATTAAAACCTGGAACGTGCCGGGTGAGACCAGACAGTTCCATGTTTGCGGCGTTGAAGCCAATCTTGAGAGACATATAGCTACAGGGAAGCTATCTGTCGGCAGTTAAAACCTCATTCGGCAATCGGCAAGGCACGCAAGGAGCGCACTGCCGAATAGCATGTCTCTTTCTTGGTTGATCATCAAAACGCCGATCATCACTAAGATGCATCCTACCAATTCTTTCATGGACAGATCGGCGATTGGCAACATTTTGCCTATGTTCGACATACCCATTATTGCACTCAGGACAGTTATTCTTTGTAGGCAGCTTTAAACCTTCGTTCCAACAGTGTCTGAAGAATGCACACCCCCAATGCACACGTTCCTGTTCCCGGATATATTCTTCTTGTTCTTCCTCAAACCTTTCTTCTTCGCGCCTTCTTTTTTCCTCCTCGTATTTACGCCTTTGAAAACGCTCTTTTTCTTGCTGACGCTGCCATTTGTTGAGGAGAATACGTGTAGTAACTCTAGGTTTAAAGGATTCTCCCACTTCAAATCGGCTATTCGGGAACCGAAGATTTTTCCAGCGAATTTGTTCCATATCATCAATATATATTTCCACAATCTTGCCGATCAACTCATGAAAAATATAATTCATAGCCCTTTGATAAGTTGCACCGGCATTTTTTAATCCAAAGGTCATGACAACCCACTCAAACAACCCTATGTGTCCAGGACATCTGAAAGCTGTCTTTACTATATCTTTTACCTTCTTGTTGTAATATTTGGCAACTCGCATCTTATTTTTCTCAATATTTTCCAATGCTTTGAGACGAATCATATGCAAATCTTCTAATTCGCAAGATCCATACAAAACCAACGAGTTTGAACCCGCGACACGTGGCAATCTAGATTGGTTTGAATTCGGCTATGTAAGGTAACATGGTCATGTCTTGCGATGAATCAAAACCGAACCTAACCAATCTAGACTGGGCAAAAAGAGTGTTATATGAATTAAACATAAAGTAAAACCCAAATAACACAAGGTAACTTAATGAATCTATTTGATCTTTGCCAAAATCTAATAGAGCCGGTAACTCGCTTCAAGCTAAACCTTAGCCTGCCGCATGACTCATGATTTAACAAAGAAGCCTTCTCATACCAAGCTTAAATCCACCGCATGATACTAAGCATGATACAAGGTTGTCGATACTTACGGAGGTCGACGGATTGATGGTTCCTCTTGAAGATTTTGACGACACGACTAAAGGACTCGAAATTGTTCGATCCCTATTACAATCACCATGGGTTCATATTTATACCCTGGTTTTGACACGATTCCTACTCGATTACGATTACAAAACGTTTGTTTCCAAAGAAATACGTCTAAAATGCCGTATTCATCTTGTATTCTTCATCAGATCGGCATCTTCCTTACTTGATCCACGTCATCACGCGTTCCCGAATGCTTTCCATAGAGCAGCTCCTTGCCGAATCGGCGGCGGACTCCCGACCGCAGAATGCCTTTGCCGAACGCCCTTGAAGACAAGCTTTCCTTTCCGAACGATATCTTTTACCAATCCCGGCCCACATGTCAGTCTCTTTCTGGTGCCAAATTTTGGTGTTAACAAGGTCATATCGCAACCTTTGTACAAAATGGTAGTAATATGGTTCTATAATGCAACGGACTAAAAGTGTTAGCTTATCTGTGACTTTTGGTTGCAATAGGGATGTGTTATTACAACTATATTGGACTTTGGTTGCAATTATTTGGTGTTTTTGCTACGTGATTTTGGAGTTGCAATAGCACTATGTTTTCGTTGCAATAATATGGTATTATTTCAACTGTATTTCAAATGGTTACTTTTGATTGGTGTTTTGACAACGATTTGTTTATGTTGCTATAAATTTTAGTGGTGTTGCGATTGATAGATGGTTACTGCAACAGATTCTAATGTAGATGCAATAGCTTGTGCCTATTGCAATAAGTTTTTAGAGTTGCAAAAACCTTCTTTGGGGTTGCAATTGTGATTTTTTTCTTGCAATGTGAAACCTAAATGGATGTAATATGATTTCCCTATTGCAACGGTTTTTTGGTTACTATAAATGTGTCAATGTCGATTCACATGTAATGTGAGACTAAATATTAGTATGTATTCAAGTTTGAAGAACCAATGAGCAAGTATAACTTCAAACAAAATTATGACTTTAAGTTATATAAAATAATTTGAAAATATATTAATTTCATAACAATATTTAGTTTGCAGGCCCAAGCCATGTCACTTTACTCATTGTGCCAAAACTTTGGTGGCAATAATATTGAAATTTAATCACAAAAAAAGTTGAGGTGCCTAGGGATCAAACCTACAACCTCAACCTTAGAAATCACTGGCCACACCACTACACCACTAGTTCACTTGTGATTATGATAGGTAATTTACTTTATAAATTTTGCGTATGGCCAGTCTCCCACGGATTGAAAGCGTGCGGCCGCGAGAGCCAGCAGTACAGCCCCCCGTGGCGGCACGCTGCTTGCTCCCCTATGACACAACATGAATGTTTCATCTTTTCTCTTTTTAATCCGTAATTAAAACTTGTAAATGGTATTTCTCCCTCATAAGAGCTCGAAATTAGTTGGTTCTTTTTCTTGATTTTTTAAAATCACTCTCTTTTATTTGGTGGTATTTCTGTGTATATTAATTGCTCTTTATTATATATTTTATATGGTTTATTTTCTTCCATTTTATAGAAAATTGAAAAATATATCTTTTCAATAATAATTGCTATTATATGTTTGTATTTTCTAATATTAAAGTAAATAGAAGGTTATGTCCAAATTTGAGGCGCATTTGAATTCAAAAAAATATTATGAGGTATTCAAATCACAAAGTTTGAGTTGAGTTATAGGAAACTATGTGAGAGATGCACCTATTTGTGAACAATGTATAGTCTCACATTATCAAAACCTTTTAGTTTTCTTATAACAAGCTTTATTATCCTAGTATATGTTGTTATGCCAATTTATATTTCGTATGATCAAATTGAGATTTATTATAATTATTCTATGGTAATTTGGAGGTAGAAAGTTGAAGACCAAATCAAGCTGTTCATTATCAAGTAGTACTAATGAAATAAGTTTTTATTTTGATCAATTATGAATGAAATATGGTTACTTTTAAAAGTTTGGAATTTAAATCAAATTTAGAATCAATTTTTAAACCACCAATCTTGCCCGATCTGTTTAAACAGAAATAAAGAATAAAAAGAAAGAAAAAGCCAAAACAAAGTGCTCTCCACGGTCTCAAATAGGAGACCTCCAGCTTCATGAGTCCAAGTCTAACCACCGCACCATAAAATTATTTATGAACAATTGAGGTTTAATTATATTTTATATCCTGTTGTTTTGCTTGCCAAATAATCCGGCAAAAAAAGCTGCACAAGGAGAGATCGAACCCCCAGTTGATCTACTACTAAGATAATAAAAAGCTGCACACGGAGAGATCGAACCCCAATTGATCTACTACTAAGATAATGATGGGTGAGGATGGCATCCTATATGTACGATTTAATATCGCCCGTGCCATGCCCGCCATGTCATCCGGCCGACCCTTCTACGCTCGCCATGTCATCCGGCCGACCCCGCCATGTCAATGTTTGCTGGAGAAAAAGACAAAGCGCCAAGTTAATTTGGCAACAACGGTCGGTGCGGGCCAAGGCACTTGAACCCGCGACCTCCCTGGTACGAAGTTGGGCTCTTATCACTGAGCTACTAGACTAGTTGTGTTAGTCTGCATATTTTTATTTCTTTTGTAGTTGTTCATGTTAAAAAAACCCGACCACATGGCAGCCTGCAGTTGGTTGAACTCTTTCCCCCATGGATCTGAAGCAGTCTGTGCGGGGGCGTGGGGCCACGTGGCGCGCGTAGGAGCTGCCCGCACCATCTTTTATATTTTTTATCACCTAAGATTTCTAACCATTTTTAGATAAAACTATATGACAGAATTAATGTAACATGCTGAAAAAAATATGGACATTAGGTTTATCTCGTAATAAAAAATAGAAAAAAGTGCACTGCAGCACAGAACTGAACCGTGACACCATTACCCCCTTACCTGCCCGTGCCAAGTCACCGCTCGTCACCCAGCCACACCTGTCGACCACCTGAGCCACGTCACCCGAGCGCCCGTGCCAAGCTCGCCGGCCACTCGAGCCACGTCACCCGGCCACCTGAGCCATGTCACCCAGGCGTTCGTGCCACGCCCGCCGGCCACTCCAGCAACGTCACCCAGCCGCCCATGCCACGCCCGCCGGCCACCTGAGCCACATCACCCGGCTGCCTAAGCCACGTCACCGTTTGATAGAAAAACAAAAAATAATTAAATAGTCATAAAAATTTGTGCAATAGAAGAACTTGAACATGAGACTTAAGATGCACAAATGCTGGACACCTAAACACTAGACTACTTAGGTGATTGTGAGGACATAAAATCACTCTCTTTTATTTGGTGGTATTTCTGTGTATATTAATTGCTCTTTATTATATATTTTATATGGTTTATTTTCTTCCATTTTATAGAAAATTGAAAAATATATCTTTTCAATAATAATTGCTATTATATGTTTGTATTTTCTAATATTAAAGTAAATAGAAGGTTATGTCCAAATTTGAGGCGCATTTGAATTCAAAAAAATATTATGAGGTATTCAAATCACAAAGTTTGAGTTGAGTTATAGGAAACTATGTGAGAGATGCACCTATTTGTGAACAATGTATAGTCTCACATTATCAAAACCTTTTAGTTTTCTTATAACAAGCTTTATTATCCTAGTATATGTTGTTATGCCAATTTATATTTCGTATGATCAAATTGAGATTTATTATAATTATTCTATGGTAATTTGGAGGTAGAAAGTTGAAGACCAAATCAAGCTATTCATTATCAAATAGTAGTAATGATATAAGTTTTAATTCTGATCAATTATAAATGAAATATGGTTAATTTTAAATATTTGGAATTTAAATCGAATTCAGAATCATTTTTGAAACCACCAATCTCGTCTGATCTCTTTAAACAGAAATAAAGAATAACATAAAAAAAAGGCAAAACAAAGTTCTCTCCACGATCTCGAATAGGAGACCTACAACTTGACAAGTCCAAGTCTAACCACTGCACCATATAATTATTTATGACTAATTGAGGTTTTATTGCATTTTATATCCTACTGTTTTGCTTGCCAAATAATCCGGCAAAAAAGGCACACAAAGGGATTGAACCCACGCCCTCGTAGATTAGAATTCCAAGACTTACCTGTTGATCTAATATTGAGATGATAATGATGGGGTTAGGATGGTATCCTATATGTACGATTTAATATCGTCCATGCCACGCCCGCCATGTCATCCGGCCGACCCGTGCCACGCTCGCCATGTCATCCGACCGACCCTGCCATGTCATCTAGTCGTCCCTGCCACATCAATATTCACTGGAGAAAAAAAACAAAGCGCCAAGTTAATTTGACAAAAATAGTGTGGGACAAAGCACTCGAACACGCAACCTCCCTAATAGGAAATCCAGCTCTTACCATTGAGCTACTGGACTAGTTTTGTTACTTTGCACATTTTTATTTTTTTTGTAGTTGTTCATGTTAAAAAAACCCGACTACATGAAAGCCCTCAGTTGGTTGAACTCTTTTCCCCCGCGGATCTTTCTTATTTTGGCATATATTATTTTCTTCTTTTGCCTTTTTTTCTAACCGTCACGCCACATCTCGCGATGTAACAAGTATGTCACGCCGCAGCCCACCAAACCGTGCCTTTCTCTTCTGCATCCGCATCTGAAGCCCGATGCCCGCGATGAGCTCCTACTCCGTGTGCCGTCGTCTGGGGCATTCTCCTCGGCGCGCTTCCGCAGGGTTGGAATCTTGTCTGCGTGCCGCAGTCGGGACAGGATCCTACGCGTGTCCCATGGCTGAGGGCCGGTTCATCCACACGCCACAAGTTAGGGTATTGTCACACCCTGAAATTCATCACTGAGAAATGTTAGCAACCTTTTGAAATTTTCTAGGATTTATTAAGGTCTAAATAAAGTTTCTAAGATTTAATTGAAATCTCTAGCCTTTTAGTCAAATTAAACAGCGCGTTAAATAATTTTAGTAAAAATGAGTCTTTGTTGTATTCATGGTGCTGCACTGAGTTTTGGTTGCTTATGATTCAGATTGGAATTTGAATTCTCCTTAAATTCAAATTTGAGTTACATTTTGTTTGGTCTGTAGAAATAGAAAAAAAAAAGAAAAGGAGCTTTTGTTCATTTTCCCGTGTGACCATCGCCTTATCTCTGGAGCCACTGTTATGTCTATCTAGCTCTATGTATTTATCGACCTGCTGAATCCAAGAGATCGAAGAAAGGAAGCAGGTTTTGGTGACAACAGTTGGGGAGATCATTCTTTTTTTCTTGGGCAACGCATGGGACGGGCGTACTGGTCGATTAACTAGCCTCTCTTGTTAAAGTCGATGATTCTTGTGCACCGCTAAGAATTAAATTAGCCGTGTGCTGGTTTCCTGTTATCGGCACCAATCCAATAACTGACGTTTCAGCATGACAACGCCTTCCACGTCCTCCGATCCAAGACAAACTTGATCGTATGAACTTCTATATACAATGGTGACGTCTCTCCGTTATTTTGAGGCATGCATGTACGTCTAATCCTGCCCCGCACGGTACAAGTATCGTGCCGCCTTTCTGTTTTCTTTTCTCCCTCCGCATCATCGTGCCGTCTTCTGGTGCCCTAGCTTTGCTCGCTGCGCAGCTCACACCGGCCCGTCTCTCTCTGTCTGAGTTGCTGCCACGCGGGCCTTGCCGGTCACCGTCAGCTCCGTCTTTCCCCGGTCGGCTCGCGTTCGACTCGAGCACGGGCTCAGGTCCGACCCGGCCAAGGAATGCACGCCCAGGGAGTGGACCCGAGCCACCCTGTTGCGCCTATAAGGCAAGCACCGCCTATCCGGATCCTCTTTTCCCCACGCGCAGCGTCCGCGAAACCCTAGCCTAGTAGTTGCTTGCGCTGCCAAGAACAACCCTTGGAGGTTCGCAAGAAGCGCCGCCGCCGCGCACGTGCTTGTCGGCCGCTCCGTTGATCTCACGTTCCGGCGCCGCTCCGTTGATCTCACGTTCCGGCGCCGCTCCATCTCGTTCGGTCTCAGGTCATTGTGTTCGCCGTCGTCTTTCATCGGACGCCGTTGGTGAGGTATCAATATCATCGTGTTTGGTGAGGTATCAATATCATCGTGTTTCTCCTTCAGCCCCGTTCGGTTTTGCAACTCATTCGTGTCCCTAGCTAGCATACAGTCCGCCGGCCATCCTGATGCCTCTTCCTTGTTTTTCTATCCTCCTTGTTTTTCCATGTCTAATTCTGGTCATCGCAATTGCTGTTTCATTTACACATGCCTATTATTTGCTAATAATTCTCACATATTATGTGGTTTGCCATATTTTTCTAGTGCTCTGCAATTAGCTGCTGGAGAAATCTGAGGACATGACTTAGGGCAGTATTCCAACCTGACCTATGGCAGGTAAGCATATGTTCATATATTTGTACATTTGCTAAAGGAAATAAATGACTCCTTTTGATGATTTCATAATAAAATTAACAAAGTACTGCTCTATGATGTGTATGATTTCTATGACCATCTCTATGCTTAAGAATATCGACTTAAAGCTTAAAAAATGGTTTCCATGCAAGTTATTGCTTACTCGCAAAAAAAAAAGTTATTGCTATGGTTGTACCAGATGAGTTAAGGGACATGATATATGATGCTCATAATTGTTAAACCTGAAGCTCTAGCTACCAGCATGCTTGCCTTTTCAAAGTTTTTCATGATTCCCTTTGTTTCAACACACTACAATGGTCTTGTACTTAGCCACTAAGAATCTCAAATTGAGGACATGAGATCTCATTGATAATGGCAAGGATGATATTTGCTTGCATATGCATAACTCTTACACTGCACATTAGCTATCTTAATTCAGTTATGTTTAATAAAGCAATATAGCAGAATCTTAATGACATAATGTCAAGACAAAGCAATTTTTGGTTGTCTAACCTAAATTCATGTAGGCTCTAATAAAATTGATCTATTATTTTGTTGGAACAGAGATCCCCTTTCTCCAGAAGCATGTGAAGGGGCCCAAGTGGTTGCAGTTTCCTGTTGGGGGTAAGCCTTTGCTTTCAGTCTAATTCCCCTTCACATTTCAGCAATAATGATTCTGGTGGTAGGACTGCTATTTGGTTAGCTTAAAACCTACTTCTGCTACCATGTGATCTACTAGCCTCACTGCTAATTGTTCAGATATTTATATGATTAGAAGTGAGTGTAGTAATAGGCAAAACTCTTAAGTTTGGTTCCTACATACATGATCAACAAAAAGACTATTTTTCTGTTGAGTTGTACTATATCTGAAACTATTGGTGGTGCTTGACTGAGCTGTGCTAAGTAGGCAAAGTTGCTGTACTCTTGACAATACTTGGAAAAGTTGTACATAATTTAGTTATAGTTGGTGTATGTTCTTTTTCTATCATTAAACTCTAGATCTATGTGATACTCTCCATTTGGAGCCATCCTTGATTCTCCTTGCTGCACGTGTGCTTAGGATTTGATTTGGCATGCATGACTAGGGTTGAAAACGGTCTGACAAAATCCCGTGTTCGACCGCTCCGTTTTCTACATTTATCCCGCTCGTTTTCGCATTTTCGGACAAAACGAAATATGGGATATAAAATACGGAATACGGGATGACAAATACGAATTCGGAACGAAAACGGTTTGGGTCTTATCCCGACCGTTTTCGCATTTCCTGTTTTTATACGGGATATCCCGTTTTTATAAATACGGGATATCCCGTTTTTTAGCCCATTCAACCACAGGAGCCCAATAATCCATAAGAGATATTCTCGAGGCCCAGCCCAGCCCAGCCCAACAACATTAGGGTTAACATCCACCGCTCTCTCCTGTCTCCCAGGACTCCCGGCCGCCACTCTCCCGGTCTCCCCCTCGCGAGTCGAGGGTCGCGACTTCCCTCGCGAAACAGCAAGCGCCGCCGCTGCTCCTCCCCCGGCACCAGGCACGCCAGCTCCTCCCTACCTCGTCGCCGCCTGCTCCTCCTCCGCCTCCAGCCGCGTCGCCTGCTCCTCCCCCACCTCCAGCCGCGCCGCCTGCTGCCCTGCTCCTCCCTTCCTTGCCATTCGCCAATAGGCTTCTGTCGAGGGGGGCTACATCTACATGGCCCCAGAGAAGCCAAAGAAGAACATGGCGCCACCCACCGGAGCCGGAAAAGCTGATTCTGCATCTGGATCGAAG
>OAMR01001150.1:23623-43995 GCA_900205405.1 Echinochloa crus-galli
GGCGCCGCGTCCTGCCTCTTCCTGTTCAGGATGTTGCGTGCGTCGCCATCGTCGACGGCCTGTCTCTTATACACATCTCCCAACTGTGGAATCCTACGGACCGGAACTAACGTGATGGGCTACGAAGACCGAAAGGGCTGTCACCACCTCCCGGCTACCACCTCCGTTGCGACGGGAATAAACTAAGGCCACCGACTAGTCTAGGAACCACTCCTACACTAGGCAACGACTACTTACTCTGCTAGCAAGAGCAAGCAACCTTGTCAATACTCTTGGTGACAATTCACCTCCAGTATCAAGCAAGATCGAAGAACCAGCCAAGACAAAGACTTAAACAAGACTACAAGCACTAGAACTATAACTGACTATAGTCTAAACAAGATATATTTGCTACTAGAATAAAGTAGAAGCAAGATATAAATGACAAAGGCAAAGTGATAAAGATAACTATATTGATACTCAATGTCTTACAAAAGGAAAAGTAAAAGATACAAGAGCTATTACCAGAGCTTCTGAAGACGACTCCGGAACCTCCGAGGCAAAGCTCGACTCAACTCTAACTCCCAACTAAACTATCCTAACTCTACTAGAATGAAAGTGGAAATGAGCTCCTTGGCTTGGTGTGTGTTTACAAGTGTGATACACTGTCCTATTTATAGTGGTTGATGACGGTTTCACCAGGGTAACCGCCAAGGCAACCAGGGAGGCGGTGCCGGGCCTTCGGCCGAATTTCCCGGTTCGGCCGAACTGGCCAGTTCGGCCGAACCGGGGAATTTGGCCGAAGGCCCGGCACCGCCTCCCTGGTTGCCTTGGCTGCTACCCTACCTCAACCGACCTTTGGAGCTATAAATAGAGGGTCGCACTTCTCTTGTAACACACACCAAGCCAAGGAGCTCATTTCCACTTTCATTCTAGTAGAGTTAGGATAGTTTAGTTGGGAGTTAGAGTTGAGTCGAGCTTTGCCTCGGAGGTTCCGGAGTCGTCTTCAGAAGCTCTGGTATAAGCTCTTGTATCTTTTACCTTTTCCTTTTGCAAGACTTTGAGTTATCAATATAGTTATCTTTATCACTTTGCCTTTGTCATTTATATCTTGCTTCTACTTTATCCTAGTTGCAAATATATCTTGTTTAGACTATAGTCAGTTATAGTTCTAGTGCTTGTAGTCTTGTTTAAGTCTTTGTCTTGGCTGGTTCTTCGATCTTGCTTGATACTGGAGGTGAATTGTCACCAAGAGTATTGACAAGGTTGCTTGCTCTTGCTAGCAGAGTAAGTAGTCGTTGCCTAGTGTAGGAGTGGTTCCTAGACTAGTCGGTGGCCTTAGTTTATTCCCGTCGCAACGGAGGTGGTAGCCGGGAGGTGGTGACAGCCCTTTCGGTCTTCGTAGCCCATCACGTTAGTTCCGGTCTGTAGGATTCCCCAGTTGGGAAATAGTGGCACCCCTTCTCATCCCTTTCTGTGTGTTCACCGGTTCCCTTGTCCCGATGCTAAGACATTAGAGTTATCCCAGATCTCCTAGTGCTGGCTCTGTAGCCGCTGTATCTCTAAGCTAGAGTGACATAGGTAGATAAAGTATCCAGGAGTCCTCTATCTCTTCTCGTTGTCCTCCCAGCTATCTATCTCTTCTCTCCCTTACCTGAGTATCCCTTGAGCTGTGTGTCCGGTATATCCACTCCTATCCATTACCGTTTATCCCCCGTCTTGTTTAGTCGTGTACCCTACTCTGATAGTCTCGAATATCTGTTCAGTAGTATTCTTGCCAAAGCTTCCCTGCGGAAATATAAATTACGATACTTCGGGATACTCCCAGGTGAAGTGCTACAGCTGTGATTCTGTGCGCTTGCAGAATATTCATATATTTTACTAAGCCATAAGGAAAACCACTGAACACTTCTTGCATCCAGTACCGGGATTCCCCAATTCTAATATTGGATCGTAAGAAGTGCCAACACCGCGCGGGGCTCACCCCCGAATTTCGGATATGCTGAAATCATCCCTACAACCCTCGGGAATCAAAACCCTTGCGCGAGTGAAATCACTCCCCCAAGGGCTCGGGGGCTACACCCGCGGGTGCGCTCGCGCGCCCCCACGGACAAACATACACAAACAAGAACAGGTGATCCCTGCATTATGCCTGGGAACGACCCCGTTCGAACGTCAGCATCTGCCCGACTAGCCTCTAGCCCGGCAGATGCTCGGGGGCTACTGTCGGGGACACACCAAAGGGGTCCCCTAACCACCGGGGTAATCACCCTCAAAAACGCTAAATGCCAAAGGCCAAAACACCAACGGCCCAGGCCATGCGGCCCGCCACGGCCGACCACGGCCCAAATAACTGTCCACGCTCGCCATTCGAGGGGACCCAAAGGGCCAACCTCATCTCCGCCTCGCTCGAGGGCTCTAAGCCCCCCCGAACAGGCACGACGCCAGTCCGCCTCGCTCGAGGGTCCGCGCACCCCCTCAAGCGGGCAAACCATCTCCGCCTCGCTCGAGGGCACCCCTCTACTTAATGCAGCGCGCCCCGGCGCCCCGCCCGACAGCGGCATTTAATGCCCGCCCCATCAGACAGGCGTCAAAGTCAAATGGGAATATGTGCCCACGCCACGCCGCTGACACCACTGGGCTCACTGTTCTACCTGCTCCGGTCACTGTGCGTCCTCACCGCTGCTGTGCTGACGCACGCGGCACTGCGCAAGACCCTATGCGGACTGGCGGGCGTCATTCGGCGCCACTATTCTTCCCACTCTCGTCCTCTCCCCACGGCGCAGCCCTCGAACGGGCATGGGGAACCCTCGAACGAGAGTACGTATGAATGGGCAAGCGCTGACGCCGGTCAGGCGCGGCCGTGTGGCGACGTACGCCAGGTCAAATCCGCCAACTCTCGGCCATCCCCCGATGGCGACCACCACACCGACCCCTGTATCACCAACTCCCGTCCTTCCCCTGCAGCCACACCCTCGAATCAACCAGCGGAGGACAATCAGACGCTGACCGCAACCACCGCCACCCCTCGAAGCCGCTTCAGGACGAACATAGGAATGGCCACGACGCCCGCGGAAGCCGGAGCCCGCCATAAATCCCTCCCAGGGTGGGAAGCGAAGGGACGACTGGCACCATACCACCTCAGTACATGCCCCTGTAGCTGCTACTGTGCCCACACCTGTACACCTCCTCCTCCTTGGTCTATAAAAGGAGGAGGACGGACGACGACAGGACACGCGAACGCCCGCACACACGCAAACACGATATTGGCACACTGCCTCAATCACTTTCCCACTCGCTTCCCAGGGACTTGGAGGTTTCCTCTCCTCTCCCGCCTTGCTTGTAGCCCCCCATTGCAAGCACCCCGGTGCAAGATAGTTCGGTGCCACGAGCACACCCCGCTGGACGTACGGCCCCGTGGCTGGAACCAGGATAAATCCTTGTGCGTCGTTGTGCTAGCTCTTGCATCAACCGTCAAGGGACGGGACAGCGCATTCTGTGTGGCGCTGAGGTTTGGCGGCCAATCTCGGCACCGACAATAATAATCAAAACGCACTCAAAAGGAAAAGGAGCTGATGAAGTAAAAATGATGGCTGATGCAGCTTCGAGCTGATGTGGCGTTGCGTGCTGATAGAATGGAAGAGTTTGGTCATCACATATTTGTGGGGCCATGTAGAAATCGATTCATGTTAGAAGTGTGTTATTTTAAGTATTGTTACACCACAAATTTTGCCATCTACTTTATCTCTACTAATAAGTCTTGCTAACGTGACAGCAACAATGTTAAAGAGCATCGGAGATAGAGGATCTCCTTGTCGGAAACCCTTTCTAGTTTGGAAAAAGGACCAACTCCATGATTAACATTGATTGCTACACTTCCACATGAAACAGATTACCTATTTCCATTTGGGTGAGAAACCTTTCATCCAAAGTGTTTGCAATAACAAAGACCAACGTACTTTGTCATGGACTTTCTCAAAACCATTCTTAAAAATGACACCATTTTGTTTTCTTATGATGCAATTCATGGACTGTTTCATGTAAGATGATTACATCCTCGAGGATATTGCGACCTCGCATGAATGTCATTTGTGAAGAGCTGACAATGCGCTTTGCGATAGGATCTCAAAATCTAAGGATGTAACCCCGTCCCCCGCGTCGTCTCTCCCGGGGCGACATGGGCGGAGCCCCCTCGCGCCGCCTCCCACCCCCCTTCCGCCACCTCCCTAGCCTCGCCGCTGCCGGAGCCTCTCGCCGGAAGCCCGTGTGATGGCAAGGACGGCGGCGGCGCGGCTCTCTCTTCCCCTTGTTCTCCAACCCCGACACTAACCCTAACCCTAGGTACTCGTGCGCGCCTCCAGTCGCCGGCGTCGGTCGTCCGCCGCACCACCGCTCTCTCCCTCACCTCTGGTCGTCTTGGTCGCCACCACCACCGTCAACACCGCGCGTCTCCTGGATCCAGCGACCCCCGCCGCGGTCGGCCGCGCACCGCCTGGATCCGGTGGCACCTGCCGCTATCGGCTTCGCCCGCCCGGATCCGACGGCTATGACGCCACCCACGGCCGCCGTCCATGTCCGGGGCCCTGTCCGGTGCCGGATCCGCCGGTGACAGCCTCCTTCTACGCCGGCCACATCGGTCCACCCCCGGCAGCCTCCTCTCATGTCGGCCGCGCCGAATCCGCCAAGGACAACGTCCTCCCGCGCCGGGCACACTGGATCCGCCATGGACGACGTCCTCCAAGCGCTGGCCATGCCAGATCCGCTGGCGGCGGTGGCCTCCTCCACCGTCAGCTGCGCTGGATCCACGGGTGGCTGCACCAGTTCGCTGGCAGCGGCCTCATCCCGTGTTGTCCGACGGCTGCATGCTGCGCCAGATCTCCACTGACCGTCCTGGTGGGGAAGCTTGGAGGGGGAGGACGTTGTCCGGCGGCTTCAAGGTCGCATCTTGGGAGCTTCAAAGTTGCATCTCGATCATCTCTTGGTCGCTCCAGCGTTCGCTTTTGTTGAAGGCCGGCACCCTCGCCCTTGCCCACATGCCAGCGCCGGTGCTCTTTAGTCGTGGGATCCCCCTTGGTCGCTCTTGGTCGCGCGGCGCCTGCACTAGCTCTTCAGTGTCATCAACTTGGATTACTCGCTGCAATTCCATTGTTTCAGTGCTCATCCGGGATTCAATGGTTGGTTGCAATGTGGAGATGGGTTTGGTGGCCTTATGGCAAAAGCCTTGCATGGATTTGTTCCGTGCGGATAACGGCTGCGTCTTTAAACATAGCTTACCCTGTTGGGGGCGTTGTCTCGACCACCAAACTCATTTGGTTTTGCCAGGTGAAAGCTTGGACTGTTCCTTCGTGGACAGTCGGACAATGGCGGCGTCGGCGTCACGTTCTCCTTGGAGGCTTCGTCTTGCTTGACCCTCTCGCTATGCCCCCTTTGGCTCCAGATCAGTAGTGAATCGATGACGTGCGGGTGTTCTGAGTGTCTTGTTTTCTGTAGGTGTCGGTTTGTCCCTTTGGTCTTGTCGTTTGTATCTGGTGTTGGTGCTTCGGTGGTTAGCTAGCTCTTGTTCCTTCTAGTGTGCTAGTTGTTGTTGCTGGTCGTTGTAGTTGTTTTCGTTGTTCTCCGCGCCTTAGAAATTCTTCTAAGGTTGCTTCGATGTAATTCTCTTCTACTTAATGAAATACATGCTATGCACGTTCTCAAAAAGACAATGCGCTCTGCCACTGAGTTAAAATGGATAATGGCGAGGAAATAAATTGGTTTGTACCGCTGAATTTGATTTGTATCTGGCTTTTGGTAGAAGAGTTATGACCCCAAAGTTGAGACTAAAGGGAGGCCCGATCAAGAATGGCATCGCTGGATCCGTATGCATGGTGTCATCTGTTGATTGCATTTCAGCCATATTCTACGGTTGTTAGAGCAACTCCAACAGAGTCGCCAAATCCTTTTGTATTGCTAAAAAAAAGAAAACATCCAGTTTTTCCGTTTCCAACAGAGTCGCTATATTGCTATCCTCGCTAACCTGTTCGGCATCCAGTCCCGTCCGCTCAGGATTTTTCCCGAACCAATCTCCATCGCTATCTCCTTCCTCGCGCTCCCGCCCGCGGCCGCCCCGCCCGCCGGTCCCGCGCGCAGAAGCAGCAGCCTCTGAAGGAGCTGGTCGTAGCTCTCTTCCTCCCCATCCGACGACGAGGGCGCCGGCGATGGCGACGACGAGGGCGCCGGCGACGGTGGGGCCGCCCAGGCGCTGCTGCCGAAGACGACAAAGCCCGCCACTCCGCCGAGCTCCCTTCCTTCCCATTCTTCATGACGACGACGAAGACGGCGATTCCACCGCAGGGGAGGCTAGGACCCGCCCTCCCGCCGGCCAGTCGAGCGGCTCCCTCTCCCCCGCGCACTGGAGGGGCAGCAGGTCCCGCGACGACGCTTTTCTAGCACGCACGCCCTGTTTCATATAGCACCAGGATGATTAAGACTTTTCATAATAGCGGATGAAGCTAATACTTTCTTTGCTGTGCTATCTCAAGAGTTTAGCTTTGAGAGTTGGAAAGGAAATAGGGCGGTGGGTAAGGCCTATTTCCTAATTTTCTTGGTGGGTGGTACTCTACGGGTGACTGAGGTCCATCAAAACAGTAGGTGCATTCGTCTAAAGGGCAGACCCTTTCATTCACTCAGCCTGCTTTCGGCAACAGCATGAAACTTTACCTGTCTGTGGGGCTTTGACTATGGTGGCTCCTCCTTTGACTCTAACCTCTGCCTACCTATAGTTTCACTCCAGTCGCTTCTTCCTTTTTACTTATTTGAAAGTGGGCGTCGAAAGGAAATTGAGTAAGTATCATATTTTTGGAAATTCATTTCAGGCGTTGGATATAAAGAATAGCTCCTAAGTAAGGTTACTAAGGTGGCTAACAATGGTTGGTAGGGCGAGACCCACCGAATAAGCTCATTGTTTCCTAGGCGTGAGGCAATCTCCAGGTTCATGGACTTGCGGTCTCTCTATAAGTGGTCGCATAGAAGAGCCTTCCATAAATACAAAGTCTGTAGACTCTGCTCTTAGGCTTCTAGCGAACGGAACACTCTGGCAGTGGCAAGGAGGTGGAGTGTGAGAGGTAGTGGTGTTGAAGCAACATACCTCCTTGGATGGTCTGCCGATGTTGCCCAATGATGGGAAGGTGTGGGGCGCATTAAAAGAACCGACTCTCGAGGCGTCAAGCTACAAAAAGTTATAATATTGAGTAATGTAAAAACTGTATAAAAGTTATAATATTTTACGAATGGTCAGCACAGACGCAGATGATTACATGCAATGCACACTTTGCTAGGTTCACATACAATGACTGATTAAGGATTTATGCTTTTTTAAAAAAAATTGCTAGTCAAAATGTCATTTTTAAATAGATCACAGAATGGTTAGATATATTTTGTATTTTCAATCCTATAGAGTATTTGACTTTTTTTTTGCAAACGTTGTTAACGAACTCCAACTCAATTATATACAGGTAGTAGATACATGCTTGCCATAGATATATAGCAACCTTTTCTGGTCAACAGCCAACAGGAAGGAACAAAGCTCGAACACACAACGATATAGAGGCAGGAATGGATGCAAGTAGCACCATACGTTGCCCGCGAACCTCTCGTGGCCTCACATTTTTACAACCGTCTCCTCTATATAAACGCCGCACGTCCTTCTCTCTCGACACACACAACACAAACACACATTCTCCATCAAGGATCAAGCGCTAGCCAAACAATAATGGCCCAGAGCAAGACCGTCGCTGCATCCCTCTTCATCATCGCCTTCGCGGCGGCGGCTGCTTCTGTGGCATCAGCGGCTAGCGCGTCCGATGCCGCCGCCACCGCCCACAACCTGCTGCTCCCGGGCAGCAGGAAGCTGCTGGGCGACGATGGCAAGGGCATGATCCAGATTACCACCAACGACCTGCTCCCTGCTTCAGCTGCAAAGTCTCTGACGTCGGGCAGGGCCGCCGGCGTCTCCATCCAGAGGCAGCTGCTGGGCGACGCCGGCAATGGCATGATCCAGATCACCACCAACGACCTGCTCCCTGCTTCAGCTGCAAAGTCCCTGACGTCGGGCAGGGCCGCCGGCGTCTCCATCCAGAGGCAGCTGCTGGGCGACGCCGGCAATGGCATGATCCAGATCACCACCAACGACCTGCTCCCTGCTTCAGCTGCAAAGTCCCTGACGTCGGGCAGGGCCGCCGGCGTCTCCATCCAGAGGCAGCTGCTGGGCGACGCCGGCAATGGCATGATCCAGATCACCACCAACGACCTGCTCCCTGCTTCAGCTGCGAAGTCCCTGACGTCTGGCAGGGCCGCCGGCGTCTCCATCCAGAGGCAGCTGCTGGGCGACGAATGGTTCCCCTTGGGAGATCACGACAGCGTCAAGTCCGGAATCGGCGGCGTCATGCACAGGCAGCTGATCAGCATCCCTGACCTGCTCCCTGCGGCAGCCACCGAAGCCGTCGCCAACGGCATGGCCGAAGTCGTCGGCTTCACCAAGAAACTCACCGGCAGTGTCGCCAACGCACTGTCGCCGGCGGCATGAGCCAGCTGATCGAGCAGCGCAGCCCCAACATTTCGACCGGCAAGCATGCAGTGACCACACGATGACAACTTATGCTGTGTGCGTGGCCGGGTGGATCAGTCGTTTGTGTTTGTGTTTGTGTCGTCCATGTGTGGATTCTTGGATCTGCACGATTCCTTCACGTGTCGGTTCACTTTCTTCTCTTGGATTAAATCCAAGCCAGGGTCGTCGAGTCCCTCAAACAAAAATCTAAGGGTTGTAATGGAAACTAATACGAATTATTATTGGGTTCAGAATTTCGTGAGGACTAAATGTATATTCGTTTAAAGCTTTTTTCGTCACATTTAATAACCCCGACCAGATCGAATGGATGCCAAGTTGCCAATCCTTGCAACCAAAACTGTGCATTGAGGCAACATCTTCTCCTGCTTGTAATTTAGATCAGTGGCCCTTCCTCAATTTCAACAAAAACACAAATGTATCTCACATGTCGCGTGTAGAACATGGTGCCCCGAAAAGATTCTAGTGCAATTCTCTTCCAAAACTGCTCAATCATCCTTCTGCTAAGAGTAAAATACACACCCGCGGTCTTTAAACTTGGTTCTGGGGTGTTATCTACGTCCAAACTCTCAAAATGCATATTAGCATCCTGAACTTACTAAAAAAATATCATTTATGTCCAAAATTCTAAAAATACCCCTATATTACTGACATTTGTCCATCTCTTAATCTATAATTGCACAATGGTACAATCAAATAAAGTTCTCTAAGTATTGCGATGGCAACAACTGATTTGGTTAGAGAAATAGTATGAAAGATCATGCTCAATTAGCAGTCATTTCATTATCTATAGGAGTAGTGTTGAAACTTTGGTATTTTACTCGTCTTTTGACCGAAGTCAGTAGGGGAAGCCCCTACCTATTTTTTATTTTTTTTATTTCAAACCCAATTAATTCGCTCCCACATACTCAGGTGGTCTAACCACTCGGGTAGAGGCCCTTTCACATATTTTACTCTTCTCTAAATAATTAAGAAGTAGGCTGAGAACCAAACAATTAATATCCTGATCCTACAACCACTCATGACAACTCTAAAAAAGGTGGTTGAGTTTTTTTATTTCCACTCCAGACGAACTTGAATTTCATTACTAAAACTTAATGAAATTACAAAAAGACCAAACTAGAATAATAAACCATGAATTGCTAGCAAACTTCTGAACAACAATGAAATAGTAGTTTCTGTCTAAAAATGGATACAACCTTATCCTTAGCATTTAAGGTAGCGCTGAGAAAGTGGGGCCAGCACTAACTCACAGGAACATGAATATAAGAACAAAATTGCATATCCAGATCCGCTGGAACATGAATTGAATGTAAAGGAAAAACCTGAAACTTGAAACTTGAAACTTTGAACGAGTAACTTGAATATCACGAACACGGATAATGAACAACACAATTGTCGCATTTTCTAAAAAACATGTCTACCATGATGATCTCCATCTCCATGGTCCATGTGCGCCATCCTTCAAGTGATGAGTCCTCCAATAAGTCCTCCAATACTAGACTACCGATAACTAGTTGGGTAGAAGGCGTATCGTCACACGTTAACATGAGTGTATATAAGAAAGTAGTAGCAAAGTTGCCATAAATCATACATATGGGAACACTATGGTATTGCTGAGATTTACCAAGACTTGTCATCATCTAGCGCAATTGAACAAGTTTGTATGATGGATTTTTCAATGGATCTTTCCTATGCCGCTGCTGTAATCTATAAAACATATATAATTGGTAGCTCTACAGGGCCTGGTTGGATTTCTCTGAACTCTCAACGTGCCACGTCATCCTCGTGTTATCCTACTCACCCCCGCCGCGCCCCCGCCTCCCTGCCTTCTCCACCCGCCGCCGCCCCCTCGCCTCCGCGTCGGCTCACCTTCTCTGCCCTCTCTCCTTCCCACTGCCGCCATAAAACTCCCAAAGCGAGAGCAAGCTCTCCCCCAAAAGTTAGTGCCCGACCCACCGGATCTGACCCATCAACCCCTAATTCGCTTCGCTTTCTCTCTCGCGTAGGTAGTAGGTTCCACCACGCCGTGGCCGGAGTTCCTGTGCTACGACCCCGAGTGCTGCCGCGAGATCCTCCTCCGTGTGGCGTGTGCCATGGTGGTGGAGGACAACGGCTGCTCTAGCACCGTCTCGGGCTCCGCGGCCTCGGAGGATGACGGTGATTCTGTCACCTCAGACGCGGCGGAGGCGGTGTCCCCGGTCTCACCTGTGCGAGAAGGAGGGACTCCGAGGCTGAGATCGACGACACCAACGACGACGACGAGGTGGACCCCCCGTGCTGAGGCCGGTCGGTGCGGTGTTTGTTTCTTCTCCTCCTCGATGTCGCCGGCTTCTTTTGCTACATGTGTTGTATGAATCCCGCTGCCTCCCCTGTTCATCATTCCGAGGATGGGCTTGATTTCGCTGGACCGATTGGTGGCATGTACGATGCTGGTGAGTGGTGACCATGTGGTAGATTCACTGAGATTGTTCCACGTGAGCGCATAGGTGTTGCTGGACCGGCCGCTCCGCCCGGTGCCAGACCTGCTGCTCCACCAGGTGCCGGAGTCGCTGGACCTGCCGCTCCAATGTTTTCAATTCCCGTAGAAAAAAATTCGGGACCCAGGGAAAAAATCGAAATTCTGGGAATTTCGGGTGAAATTCGAGTACTGTAGCATTTTATTTTCAAAAAATAATTAAATTTACA
The DNA here is from genome assembly GCA_900205405.1 of Echinochloa crus-galli. Lineage (NCBI taxonomy): Eukaryota > Viridiplantae > Streptophyta > Magnoliopsida > Poales > Poaceae > Echinochloa > Echinochloa crus-galli. The sequence continues at coordinate 34,893 of OAMR01001150.1, forward strand.
CTATAAACAAAATTTCAGAGGATTTTTTTTCATTCCGGTATCCAACGAAAAAACCGAAATTTCGGATTTTCCGCGAAATTCCGGCCGGAATTGTGAACCGAAATTTTTACTTTTGATTTTTCTTTTTTTTTACTCGTTTGTCAGGAAGCACACTCTAATTTTTTTCCTTCACCACATGCTTGCATTCAGTCCAAAGCTGAGATACTGAATTTGGATTCTAATTTGTTTATCCTCACTGCATATTAATCAGATAGCCAAACTCACAGCTTCTCACACCAGCGATTCTCTAGGTAGCTGCTTTTCTGGGTATCTAGATTATTAGAAAATCGCTGTCCACAAAAGCTATAACAAACACGACCTATATGATGGATCCAGAGCACGAGCTGGTACTGGAAGAAGCTACAAGCCACAACTGGGACAGTGAAGGTATGATTCCTCCGTATGGCCTGAGTGGTTCTCCACGAAATCTGGTGGCAGTTACTATGATGGGCCTAACTGATATATGCCTGACTGTTCAGCTGGGAGAATTGACATGCCAAATTGGGGGTGAAAGTAGTGAGAATGGGGTTTATTTGAAGGAAGATTCTGAAATGGACGAGCATGAGACAGAAGTGGCAATGGAGTCGATCCTATTGGATTCCAATTCCACCCCACACTACCGACATGGAAGATGGCAGTTTGGGATTAGTCTATCAAGAGGATGGGGAGGATCACTCAAATCGATTGTTCAGTTGCGCTCCATAGAGAAGGCGACGGAATCAGCAAGTGACAAGCTGGATGACGGGAAGTGTTTGGAATATAATAACGCCATATTGAGTAACCCCCTATAAAGTTTGCTATTTTTTAGGCATTTTCATTAAAACCGAATATAATAACGGACACAGTGTCTCACAACAAATTTTTCCTTTTGATTTTGGTCATCAACGGTCCTCCGGCTGATTGGTTTGCAGTGACGCATGAAAAAAGATAGTCCATTCATTGCAAATAGAATTTGGATTCTAATTTGTTTATCCTCACTGCATATTAATCAGATAGCCAAACTCACAGCTTCTCACACCAGCGATTCTCTAGGTAGCTGCTTTTCTGGGTATCTAGATTATTAGAAAATCGCTGTCCACAAAAGCTATAACAAACACGACCTATATGATGGATCCAGAGCACGAGCTGGTACTGGAAGAAGCTACAAGCCACAACTGGGACAGTGAAGGTATGATTCCTCCGTATGGCCTGAGTGGTTCTCCACGAAATCTGGTGGCAGTTACTATGATGGGCCTAACTGATATATGCCTGACTGTTCAGCTGGGAGAATTGACATGCCAAATTGGGGGTGAAAGTAGTGAGAATGGGGTTTATTTGAAGGAAGATTCTGAAATGGACGAGCATGAGACAGAAGTGGCAATGGAGTCGATCCTATTGGATTCCAATTCCACCCCACACTACCGACATGGAAGATGGCAGTTTGGGATTAGTCTATCAAGAGGATGGGGAGGATCACTCAAATCGATTGTTCAGTTGCGCTCCATAGAGAAGGCGACGGAATCAGCAAGTGACAAGCTGGATGACGGGAAGTGTTTGGAATATAATAACGCCATATTGAGTAACCCCCTATAAAGTTTGCTATTTTTTAGGCATTTTCATTAAAACCGAATATAATAACGGACACAGTGTCTCACAACAAATTTTTCCTTTTGATTTTGGTCATCAACGGTCCTCCGGCTGATTGGTTTGCAGTGACGCATGAAAAAAGATAGTCCATTCATTGCAAATATATGTTACTTCATCAATAAACAGCATATCTATGGTCCTATGTTATCTATATGGTTCTATGTTATCTATTAAGTAAAATAAAATTTATAAAACAATTTACCTTTACATAAAAAGACTGAAAACTTTACAAATGCATCAAATAATTATATACCCAATTCACTTAATGCCACACAAATTATACCCACTTGCCTCTTAGTGCCCCATATTCTCGCAAATTTCCTTTGGGGCCATAAAATTTCTAACTTTTCCCAACAATGTCATTATGTCGCCATTTCCATAAATGTGATGTTAACTGAGGTAGGAAAAAAGATGATTTTGCTTATGGTGCCACCCGGTTAGGGTCTTCAAGTACCATCACTTGTCATCATCTAGCGCAATTGAACAAGTTTGTATGATGGATTTTTCAATGGATCTTTCCTATGCCGCTGCTGTAATCTATAAAACATATATAATTGGTAGCTCTACAGGGCCTGGTTGGATTTCTCTGAACTCTCAACGTGCCACGTCATCCTCGTGTTATCCTACTCACCCCCGCCGCGCCCCCGCCTCCCTGCCTTCTCCACCCGCCGCCGCCCCCTCGCCTCCGCGTCGGCTCACCTTCTCTGCCCTCTCTCCTTCCCACTGCCGCCATAAAACTCCCAAAGCGAGAGCAAGCTCTCCCCCAAAAGTTAGTGCCCGACCCACCGGATCTGACCCATCAACCCCTAATTCGCTTCGCTTTCTCTCTCGCGTAGGTAGTAGGTTCCACCACGCCGTGGCCGGAGTTCCTGTGCTACGACCCCGAGTGCTGCCGCGAGATCCTCCTCCGTGTGGCGTGTGCCATGGTGGTGGAGGACAACGGCTGCTCTAGCACCGTCTCGGGCTCCGCGGCCTCGGAGGATGACGGTGATTCTGTCACCTCAGACGCGGCGGAGGCGGTGTCCCCGGTCTCACCTGTGCGAGAAGGAGGGACTCCGAGGCTGAGATCGACGACACCAACGACGACGACGAGGTGGACCCCCCGTGCTGAGGCCGGTCGGTGCGGTGTTTGTTTCTTCTCCTCCTCGATGTCGCCGGCTTCTTTTGCTACATGTGTTGTATGAATCCCGCTGCCTCCCCTGTTCATCATTCCGAGGATGGGCTTGATTTCGCTGGACCGATTGGTGGCATGTACGATGCTGGTGAGTGGTGACCATGTGGTAGATTCACTGAGATTGTTCCACGTGAGCGCATAGGTGTTGCTGGACCGGCCGCTCCGCCCGGTGCCAGACCTGCTGCTCCACCAGGTGCCGGAGTCGCTGGACCTGCCGCTCCAATGTTTTCAATTCCCGTAGAAAAAAATTCGGGACCCAGGGAAAAAATCGAAATTCTGGGAATTTCGGGTGAAATTCGAGTACTGTAGCATTTTATTTTCAAAAAATAATTAAATTTACACTATAAACAAAATTTCAGAGGATTTTTTTTCATTCCGGTATCCAACGAAAAAACCGAAATTTCGGATTTTCCGCGAAATTCCGGCCGGAATTGTGAACCGAAATTTTTACTTTTGATTTTTCTTTTTTTTTACTCGTTTGTCAGGAAGCACACTCTAATTTTTTTCCTTCACCACATGCTTGCATTCAGTCCAAAGCTGAGATACTGAATTTGGATTCTAATTTGTTTATCCTCACTGCATATTAATCAGATAGCCAAACTCACAGCTTCTCACACCAGCGATTCTCTAGGTAGCTGCTTTTCTGGGTATCTAGATTATTAGAAAATCGCTGTCCACAAAAGCTATAACAAACACGACCTATATGATGGATCCAGAGCACGAGCTGGTACTGGAAGAAGCTACAAGCCACAACTGGGACAGTGAAGGTATGATTCCTCCGTATGGCCTGAGTGGTTCTCCACGAAATCTGGTGGCAGTTACTATGATGGGCCTAACTGATATATGCCTGACTGTTCAGCTGGGAGAATTGACATGCCAAATTGGGGGTGAAAGTAGTGAGAATGGGGTTTATTTGAAGGAAGATTCTGAAATGGACGAGCATGAGACAGAAGTGGCAATGGAGTCGATCCTATTGGATTCCAATTCCACCCCACACTACCGACATGGAAGATGGCAGTTTGGGATTAGTCTATCAAGAGGATGGGGAGGATCACTCAAATCGATTGTTCAGTTGCGCTCCATAGAGAAGGCGACGGAATCAGCAAGTGACAAGCTGGATGACGGGAAGTGTTTGGAATATAATAACGCCATATTGAGTAACCCCCTATAAAGTTTGCTATTTTTTAGGCATTTTCATTAAAACCGAATATAATAACGGACACAGTGTCTCACAACAAATTTTTCCTTTTGATTTTGGTCATCAACGGTCCTCCGGCTGATTGGTTTGCAGTGACGCATGAAAAAAGATAGTCCATTCATTGCAAATATATGTTACTTCATCAATAAACAGCATATCTATGGTCCTATGTTATCTATATGGTTCTATGTTATCTATTAAGTAAAATAAAATTTATAAAACAATTTACCTTTACATAAAAAGACTGAAAACTTTACAAATGCATCAAATAATTATATACCCAATTCACTTAATGCCACACAAATTATACCCACTTGCCTCTTAGTGCCCCATATTCTCGCAAATTTCCTTTGGGGCCATAAAATTTCTAACTTTTCCCAACAATGTCATTATGTCGCCATTTCCATAAATGTGATGTTAACTGAGGTAGGAAAAAAGATGATTTTGCTTATGGTGCCACCCGGTTAGGGTCTTCAAGTACCATTAATTTTTTTCCAGCAAGCCATGGAACTGCCGCTCCCGGTCCACCCAGCACGACGCCCTGGTGGCCGTTCCCTGCTTCGGCGAGCACTGCTGCCTCCCCGCCTCACTGAGTATGGCTACCTTCCTGGCGCCATGCGCTCAACCATGACCACTCCCCCAACCACGACCGCTCCCCATGCTCCCAGCGCGATGCGCCGCCGTCCCCACCAACACCCACCGCGCCGAACAGCGCTGTCGTCCACGCGTGGGGTGCACTCGTGACTCGTCCACGCGTGGGTGCACTCGTCCATGCGATACGGCGGCCGCTTGACATAAGCCATCCGCATGCTGCCATCTCCCCACTGAGAAGCCCTCCTCTTCCCCCTCCGTACACTAGAAGAAAACAGGAGAGAGAGAGATAAATTAGTCTTGGACAAATAAATTCATAGTTTTTCCTATGATTTCGGATTAAAAAACCTTCATATCAAAATTGTAGAGCGTAAAGACACCTAAAACTTAGTAGTTAACAACCATGTCACTTGCGATCGATATTGGCCCCAAAAATCGTTACAAGGTCTAGAGTTTTGAAATTAAAAGTTTTTAATTAGCTAATATGACGTACAACTATCTCAAAAATATTAGTTTTTCTATGTAAGATTTATATTTTGAGGACACACGCCATAGCACATATCATATCCTAAAAAAGATAAAGTGTTCAAAAGAATCAGTACGACGAAATGGTACTTATATTTATGTCTTTATGGTAAATAATAATTTCATAATATCTAAACATCGTCAAAAATTCTAAAAATTGTGATGAAGTCCTTATAACATGTTTATAACCCTACAATAGAAATTCAAATGATTTTAGATAAAGTGGACTATACATTGTTCACAAACTCATACATCTCTAGCCCAATTCTTTACATTTCCGCATTGATACTTGCAACTAGAGTGCCTCTACTTTCTTCTAGTAGAATCTTGCTAGGTTTGGCTCTAGGTTGCAAAACCCTTGAGAAATCCAGTAATCGTTAGTCGCATGTCTAGATAGCATGATCTAGTTTATGTTTTATGCAAAATGATGGACACTACTACAGAACTCTTCATCACAAACAGCTTGTCACAAACGGTTCCAAGAAACCGTTTGTGATGCTCTCATCACAAACGGTTCCAACGGCTACATGTCCCACCTGCCATGGAACCGTTTGTGATGGCCTGGAGGCACATCACAAACGGTTCCTAACACGAACCGTTTGTGATGGACCAGCATCACAAACGGTTATTGTTAGGAACTGTTTGTGATGTCTCGTACAGTACAAAACCCCACTTCCCCCTCCCACTCTTCTTCTCCAACCCGACGCCCACCATTTCTTCCACCATTGTTGCGGCCATTTCTCACCGAATTGCTCAAGAAAGGTCACGTTTTTTGAAGAAAGTTCTCCATCAACTTTTTTTGAGGTTGGTAACACTCAACTCTTCCAATTTGTAGCTTGTTTTAACCACTAAATTTGAAATTTGACATGAATTTGATGGAGGGGCTCTTTCATCCTCTCTAGAGCTCATTTCTCATGAAATGTGATTGGTCATTGCTTCCCCCAAAGCTTTGTATATGTGATGAAAGATCTCTTTTCCTCTAGGCCGTTTTTCATCAATTTATTCATGGATTATCGAAATGTGTAGCTCTCACTCCATTCCAACAAGGTTAATATCTAACTTGCTTTGCTTACTTTCTTGAAGCTTGAATAGATGCAAAATTTAGAAGAATGTGATGAAAACTCGATTTTTTTGCCTCTAGGCCGTTGGTCATCAATTTCTTCATCAATTTTGTCCTCGGCTCCACTTGGTTCAATTTGGTCCTCGGCTCAATTTGATCAACTCACTTGACTCAAGGTTTGTATCTAGCGGTGCGATTGATTTGCAAATAATTTGGCATTATTATTTTTATTGGAATATTGGTTTAAGGACAAACCCATTTTGTTTGTAATAGATGGATGAACGAGGTTGGATGTACGTTGTCAGTTCAAATGACTCATTTGTCAAGGGGGTTGATTCCTTTGTGAATGTTGTGAGGTCGTACCAAACAAGCGATGGATATCAATTTTGTCCGTGCGTTGATTGCAAAAACCAGAAGCAGTTTTGAAACGTCGAGCAGATCCGACTCCACTTGCTGTGTAGGGGTTTCATAGCAAACTACAGGGTTTGGAACAAGCATGGGGAGGAAGGTGAGAATGAAGCCACATAACCAAATGTGGTTGAGAAATTGCAGAAAACGTTCCAAGAGGCCACACGTGGTGAGAATGAAGCCTCACAACCAAATGATACGGGAAATGTCAACCATGGATCATTCATGGATAACTTTGCAGACACATTAGTAGATGATGATGTGGTGGATGGCATTGACCAGATGATACGTGACGGTGAGCCAGAATGCCTTGATGCGAAGAATCTGAAGAAGCTAGAACAGATGAGAAAGGATGCCAAAACTCCTTTGTACCATGGCTGCAGCATCTCCAAGCTTCAAGCTGACCTCTTGCTACTGGAGTTGAAGTCATCTAATGGCCTATCGGACACAGGCTTTGACAGTTTGTTGGATCTTATGGGGAAGATGCTTCCAAGCCCGAATGGGTTGCCTAAGAACACGTACGAGGCGAAGCAAATGATATGTCCAATGGGGCTCGAGGTACAGAAAATCCATGCATGTCCAAAAGATTGCATCCTGTATCGTGGTGACTATAAGGATTGTTGGGAAGAAGGCAAGTATTCCTTGATCATACCCCAGTGGAGGGCTATTGATTATCATTTCAAGAAAACATTCTCAAAGGAGATCAGGAACGTAAGGTTCGGCTTGAGTACGGATGGGATGAATCCTTTTAACATGGTTAGCAGCAAACACAGCACATGGCATGTCTCTCTTTGCATATACAACCTTCCCCCTTGGTTGTGTATGAAGCAGACCTACATTATGATGCCTTTACTGATCCAAGGGCCAAAGCAGCCTGGAAATGGTATTGATGTGTATCTAGAGCCACTGGTGGATGACCTACTTTTGTTGTGGAATGAAGATGTTAAGGTTTGGGATGAATACAAGCGAGAACACTTCACATTAAAAGGAATGTTGTTCGTAACAATAACTGACCTACCCGGCCTTGGTTGCCTATCAGGACAGGTTACAAAGGGCTACAATGGTTGTGTGGTTTGTGTCGATGACACTGACGCTAGATGGTTGAACAAAAGCAAGAAGATGGTTTACATGGGGCATCGTAGGTTCCTTCGCCGAGATCACCCATATCGTCGGAACAAGAAATCCTTTGATGGTACAATTGATGACCGCTTGCCTCCAAAGCACCGTAATGGGAGTGAGATATAGAAAATAGTAAGCAAAGTTGAAGTGGTTTTTGGAAAGGGAAAATGAAGTGTACACGCACCAACCGGATCCATATGGAAAAAGAACTCTTTGTTTTGGAGACTTCCTTATTGGAAATTCTTGACTGTCCGGCACGCATTGGATGGCATGCACCTAGCTAAAAATGTGGCTGAGAGCACACTCGGCATGTTAATGGAGGCCAAGTGGAAAGGAAAAGACTCCTTTGAAGCTCGACAGGACTTAGAAGAGATGGGTGTCAGGCAAGAACTACACCCTATTATACAACCTGATGGGAAGAAGAAACTTCCGATTGCTGCATGGACACTGGGTGACAGAGAGACAAAGAAGATTTGTGAAACAGGATATTGATGTAATACAATGGTTCAACGATGTAATACATCACATCAGTGGCCCCCGTCCTTTGGTACTGAGACATAACATCGGCTTATACAATGGGATGTATGTGGTTTCTCTTGCAGTCCATGAGCGTTCCTTGCGCCACCCGAATCCTGGTGATACAGTTATTTGTCACGTCCAATCTGGAGCATACCAGCAGGAATATGTTGCTGCACGCGATGTCGTGAGGAGGGCAGTGGAACAGTTGGAAATTCATACGGGCCGTTGTATTCCAGACTATAGTTTCTTGAAGATGAAGGCTCTCGAGCTCAATGAGCCAGACGTCAGACAAGTTCCAAAAAGGATGTGGCCTCTTTATGAAACGGAATTCCTAAGTTACTATTTCTTTAATTTTTTATTGCAAATCATGCCTTTGCTTACATATGTATTTATATCTTTCTACATATGTCTCTTGTATATATATAGGACACACTGTATTCTGGCCGCCTACACATAGAGTATGGTTTGGGAGAAGTGTTGCGTCAGATTATGCCACCTCTGGGATACTCATTCGTTGCACCGCACGACAGTCGAGTACAAGGTGGTTTTCAATCTTCAGTAACGTTGACGTCAAGGCAAGGCATGTTGAAAATATACGGTGAGACCTGTGATGCACCATATAAGGCAAAAGATAGTGCATTGATATATGCACTAGACTATGTGGACAGATTTATAGGGGTCGACATCAGGGACTCATTTCATACCACCTACCTTGCAATGAGACATGGGGGATATCCTTAATTATTATATTTGATCATGTGTGTGTAATCGGAATAATGTGTGATTTCGCGCCACGAAATGAATCAAAGAGATGTGTATAAGAGACAGGGAGAGGCACAACGAG
>OAMR01001150.1:60670-114078 GCA_900205405.1 Echinochloa crus-galli
AGGTGTTGAGGAGATGCTTGCAGGAGAGATATTAGCACTCCAAGAACAACTAGCTGGGTTCATTATGGATGAAATTGTGAGCGAACAAGGCGAGTTTAACATTATGAAGGTGTAAGACACATGGCATACGTAGAACATTTAGATTCGTTGGACTTGTAATAAGTTTCAAATTTGGTTTAAGTTCAAAACTTGTCAAATATTGTTGAATTGTGCTTGTGATGTGAATATGTGATATCTTTGAGCTCTATATGTGCCTGTGATGTGTATATGTGCTGTATATGTGATTGTGATGTGTATATGGGCTGTATATGGGCTGTATACGTGCTGTATATAAAAATAAAAAAATGAAAATTACAAACGGTTGATGCCACAAGCCATTTGTGATGCTGCAGACATCACAAACGGCTTGTGGCATCAACCGTTTGTGATGCTGCAGACATCACAAACGGTTCGTGGCCGAAACCGTTTGTGATGTCTGCAGCATCACAAACGGTGGATGCCACAAGCCGTTTGTGATGTCTGCAGCATCACAAATGGCTTGTGGCATCAACCGTTTGTGATACTCGGGACATCAAAACCGTTTGTGATGCCCCGAGCATCACAAACGGCATACCACAAGCGATTCTGAGAACCGTTTGTGATCTAGGGTTCTGGAGTAGTGGGAGGCCATAGGTTAAGGTTTTTATATTGCCTAGTTCACCCATTCTGTAACATCCCGGAAATTTGCGTAGGGTTGTTGAATGCAAAATTATGAATTTCAAAATTTTTGGTGAATTGCGTGCATGCATGCAAATATATAATAATGACTTCTAGTTGCTGCCTTTATTCCTAGGCATATTAAATTCAAAATTTAAAATTCAAACTGAAGTGCTAAGGATTAAATAGTATTAAAATTCAAATTGGAAACTAACTTAAAAAGGAAAAGCTAACTAATCTACCTGGGCCCTATCTAACCCTAACTTCTAATCCAGTCCAGTGTCGACCGCCGTTCAGCCTAGCAAACCACGGCCCAAGCCGGTCCAGCAATCCAAAGCCGTGCGCCCCATCTCTACCCTTCCGCAGATAGGTAGGCCCTACCTGTCAGCCTCACTCCCTCACCCAACCACCCTCTTCCTCATGACCGGCGCTCTGCTTTCCCAGCCGCGCGGATGAGAAAGCGCCGCCGAGCCAATCCCAGCCCGCGACGCGCTGCGGCCCGTCCGATTCACGCCATGTGGAAAGGGCACGGACGCCGAGCATCTCTAGCCGCTCGGCGGCAACAAACCCTAGGGCACTCACCCTATAAACACCCTCCGCATCCGCCGCCTCCTGTCCAAGCCGCCACATCCCGTTGGGGTTTTCTTTGCCAGCAAGTTGAAGAGAGAGGGGAGGAGGAGTCAGGAGGGGAGAGTAGGAGGGTAAGCCGCAAGGAAGAGGTGGAGGTGGAGCCAAGCGCTTCGCCACCGCTTCGCCGATAAGCCAAGGCCGCCACCGTCCGAGGAGTCGCCAAGGAGGAGCCGGACCAGGGCCGCCGCAGAGGAGGAGACGACCGCCGAGCACCGCAAGTCTACTCCGAGCTGCAGCGATCGTCTACGTCACCCAGGGTGAGAGCCAACATGACCTTATCATTCTCTGTTCGCCGGTCGTCGTGCCGTGTCGCGGCCGAAGCCACTGTCGCCGTCGCAGCCAAGCTTTTCTGTAGAGCCGGCCTTCGTGTCGTGCCTTTATCTTGCAGGAACCTTGCCGCTAACCCTGCTCACAATCGTCGTCGCCTAGCCCCGTAGCCACAGGGCCGCCATGGCCGCCGTGCACCGAGACCGCCAGGGCAGTGCGAGTGCCGCCATGGCCGTGCCGCGCTTAAGCCGAAGGGTTGAAGCGCGCGTGCATGTGCCCAAGCGAAACAAGGTCAAGCCTTCACCTTAATTCCATGCTCGCCAAGCCCTCACCGGAGCGCCTAGTCGCCGCTGTTGCTCACCCCGCCGCCGCAACGCCGCGCACGCCAAGCCGTGCGTCAGAACTAACATGTCACCAGAGCGCCTAGCTGCCGCGGGCCAGGGCCGTCGAGACCCCGTGCGCCGCCGCTAGCCTTCCCTTCTCTAACCTCGCCGTCATTGAACCTTGCCGGCCGCCGTCACGTCACCACGATGCGCCAAGTTGCACCCGGCGTCGCGTCGCGCCGCTCTTGAGCGCGCACAGCAGATCCGGCGCAGCCGCACCAGATCCGGCCGTTGCCCTGTCGTCAGCGCTGATGGGCCGGAGGCCCAGCTTTTGTGGGCCGGCCCAGTGAAATCGGCCCAAGTGCAGCTCAACCGAACCTGATCTTTTTCATATTAACCGCTGACAGCCCGGTCCCACCTGTCAGCGACCTTAGGTGACTGACATGTTGGCCCATTGACCTCGCTGACCATTGACCGTTGACCAGTCAACATTGACCGAGTCAACGCTGATGTCAGCAGGGCCCATTGGTGACGTCAGCAAGGCTGACCCACTGATGACGTCAGCATGACGTCATGCTGACATCAGTAGGCTGATTTTCTGTTGTTTTTCTTTTTCAGAAAATTATTTATTAATTTTAGAAAATGATTTAAACTTGGAAAATTAATAATAATTCAACCGTAGCTCAGAAAAATATGAAACCAGTTTCCATATTTTTCTAAAATCATGACCTACACGTTAGTTTAGAGTTTAGTGTTGTTTGGGTTCACGCCTAGCCATCCTCTGAAATACCTAGTAGACATGCAACTAGTATGCTAGCGCTTTACCTTATTTGCATGATAATATGCCTGCACTGCCATTTACTTATCATGTTTCCTTGCTACCTATTATCCACTTTATATATGAGAATGCTATGCTTACATGTGTTGGGATGGTTGTGATTGATCTTGGCGTTAGTTGGGTGGCATGGGTGGTGTAGTGCAACTAGGCGGTGGAGGCGAGTAATAACTGTGGGATATGGGTACTCCTGGGCCCACTGTCAGACCAGACCACGACGGCCAGGGCCCATGTCTGACAAGGTTGTGGGATGACCCCTAGACGGACCACACGGGTTCCCCAACTTGCAAGAAGCTGTTGGGCAGCAATTCACATTGCTTGGGACCTCTCTGTCAACCTGGAGGACAGATTAGCGCATGGCATAGAGCACAGTGGGTTGGAATTCTTCGTGGAGTTGACTCTGATTACAGCTTGGGAATTATGGAAATTAAGGAATGACACGATCTTTAATAGGCATGAACCCAGCATCGCTACATGGCTTTGCAATTTCAAAACTCAATGTCGTCTTCAGGCAGTCAGATTCCCGGTTGGTCTTAGAACTAGTTTTTGTTTTTGGTTAGATGCTTTTAGTTAATTTCTTCATGTAAGTAAGCTATACTCCCTGGTTCGTCTTTATTTCAATGAAAAAGTTTTTATTGTGGGGATCTCCCCCACAATTCCGTTTCAAAAAAAAGTTTGATGAGGACCCGGAGGGCGGCTCACCCGGATATCTAGGGATATTCTGTTGTAACCGACTCGGACTAGAGTCCTTGTCGATGTCAAGTAGGTTTAGAGGGAAACCGACTTCTAAACCCTAGCACGTCACCCTATATAATTTGGCCTAGGGCACCCCATGAAGGACACGACATTGCACCCCGCATTATAACCCATACGCTCGTTCAAGCTTCTTGAAGCTCGGCTGAGTACCAGCAATACAAACTACACCACCGACATAGGACGTAGGGTATTGTACCCCCAGGTAGCCCGAACCTATCTAAATCAGTGCCTCCAGTGTACCATCAAGCTGCTAGCTCATCAATCGCCCCGCCTATAAATCAACCACTCTGGTACCCCAGGTGGATTGCCGGTCCTAAGGTCCGACAATAACAGCCCGGTCTTTTGATCGGGGTGCTTGGGAACTAGACTCGGGTAGTTCCTACGGAGTACCTGTTGTGGGTATATGGTTACTTTGGATACTTCTGAGGAGTTGGGCGGCTATACCTGTAATGAGTGCCGATTGCAGACCGTTGCAGCGGATCGCTTTTCATGTTGATACTCGCTTTGCCGACAATTAAGGATCACATTAGGATAACCTGGATTTGGGAATTTACAGTGCTCACCATCTACCCAGAATGGGGAGGGTTCCAGCAAGCCTACAAAGTGCGGTGCCAGACCTATAGGAGATTCGAGTTCGATATGTGTAAGGGCGACTCATTGCAGCGTACTCTCCTTGATTTACCACAGCCCCCGACTGGCCCCGGTGGGAAGGTTTCACGACCTTGGGGCAGCTGTTAGCTCAGATTGTTTCCCGAGCCCAGGAAGACAGTATGGCACCGTTACTTCTTAGGGTCTTTGCTGTGGGCTGTGTCTCTAGATGGCTCATTACCGTCTGCAGCCCGGATGGTTACAGGAGCGCAACCTCTGCAAAGTGTAAACTATACATATAGCCGTGTCCATGGTCACGGATGATCCCTCTACTAGCTTATTCTGATTAGCATGGGATTCTACTTTCTTACCTCTACCTTGGTTTGGGATATGAGAGATTGGTCCAGCGTTGCTGATGAGACAGGCGTGTCGACTAGAGATTGACAGGTATTGGTGATTGATTCATGCAGGAACCTGCTGTGGCAAGATGGGCCCGATTGGGAAAGTGAGAATGGGGTGGTCCCAGCTGAGAGTGGTGAGAAAGGTGTTGGTGTAGAGAGAATCTGGTTATTGCTGCTCGTGCATAGGAAACCCCAGCTTTAACTCCTTGAACTCTTCTTCTACAAGATTAGGCCACCTTAAAGCAATGCTACATATTATGGTTAGTGACGTGAACCTGTCCCATTTCCTTGGGGACAGACTTTGCGTACACAGGTGAAGACGCTGAGTACGAGTGCAACCACGATGGGTGGTACGACTGAGGGCTTCGTGCTATGCTCAAGGATGCATGCGGGAATGGAGGCCAGAAGCACCTGATGATGTTTAGCTATTCTGCTGCGTAGCTGTTTTCATATTGTCGATTTACCACTAAGGGCTTGTATCAGACCGCTATGTATTAATGTTATGATTATTGATGATTAAATGATGTATAGATGTGATATTCAGCTGAAATGAGTTCTGTACGTGATAGCTGTCTTTCCTGGGACTATCACGAGGGTACAGGGAGTCGGATTTCTGTAATTGAAAATCCGATTCGTTTCACATTCGCCCTCTTCGGCTATACCAGCACCAATATCCTTTGAAGTGCAAAGTATAAGTGTGGTGGAGCTGTTGATGCTCCTTAAGTACCACTCTTGGACATCAAGTCTAGCATAAAAGAAATCAAGATCAATCACCTAAAAATGTGGTAGGGTTATTAACTAATGAATTCCACAAGAGTTGGTGAATATTTATATGCATCTGATTTTATGGTGAAAAGGTGGAGAAAACACAGAAAGAAGCACACCTCCAACCAATTAGAAGAATGCACATGGATTGAAGGGCCCACGTAAAGGGGTAAACCGCCAGCCGGCCACCAGGCAATGTCCCAGAGCAAAGCAACCACGAGAGGCGGTACACCGGGTTCACTCAGATTGGTCCCTAGCTATCGCCAAAAGCTTCCATGTGGCGATCCTTACCGCCATCCCAACATCGATTGGGCCGGCCCCATAGGAGCTACCACTCCAAACATCGGTGGGGGGACAGGTGTCGACTTCGGATGATGGGAACTAGGTGGCCCGATCTTCTGTATGGTGAATGTTAACTTGCTTTGGGCGGAGTGCAACACACCGATCCGGCTTCAAGTCATCAACTCGAACCCCGCAATCTTAGCTCCATGACTCCTCTGGTTATCAATCGTGTCACAACCCGGTTGACCTCGCTGAGAAGGCTAATCTCTGCCTGCGAAATGAAGAACACAAGCAAGAACTCGAAAGAAACGCAGCTATCAAAGGAAGTGACAACCTGCAGATGTATGATTAAGCTCGAAAGTTGGGGTTCTACAAACCGATAGACAGTGAAACTGTTCACGACAGAATAATCTAAGCAAAAACCAAGTCTAAATGACGGCAGCTACTGAATTTAATGTCGTAGGGGTGAGCTAGGGTTTGGGGCGCCGTGTCCACAACATGGGCCGAAGGCCCGACATGATACAAAGCCTAAAAAGGCCCAACACAGGTGTCGCAGCACCTTTTCATGGTCATACAGCATGATCCACCAATCTTCTGGAGCTAGATCAGAACCCATCATCACGGTTCCAACACATCAAAGAACGCCTTGATTGGACGCAGTATGAGAGAGAAATCACAGTTGGAGTGTAGACATGTCAGCTGAATCCGAGCCGAAGTTGCTGTCCGACATGGCGATGACTTGTAGCTTGGAAACGAGGCCGGCTCGTGTATGGCCAACGTGGTGATTTCCTCATCATCATGCATCTGGCCCAGGCGTGGGGTTGGCCGACGCCCAACAAACTAAGGTTGCCCGGCCCCCAACAGTTCTTAGGCACACCCACTCAAGGAAAGGCCCAATCGCCCCAAAAGACTAGTTTGATAGGGGAAGGGTAGCTCTCCCTTTTAAGGTTTGATAGGGGAAGGGTAGCTCTCCCTTTTAAGGTGGTATCCTCCTCCCTACCTAGGCAAGGTGGGATTATTCAAAGGTACACACAGTTGTCGCCCGACTACAACTGGGCCACATGGCCCTTTTTGTTGTGTCTTTGCCAACGGGTAATAGTGGAGGAAGATGTCCTCATCATTCTCCCCTTCTTAGCAAGGGCCCAACTCTAATACCAAATGATGCATCCGGCCTAAGCGTGGGGTTGGCTGAGGCCCAAAAAATTAAGGTTGCCTAGCCCCCAACAGTTCTTAGGCACACCCACTCAAGAAAAGGTCCAATCGCCCCAAAAGACTAGTCTGATAGGGGAAGGGTGGCTCTCCCTTTTAAGGTGGCTTCTCCTCCCTAGCCAAGCAAGGTGGGATTATTCAGAGGCTCGCACAGTTACCGCCCGACTACAACTGGGCCACTTGGGCCTTTTTGTTGCGTCTTTGCCAGCGGGTAATAGTGGAGGAAGATGTCCTCATCATCGGATGTGTTGGAGGAGAATATTCCCTTAGGATCTCCATTCTCCCAAGGCACCTCCACCAATATAAATAGAGTAGGAGCACCCCATTAAGCATAGACACCACAAAATTGTGCCCCATGAAAGGATCAAGATTCCAAAGAAGTGGAGGGGGGATTAATTAGGGTTCTACAATTTTTGTCATGAAAATTAATCCTATCAAACACGCCTAATTACCCCTTTGCTGAAACCTTAGTGTGTGTAAGTATCTAGTTGTAAAAAGGTGTGCACTCTAGTTTCCATCCCTGTATTAGCATGGCAATTCTAGGAATCAAAATTGCATAAATTAAAGAGAGGGTTAGAACACTGATTTTTTTCCTTTGATACCACGCACGGGTCTTGCTCCTCCTTGATCCATGCAAGGATCAAGTGATCACTAGTGGTAATCCTATCTCAAATTCCGGATCGATGGTTTCCAAACCGAGCACAACCTTCTTGGGGCTTCTCACAAGACTCCTCCTTGAGAGCTCACCAAGAACACCAACTCCAAGCCTTCTAGGTGATGCCGATCACCAAGAGTAACTAGCAAAGAACCTCACATGATCTGCACAAGCCAATAAAATGGGTGGATATCCTTAATCTCATATTAAAAAACTTACTAATCACTTCTAGTGCTTCTCTTGCTCTCAAGCTCAAATGACCACCATAAACTTCTAGGAAGCATAAGAGCTCAATTATAGGTGAAGAACATGCATATATAGACACCTCCAAATGAGCAAAACATTGGCCAATAATTGGGCATGCGCAGGCAACACTAACTCATTCGCTGTGCCCCCAGACACAACACTGAATCAATCAGTGTATGCTTTCAAACTGATTTCCAATAGCTAGTTATTGTACAGGCAAATGAATCGATGTCACTATTCACCATATCACTGAATCAAATTATCTTTCCATATCCGACTAGCATCATGGACCTACACCGACTCATTCGGTGTAGGCCTTCACTAGCATCGAAAAAAATATTGTGCTTATGTACACTTATCTTGTACATGAGCACAACACCAATTTATTCGGTGCCTATCTGGGTGAGCACCGATTCAATCGGTGTCCCTGTGCTTAAACACATCAACATCGACCGATTCGGTGCTCCCCCTAGGCTGGCACTGAATCAATCGGTTCCCCTGGGCACTTACTGTGTGAAAAGACAGTACGATAATTTTAGTGCCACCCACACAAGGCACTCGTCCGAATCAATCTCTTTGAGTTCTAGTGTTTTTCATAACTTCTCCAGGCTTCATCGGAGCTTCATAGTGCTAGAATGTTCACTTGTGTGCACCACACCTCTCTCTAGGCTCACATAGGTCAAGATACTGAACTATGCCCCCATTAATAGTATGGCCAAACGAAAATAAAAACATAAGCTACTCCTTGTGTCTCTCAACTCCAAATGACACAAGAAACTAGCGCATCATTAGTCTTCGCACATATCCTTTGATCTAATACAATAGAAAACAATGACGGGGGCCAAGAATACCATGAAAGCAAATCATTGTGAATTAATTTTGGTTGTCGCAGCAAAACCCATGTCAGCCACATTGATTATCTCATCATTGACCACCGGAACCGAATTAGGGGCCTAGATGATCTTTCACTCCACTCCATAGGCGAAGTGCTGCCGATTTAGAGCTTAGAATAGGGAGAGAGGGAGGACCCCAAATCTTCTCTAGGTTGTAGTTGTACCATCATGAATGCTTCCTTCTATCTAAGTAAGTATTAATGATTCCTATGGTTCTTAGTTTGATATGTAAGTGATACTTGTTCTCATCCTTTACGAGTTCATTGTAATACCCCAGCCTAGTAGTATTCCGGTTTCATCAGCCCGTTCTTGGCCATGTGTCCAGTTCTGGTGGAATTAGACCCACCTTGGTATTCTAAATAGGTTCACTCCAGTTTATAATCCTTGTCATTCCAAACGAAGCACCTCCGGGTTAACCCTTTTACACAAAGTGAGGACGAAAGTGTAAGAGAGGTGTTATGCATATGCGGGCTTGCCCCTCAGAAGGGCCGGGCCGTAATCATGTTTTGGACGTGGGGTGTTACAAATGGTATTCAAAGCCAGTACTTTCGTTGCAGTGCGCATGCTTGTTGGCCCGTGGTAGGGATATGGCATGGGCGTGGCAACGAGGGGAGATCCTGTATATATATCTGTCGTGAAAGTGGTAAGCTGCCGAGGGCATCAACCCTAAAGGAGGGGAGAATGTAATACCCCGGCCCATTAGTATTTTGGTTTCGACCTGTTCTTGGCCCATGTGTCATGTTCTGGTGGAATTAGTCCCACCTTGGTAGTCTAAATAGGTTCGGACCAGTTTATTATCCTTATCGTTCCAAACATAGCACATCCGGGTTAACCCTGTTACACGAAGCGAGGATGAAAGTGTAAGAGACGTGCTATGCATATGTAGGCTCGCCCCTCGAAAGGGCCGGGTCGTAAGAAGGTTTTGGATGTGGGGTGTTACATTCATCATCCTCTATGGGGTGGCTTAGTCTTTCATAACAAGTATTGAAGCTTGAGCCTAAGATAGTGGACAATATAATGGACTTGGTGCCTGGATTAAGGGTTGTCGCCATTGATTATTGCATGCCCCACTAGTTGCTAGATGTAGGCGGTAGGTAATATTCCTACCCATCCTTTGTAATCCTCCACATTTGAGCCTGATATCATAAGTGTTGATTGTCCTTAAATGCTACTCATAAATAAAGGGAAACTATACATGTTACTCACATATTTTGTTTACAATAACATAGTTCCACATGTATTGGTGAATATGTGATTTTAGGGATACAAGTCTACAAGTGGAGAGAAACATACACAAGAAGTAGTCAAAGTACAAAAAATCGCATCCTGCAAGGGGAAGGTGGTGTCTAGGAGGCGCCACCTGGAAACCTCCCAAGGTAGCTCAGGTTTGGCGGGAAGATCTCCGACGCTCTCCCAAAGGTGATTGCTAAGGTTTCCATATCCAAGATGGCGGGAATTGGCCTCTCCAATCTATAAAAGGAGGATGACAACCCCTCTCAATACACATCACATTTGAAGCCTCTCTCTCTCTCTCTAGTACAAGTCATTAGGAATCTATCCTTAATAGGAATGTCTTCATGGTTATGCTATCTTGGTAGTATGTCGTACCATGATATGTGATTCTTAGGTTATGATATCCATATGTTTAGACTAGAAATCCATGCTAAAGCATTGGTTTGGTGTGCCCTTAAGGCTTGCTCTAGTTGTTTACTTGTCCGTTTGAAGGGTGGGAGACCCAAGGGGACTAGAGTAGTTTTCGCATACTCGACCATGGTGCTCGGTTATGATGGATATCGGCCATCGAATATGATTGTTGCCCACCGTGCTGAGGGGAAGGCGGTAGTTGGTGACAGACCTGTCCATCCCTTGAATTCACCCGTTTGGGTATGGTGTATAGGAGGTACATAAAGATACCTCACCCTAACATTACTTGGGTTGGGTATTCTTCCCCGGAGGCTAAACTCTAGTCCTATTCATTTTTTTGTATAACCCGTGCTAGCCTAGATAATTCCATCTAGGACATTCTTTGTATGCCTTGCTCCCACTAACCTTTGGCTTATTTGTTATACTTTGTTCTTGAGATTGGCTCTCATGTGTGTGTCACATTACCCTTATATTCTACATCACGACTTACCCCAGTATGAAATGTGTCTATAGCTTAATCATATTGGCCTGAATATATATGTACCAAGTAAACTTTTTTATACCTCTGCCATCCTTTGGGAAAATATAAATAATGATACCCTGAATACTCTCCAGGCAAAATGCTACAACAGTATATCTGTGAACGTTAAGAAATACCAACAATATGTCTCCCAGGCTAGAGTTTTCCAGTAGTCTAGGGCTAAGTTGATGACTCAAAGTAATTGATAGGGTTCGACCTTTAATCTTATCTCCAATATATCTTACAAGAATCCTCTATATCCTCTAGCTCCAAGATATCAAATACAAGTACCTTTTACTTTTTATCTCCAAACCCAAATCTTTTACAACCCCCAAATTGTTTTTCTTCTTTTCCCTATGTTAGTTGAAGGCGTTCTAAGTGGCCTATTGATCTTAGAGCAACCCTACATGTGCCAGATCTATTGGGCTTTCATCTGCTCAGGTATTCTTAGGTTTTCATAGGGACCCCCCTGAATCTATGCTGGCTGGATTCTCAGGCTAGTCTGAACGGCCTGCTCTGAGATTAATTCTGAATTTTGATCAGTGCATTCTAGCGCTTTGTGGTGCGTTGGCCACGAAATGCGTCAACACCTAGCCTCACTATATTTTAGTATTGGCAAGTCTTTAAAAAGTTGTTGTGTCTATCACTAATCAGCATATCTATCTAGTTGCTTGTCTGATCCATGATAGACAGATTGTATATGCTTGCCGGCCATAAGCACTTCCATTTGTGATTTAACGTTTTCTTGCATTAATTTTTAAATCATGAAACAAGATTCTGATGAATGCAGTAGTTGTGCACTGGTTACTTAAGTAGGTGGACTGCCCATGCTTTGTTGACCATTTTATTTAGAGACTGAGATCATGACTGCTATAAAATACAAATTGCACAATCTTCAGTTTATATTCTTACCAGATGTTAGGCTTTTAGTAGTAAAACTTGTTTCCAATGTCATACTAGAACAGGTTTGGGATATGTTAGAAATTGCAAAGGCTATGCCACAATTATAAACGCTAGATTGAAAGAGAAGTATTAGCACGTGTACTAAACTATATCAAGTCAAAATCCGGTGGGTTGCTTGGAGAATAAGCAAGCATCCATTTAATGCCATGAAAAGTATAATGACAAATAGATTATTCAAGTTTAAAAAATATTCAAAATTAGTGCTTCAACCATAGCAAGTCATGGGCATTCCTTTTTTTACTTGCAATTAATTTAAAACCAACGTATTTTTGAAAATATACAACATATAACATTGTTTTTTGGACCAATGTGGATACTGAATGTACACTAATATAATTTCAGGAAGCACTAAGAAGGCCTTTGATCCATAGTGGTAAATATTGATCATTACTTGACCAATGTTAACATGTTACAAAACATTTCAATAATTAGAGGAAGAATAACAAGATATATGATACGACAATAACAATAAGCTTTTGTCGTACTGTTAGAATATTGCCATTTAACTCCCACCCATATCAACGCAGTTGAAACCAAATGGCATTCTTGGCCTCCCCAATGGACCCCGGGGTAGTTGGGTTCATCTTGCCGCTGTTCTGTTCAACCTGGACGTCAAAGGTGTTGGCGCTGCTCTCGGCAGTGGTTGCAGGCGTGGTGGTCGCTGCCGGCACTGAATTCGCAGCTGCAGTGGCGATGAGGGCAAAGACGAAGACCACTGCAACCATGGTCTTGTTTGGGGCCATTGTTGCTCTCTAGTTAGAAGACCTTTTCTTTAAACTGTTGGTACATTTTTTGTCTTCTGTGTTGTTCAACTTAAATACAAAAAATGGCGTGAGAGGTATGGGGCCACGAGAGCTTTGCGGGTAACTTGAGGTGCTACTATTTTTGCATCCATCTTGTTTTGCGTTGGAGCTTCATTTGCTTTGTTAAGGTTGCTGACAAGAGTCCAAAGATGGTATATATGCAAAGCATGCATGGGTGTGTCCCATTAACTTGATTTTGGTAGCGTTGTCAAAGTACGTTAAGAAGTAGTAGCAAGGTTGGCATAAACACTCTAACTACTCACAAATTTAAGGGCTGCATGGAGCTCACAATAATTTAAGGGTTTGCATAGAGCTCACTCACATAGGTAGCAAGGAGCATTATTCCTATATCTGAAGCAAGCTATAGCTTGCTCAGTTGCTCCTGGGGAGCAGTCATGTCACTACTATGTTCAGAAATCTTTTGTGAGGGTTGACATCTTTCCTGTAAAAAACAAGAAACAATCAATACTTTGGGAATATTAACTCGTTATGGAATGCAATGTGACGTATCTGAGTGACAAGTTGCTCCAATGGCATCGTAAAAATAAATACCACAGCCTCCTTCATCCACTTATATAGCACTACTCGTCAATTGGTGAGGTGCATCGAGTTTATTTATGTGTGGTGAAGTTCTCAATGTATTTGCAGCAATATTAACACTGTTAAGGAAGATTAACATGTCTCTAATTATGTCATTGCTACAAACATCAGCATATTGACTTTGGTGTCAATTGAAGGATAAATAGTTAAATATATACATAGACCATATATTCAATCTGTTAAAATTTCATAAATAGGCTGAACACGTGAAGTCTAGATATATCTAGATATCTATATGCATCACAAGGCCACCATTATTATCCAATCTCAGGGACTTTTTCTTGGTTATAGAACTGCTAGCCTAAATGCTAATAATTGTGTGGATGATTGAGCTGCAATTAGTTACCTACTTTGATTTCCTGCACCAAGATAAGTGTCCTGCAAAAAAAAATATACAATCATGTTGGAGAACTAAAACACAGGGTTGCTTCAAAAATACCTACAAAGGATAATTTGCTCATTATATTAAAACTCTTTTCCAGTCTACCCTTTCCCTCCCATCAGCACAAACCAGAGCAGATGCGGTAGGACAAAAGGAGATTGTTGTGGTTTAAGGTGAGTCCTCAAATTTGTATGCTCTAGATCTATATGATGCGATTTTGCTTTGGGGCTGAGGTTTGGATCTTGTATTTTTATGGATCATATGGATAAGCTGCCTGTTAGATTTCATTTTGGAGGAGAGTTTTTCTTCGATGGGAAGATGATGCACTATCTTGGAGGGTCTGAAGGAATGTCTTACATAGATTGGGATTTAATTTCTTTACCAGAATTCTTGGCCATTTGAAGGATCATACAGTGGTTTCAGATGATGTTTTGTTGCATTGGTTGTGTCCTGGTAAAGATCTAGACAATGGGCTTAGGGTGTTGCATGATGATAAAGTGTGCCTAGTAATGTCAGAAATTATCACAGGCAATGGGGTTGCAGATGTGTTTGTTGAATCAAATGAAGCGAGAACTGATGGCAAAGCAAATAAATGAAATTACATATGAGATGGGAGAAAAAAACAGTTATTGGTATTGACGATGGTAGCCCAGATGAGGCTACTGAACAAGCTCAGATGAAGTTCAGTCCCCTCCATTCTCTGAACACGAGTCTGCTCCAAATGTGTTCTCTGAACAAGCTGTTGTCGACCTGTGCCTTTGCCTCCAAAATTTCATCTCTCAATTTTGCATTCTCCCTAGCCAAGTTCCAAACATTGTCCCTTAAATCAATCAACAATTGCTTCACAAAAGGGGTGAGGTTGTCTTCATCATACAACTTCCAGAAATCGCATCCCCCAGCCTACACAATCCGTCACAAATTGAACATGCAACTCCAAACAAATCAAACAGAAACACACCAAGATGAAGTAGATACTACTAACCCGACGTCTCAACTCTCAAGCATGCACTGTACCTCCTCCCAGGGTTTAGAATGCTCTAGGAAATCCATCTTGCTGCCTTCTTCTTGCACTCGCAGTACACGGTCGGCTCGTAATCCAGTGGCCACTCCCGATAGCGAACAGGTGACCAACATATCCCGTCATCTCCGGCACCGCGGAATGGAGACGAGCTCGATCTGGATGACCTCCCACTCTCCACGCTTGCCATCTCCCTCCGCAGACGGAATCTCTGTGTGGAGCCTTGTGAGAGAGAGAGAGACGTACGGAGAGAGAGGCATACAAAGAGATGCCTACCGACCGCGGCTGCTGCAAGTAGATGGAAACTGATCCGATGTGGACGGCAGCGCGGAACAAAAACCAGCATGGGATGGGTCCGAGTTGTATTCTATCTGGTTTGCATAGTTCGGGGGGACATTTAGACGAGTTCGTGGAAGAGGGTTGTATTTTAGACAAGAGTAAATTATTTCTACCATACAACAACTTGTGTGATCGTATCACTTTGATCCAATAAATAGTAAATCATACAAATAGATGCACAAACTTGTTAAATATGTGCATATACAGTCACATATATGCCAAGTAGATGTATTTTGCCCCTTTGACAGATGACGTGTGGACAGTTCTATGCACATTAACACCTACTTTTTTTCCCTCTCCTTGCTTCTCATCTAAATTTTAACCATGCATTGATAGTAAAATATGGTTCCAGAAAATGTCTTTATAAATATTAAATAATTTGGCAACGAGGAAAATAAGGTAGCAAATTGTTCGGTGACAAGTAAAGATTGGCACAGAAGTATACTTATTATAATTTAAGATTGCATGGAGTTAACACATGAATGGAAAATATTTGTTGTTTGAAAGAGATCTAATTACTTTCGCATCGGAGGAGTATCCGCCGATCTACCAAGTATTCATAAGAGTTGACTTGGTAGACTCATACGTTGGATTAACTATTTATATTTGATTGGACTCCAGCTCAGCATCTCTTAATTGCTTGCATAGAGAAAAATGAAAGCAAGAAGTTTGCATCCACTAACCACGTACATATGGATCAAAGTTGTGCTTGTAGGATTAAAGAAAGGAAGAAGTCCATTTTTAGCCATCGAAGTATAGCCAAAGTTTGGTTTTGACCATCAAACTCGAAAACCAGAAATCTTTGGCCATCAAACTCTTAAAACTGTTCACAATTGGCCATCCCGCGGTTTTAGAGGGTGGTTTTGATGACGTGGACGACACATGGAGGTGGGGCCCTCATGTCAGCTCTATCCTCTCTCCTCTCTCTCTTCTACTGCCTCTCTCTCCCCACCGGCGGGAAGCAACACCCGCGCGAGCCCCCTCCGGGGCCCATGCCCCCTCCCCCACTCCCTCCTCTTCCCTGTGCCCCTCCGCCGGTCACGGATGATCCCTCTATCTTCCCGCGCGAATCAAAAGGAGGAGGCGACGACGGCGGTAGTGAAGCACCTCGGGTGAAGCCTTGGCCCGGCCTCCCCTTCGCACAAGAACTCCCGCGTGGAGCTTGTTGGCACTCCTTACGGCCTACAGATAAATCCGCAAGCGGACGGATACCGATGTAGCTTTCACCCGGGAGTATTCCAAGGTATCGATTTCCACGGGGAACAAGAAGTGTACTAATCCTAAACTAAGTTGTCCTAGGTAGATGGAAATGGAGTGAATGGTATGGATGAGGTGGATGACAACAACAAAGAGAAGAGGAGTGATAGGAGGGTAGAGAGGGTACGAGTCTGGTAGAGGTATTCTACTGATTGATCGAGCAGATCAGAGGATAAGATACTTGCTTCGGGACTATAGAGCCTCTGACACACAGAAAGGGATGAGAAGGGGCGCCAGTTACCCTAAACCTTGGAATCCTACGGACCGGAACTAACATGATGGGCTACAAAGACCGGAAGGGCTGTCACCACCTTACGGCTACCACCTCCGTTGCGACGGGAATAAACTAAGTTAGTCTCAAGTATAGGCACCACGCCTACACTAGTCAACTAATACTTATCTCCTATAGAAAGATAAGCACCCAAGCTAAGCAACCAGTATACAGTTATACCAATCAACTAAGCATTGAACGAAGAACCAGCAAGCATATAAAAGTAAGAACTGAATGCTCAATTAATCAGAGAGAGATACAAGAGTTACCAGACATGACCCGGATGTTACTCGAAGAAGAGCCGCATCCGTAGAGGTACAGCGGGAAGAGGGGCCGACACTCCGGCTCCTCTCCGGGACGCTCACCTCTCCTCTCTCCCTATTTCTACTGATACAAGTGGCAGAACCTAGCGACGCCTAGGAATTGGGCATCTTCTTCTAGGAAAGGTTGCTCTAAGTCTATCAAGGATGTTGACATGACGTCCTCTATAGGATCAGCTACTTATCTCCTATAGTAAGATAAGCACCCAGGCTAAGCAACCAGTATACAGTTATACCAATCAACTAAGCACTGAACGAAGAACGAAACAAGTAAATGAATGTAAGAACCGAGTACTCAATTAATCAGAGAGAGATACAAGAGTTACCAAACATGACCCGGATGTCACTCGAAGTGGAGCCGCATCCGTAGAGGTACAGCGAGAAGACTAGGAAATGTGAGCACTGGGTCATGCTCGGGAAAGTGATGGAGGGAGATGATGGTCTCCGACTTGAGACAAGCAACTTTCCCAACATTTTCCTAGCGACTCCGAGACAAGATGGGATAGAGATAGGATCAAGGGTCCAAAAGGCCGCTCAAGGGGCAAAAGAGGGGTCTTTCGGTTGAACCAACATGGTTTGGCCGAATTGTCCTAGTCTGCCCAAATTAGAGTGGTCTAGTAAGTTTAGAGTGCATCAGTGAGCCTATCCCTCTAGTGCATACCCATCTCATTTCTTAGTCATCGGTGATGTGGACGGCTCCCGGTGGCTTGTACGGCTAAGGGGGTAACCGACCGAACGTGTCGTTCGGCCGAATCGGTCATTTCCGACCCCTATAGCACACATTTCTCGTTGTTGTACCTGCACAAGCGACACTCACCAAAACTCGTGGAACTCCATTAGAAATAAAACCTAAGTACATGGAATGTTGCATAAGCCTCATTATTCCCGAGTATTGGTGGTCGAAATTGGGTTGTAACGACCGCCAACAGAGCTCTCCTCCACCGCGCCGTGGACACCATGCACCAGGACGTCCGTTTCCCCCATCCCCGGCCGCAGGGGAACACCAGCGACAGGCCCCACGGCGACCGCTCTAGGTGCGCAGCGAGAGGGGCTACTTCGCCGGGGAGGCAGTGGCGGCGCAGTCGGAGGAGTTGCTGAGGGCGAGAATGTCATCGGAGATTGTGGTGGCGGCGGCGTCCTGATGTTGCTGGTAGGAGACGGGGTGGGCCTGGAGGTCGAGGCTAGCGGGGGGCGCGGCGCGCGCGGTGACGGTCCGGCCGGCGTTGCGCTCGAGGATGAGAGTGCGGAGCTCGTGGGGGCCTGGGCGAGCTGGTGCTCCGCCATGGCCGGTGGAGAGAGGAAATAGAAGAGAGAGAGGAGGGAGAAGAGATGATAGAGCTGACATGCGGGCCCCACCGCCATGTGTCGTCCACGTCAGCAAAACCACCCTCTGAAACCGCCGGATGGCCAATTGTGAATGGTTTTAAGAGTTCGATGGCCAAAGATTTCTGTTTTTCGAGTTCGATGGTCAAAACCAAACTTCGGTTATAGTTCGATGGCAAAAAATGGACTTCTTCCTTAAAGAAAAGGAGAGACGTGCATATGTATGTGATTACAGATCGCATGCAAAAGTACTTGTTTAGTATCTGGAGATTAAAATATTTTCCGCCGATCAACAATTTAGAAGAGATTTACATGTATAAAATCATCTATGTCACCAGCCATGATAGCAAAATACATATACATAGAGTACATGTGACCGTATATGTATATATTGAATAAGTTCACGTATCTATTTACACAATTTACTATTTATTGGATCAAAATAATACGAGCGTATAAGTTATTATATAATGAATGCAATTTTACTCTTTATAAACAAAAAATGGAAGAGATGAGGGGTCATATGGACTTATTCCTTATGGTAACCTTCCCCCGCACCAACGGATCCGGATTGAGCGCCCCTTCATCCGACGTCCATTTTAAATCCAACAGCTTCAACTTGTTTAGTGCTCAGGTCTTATATTTTTTTTAGATAATGGATAAATTAATACCCGGCCTTTTTTGCCAAAAAGGCTACAACCAATGTTCTACAAAAGCAGCACTTCCGTATGCCAACTCACAGATCAATCAAAAGGCCACATCATACAATTTGATAAAAGAATTAGTATGTAATTCTATTACTAAATCTCCATCCAGGGTGAGAAAAATGCGCATCGCCAAAGCCTCTAACTCTTGGCACGCGTCTTTTATTTCTTGCTGGTCCGTCCTGCTGAAGTCGATGTAGCTGCGCCCAGAATCGAAGCTACTAGGTTTCTCTGAACAGTACCTATAAGTAAGATTTTTTTGAGATTTATCAAAGACCACGTCATTCCTACAAAGCCAGTAGGTCTTACATTCTTTCACAGCTCAAGAAACCAGCGCCGCCGGCCAATTCCATCACCGCCGGTCAACAATTCATACCAAGCACTAGTAGAATCGAATGGCCATGACCTCCTATTCCCTCATGCACTTTCAATTTTGTTGGAGATGGCTAAATTTGCTCTTAATTTGTCCGCTAATGGCTGATAGTCATAGTCCTCTGCGGCGCCGGCTATCTCCCTCACATCCCAGCAAAACCGCGTGGTTGTTGACTGACGAACTGGATGCAGACGGCCTCATGAGCAGGAACGCGAGCAAGAAAATCCCGATTAATAATTGATCAATAGTGGTAAAATCATGATTCGAGGGGGCGATTTCGATTCCTGAAGCCGTGGCGGAGGCCCTTGAATCCCAGCTGCTTGCCTTCCTCGGCGTCGACTTTCGCGCACTTCCTCGCCGCCCTCTCAGCCGGCGACACCGTCCACCAACATCCCGTCGCTACAGTCCAGCGCTCACCGTCGACGAGCAGCGCGCATGCGCTGCTGCTGCAAGGATGCGCGTCGCCCGGGTGGAGGCTGAGCCGCGGCCGGGGACGAGGCTGCGTCACGTCAAGCCGAGGCGGAGGCTGACACGGGAGCCGCGCTGTTGGCTTGGAAATGCTAGGAGCTGTAGGATCAGAATTGGACGATGGATGGAGGGGCTCCAGTCAGTCACGCCGTGACTTGCTCAATCCGGATCGCACCCCAACTCCCCTCTCGCCCCTCTCTCGCTCACGGCACGCCCCCACCCCGACCCCCTCTCTGCTCTCCCAAATCCGCCGCTGCCCCACCGCCGTTGTTCGTGGGCGGCGAATCCCGCCGCCGCGCCGGCCCCGTACCCGTCCCCGGCCGCGACCCCCTCTCCGCTCACCTCTCCTGGATCCGCTGCCGCCGCTCGTCGCGAAGCCCGCCCGTCGCCGTCACCGTCGTCGTCCCCGTGGCCGTCCACGCCCCTACCTCGCGCCCTGCCGACATCAATCGCGCAGATCTTCGTCGTAGCTGTGCCGGCCGACCCAATCGAAGGTAAATCCTAGCAAACTTCGATCTGCAACCGTGGCCTGACTTGCATGTTGCTTAGGTCATTTTATATTGCTGGATCTATATTGATTTGCCATGAAAGAATAAGATGTGTCGATCTTCGGCTATGTTTGCAGCCATTTACACATAATTGCAGATAAAAACATGAATTCGGCAAAACTGGAACCTATAGAGTGAAAATTTATATCAGAGTAGAATTTTCACAAAAGCATCAGCTGCCAACTTGTCTAAACACTTCGTCATCCTTGGTATGTAACTCTTTGTTCCTCCGTGTATGTGTGCTGCATAATACCTTCACAGTTATATTGCTATGTTTGCTTAGTAGAGGCTTTTGTCCAGTTCA
Source organism: Echinochloa crus-galli (assembly GCA_900205405.1). NCBI lineage: Eukaryota > Viridiplantae > Streptophyta > Magnoliopsida > Poales > Poaceae > Echinochloa > Echinochloa crus-galli. Next base: position 81,054 of record OAMR01001150.1, read on the forward strand.
TGTGATTCCTCCTATTCTTTGTTGTGCATTTGATCTCCTGTATTACTTGTCTGTTGCAATTCACTACCAAACCAAGCATAATTTCTCACTGCGCAACGGAAACAAAATACATCTAAGAAAACACCTAAACAACTAGATACATCTAAGCATAAGTTTTGGACCTGCCTTGCTCACCATGTCAACACGAGCAGCAGGGTGGATCCAGAATCAGACTTCAGAGGGTGCTGGGCCTCTAAGTTCATGTTTTATAGGTGAACTTGAGAGCTACAAGACTAAATTTACATGGACATGCATGGGCTGAGGGGGCTGTTGTAGCACCCCCCTGCAGATCCGCCCCTGATGAGCAGTGAATTTGTTTTGCTACTCAATGCTTCTTGTGGTTCAATCATCTTTGTTTTTGTTCCCCACGTTTTGATCATGGTTGGCACACTCCAGGTGGAATTTTTAGTCTAAGAGGGTGGTGTGGAACAGGTTTAGTCGATATAACACAAAATTAACTACACCCATAGAGATGCAGATTTAGAATTGAACCTGAGGGGACATTTATTTCACTGACTGAAAAATCTGGCAGTTCTGCATACCGGTCTCTGATCTCTAATTGTGGTTCTTTCCTTTTTCTGTGCAGAAAGATGATTAATCTTTTCAAAATAAAGGGTCAAAAGAAAGAAGAGGCGGCAAGTGCTGCTGGAAAAGCCCCTATTAAGAAGCAGTCTGCTGGGGAACTCCGCCTCCATAAAGGTTTGTGAAGTTATAGGCGAATTTTTCTTCAATGAATCTTATCTTTTTTTCCCCAAGCACATCATTTATTTATGTAACCCCAAACTAACTGAAAAGTTACTCTATCTGTTTCATAATATAGAGCCTGATTGATTTGCCACCAAGTTTTTGACATCGCCAAAACTTGGGCAAAAGACTTGCAAATATTTTGGTACAAAACCAAATAATGGCCAATGTTTTTGTATGCCCCAGTTTTGGCATGCCAATACTTTGGCAGCAAACAAAGCAAGCTCATAGTGAACTGTTTTCTGCTGCTTCCAATGCTAAAGGCCCCACATAAAAAAGATTAGATAGAGAATCTCTATGCTACGTTTCTTTCTATATGGGTAATAACTAATAAGTGTAGGGATTGACCTCACTGAGTAAAGATAACTTGTATCAGGATTGCATTTAATGAGTTACTTCGTATTAGTATGGTGGCATTTACAATTTCCTTCTCTTTCCTCGATGATGTTGGTGGACTGAGATGTTTCAAAGTTGATCTTAGATCCTTTTCCTATTAGCTTCTTGGGGCTATTGTGTTTTTGCCCTTATTTTATACAACAATTATGATTTTACCTACGTTTTCGCCACTTTGTGATTATGCCCTTGCTTTTTGAATCTGAGGACTCTGTTTGCCCCTATTTATAACTCTGTTAGTTTTATCCGGATTAAACAAATAAAAAGATAGAAAAACTCTTCATAGTATGAAGAAAAGACACAACTACCCCTTATCTTATCTGTTCCTGTTCGAGTCTGGTACCCAACTCAACCAGACATCTCTCGATCTCCCTCATGCTCGACCCCAACAGGCAAACTGTAGTGGTGGTGATTCGGCGATTTGCTCTGTCGGACGGCGTCCAGGCATGCAGGGCGCGGGCCTGCAGCTGGGCGGCCGGCGACGCGGCGCGGGCCTGCAGGAGCGGCGCAGGTCGCATCCAGGACCGGACAGCGGCCAGAGTGCGGCAGGGTTAGTCCTACAGGAAGCATCCAGTTGCCATGTAGTTGAATACCAGTGAAGATTGAAGAGGCTAAGGACGAATTAGCTTGGGGCGTTGAATACAGTGAAGACCGAAGAGGCTAGGTAATGCCGAATTAGCTTCAGGTTTAGGCGAGTTTAGTTAAATGTGTGCTCGATGCTGTGATTCTTTCAATTGCTGAGTATGTTTTCCGAATGAGTTCCGTTGACAAATTTATTTCAAAACTCACAAAATGCTGTCCAATTAATTGATGTTAAATAGAGGCAAAATCACAAATGTATGAACTAAACAGGGATATATTCGCAAGGGCATACATGCCTTTTTTTCAGCTCTTTAACACTGTTATGTGATGTGCTATTCACCGAGCAGGGGCAAACTCGGTCTTCAGATTCAAAAAGTAAGGTTTTAATCACAAAGTGGACGAAAACGATGCCAAAATTTCGCTGTCTTTTCAACTCCTTTGCTGAACTCTGTTCTCGATGCTCCTGTGAGATGACATTGAACAATCCGGTGAGACCTGCTGTGCTACCTGTCCTCCCACCACCAACTCACCTCTGTTCCCATCTCACTATGCTGCCGCCAAAAGTTCCACATCTTTTATTTGCCACTAAAGTCTCACCTCATGTAGCTTCTCAAGCACACCCTTAGTCCCAGTGCTCATTTTTTCACACAACAGAGCACGCCAACTTCAGAGCAACCATCAGTGATTGATGGTTCCCCTGCACTCCTCACCTTTGGATCTGTGTGGTGCAATCCAGGAAGTTGGAGCAGCCACACCCCAAAGATGCTGCATCAGTGATCCCCACCAGTGGCGCATAAGGAGCCATTGCCAATGTCAGACTTAGTTTGTTTCATCCTCTTCATTTTCAGATATATTCTTGTGCATGTTTTATTTTTTCATTATTCCTTTTTCAGTTTTAGATGTTTTGTTGTGCAAATGTCATGCATTGGCTTTCAGTTCTTTTTTGAAAACGAATTGGCTTTCAGTTGCATTCTTCATTTGTTTGCACATTGTGTTTGGTGCTGTACCTTCTCAATTGGTTGCACCGTTTTCCATGGATTGCATTTGGTAAGTAGTACTTTTTTGGTTCCAAGTGATTGCATTGTGTCACATGGATTGCATCTTTTTTCACAGGTTGATTCGCATGCTAATGCTAGAGCTATATGCTTCATCTCAGCTAGTTCCACATATAGTTATGGAAATATGATTGCATTATCACTTGTCAGAGGTGGTGTTGCTTTTTTTCCCCATTTGAGGGTGTTCTTTTCCTGATGTAACTTGCTTATGGTACAGACTACTATGTTCTCCCACCCTCCTGATAATGTCATTTGACCCTAGTAAAACTTCTTGTAACTGTTCTATGGCATGGAATCCACTCATGTTAATCCAATAATATCTTCTGGATACCATTTTTGATGAATTGGTTGCTTCCAAATGAGTATCCATTTTTGATGAATTGGTTGCTGCTGAATAAGAGTATGCTTGAATTAGAATTTACCAGAAGCAATCAGTATACTGTAGTTAGCAATCAATTCTGCTCATATATGGGAATTTTCTGGCACTGTCTATTTATAGAAAAATGGTAACCGTTCTTCTATGCGCACCAAACCAGCTTATTATCTAATTATTTTCTGAATTCTAAATGATTAAACTGTGATCCTAATTGAAGCTGGGGTATGTGATGCGTGAATCCATAAATGAGGTTCCGGTTACCAACTTATTAATGTAACTGACTAATTTTTGGGGTTTTGTGATGGTCCAAAATGAATGTGCTTGATGATTTATTTATCTGGTTACTTCTATCTAAACCCTGCAGATATTAGTGAGCTCAACCTACCGAAGACGACATCGATTTCTTTTCCCAATGGCAAAGATGATCTGCAAATAAAAAGATAGAAAAACTCTTCATAGTATGAAGAAAAGACACAACTACCCCTTATCTTATCTGTTCCTGTTCGAGTCTGGTACCCGACTCAACCAGACATCTCTCGATCTCCCTCATAATTGTATTTATGTTATGGCTCTAGAGGAGAGGTTATCTATTAATGTACCCAAAAAAAAATAGTTTTAAAGTGACTGCTGACCGCTCCCTATGTTAATATAAGTTCATTTTTAAAATTTTCAGAGCATTTTTTCCTCATTATGTTTGCTGGGTAGTATCTTTGCTGCCAGCTTTGTCATTTTCTGAGCATTTCCCAATTTGATTGTATTTTCACTGTCTTTTCAAGGGGAGGCACTTTCGTTTTCACCTTTCATGTGTCCCCATCTTATCCTCATGAGCCTCCAAAGGTCAAGTGCAAGACCAAGGTATAAGACAGTATTCTGTACATCTATGGTTCCTTTCTCATTATCCACTGAATTCCATTTCCTCTTAAATGATTAATCACTTTGTTGTTATAACATGTGTTCAGGTGTACCATCCAAATATTGATTTGGAAGGTAATGTATGTCTGAACATTCTGCGTGAAGATTGGAAGCCTGTTCTCAACATCAACACTGTTATTTATGGCCTAAATCTTCTTTTTACGGTATTTCAGCTATCTTGATTCACCATCTATTCAAATTATACAGAAAACAGGTCGATGGAAGAGTAGTGTTTGCAATTGTGCATGTGTCAGTGATATGGTAGATGTAGGGATAGCCTGAAGAACCTATTCGTCGCCCTCCCTCTAGAGGCTCTGACTACTCTTAGGGTTCTTCTTGCTTGCCTTCAATTGATACAAGGTCTCTTTTATAGAGATGACTAACTTGACCCCTAAGCAAATATCCTAATAAACTCATCTAACTTTATCTCCATCCTAACAAACCAAGGTACTGTTCACGCGCTACAGGAACCGCGTGAACAGTACACCTTACCCCTGTGATGGGCTACACTACACCACCCCTTCAAGACAGCTCGTCCTTGAGCTGTGATGGTGACCATAGCTGTAGTCCAGACCCTGGGTCGTTGGTTGCTGAAGAACGTTGATGCAGTTTAGTGCTCCCGAGGATGGCAGCGGTGAAGGCCACAACTGAAGGTCTTTGTAGCTTCGCATGATGGCAATAGATGCTGCATGGCAATGGATGATGCTAAGCACCCAACGAATTGCCAGCAGACAGCACAAAATGAGTCGCAAAACTTGCATGTGGCCGTAAATGCTGGTGTTTGTAGCCCAAAGTTTGGGAGCAGTTTGTGCAGCCATGGTCACAGGTTCATCTGCCAGCAAGGGCTGCTTTGCTGGAATGGCCTTGGGCGATGAGGGAGGTGTCAGTGACGATAATGCCCATGCTAAGGGAGCATCCGTGCCCAGAGGCATCACAACAGAGGCAACACTAGTTTGCGGTCGACCGCACGGGAGCGTCCCGTGCGGTCGATTCACAGACAAGCCGAAAGTGGAAATATTTAGACCCTGCGCGCTGCTCATTCCCTTTTCGGGAACCGCGTTCTAACTCCCGCACGGCGCACGCCAAGGCTTCCTGCGCCTTCTTCGGGCACAATAATTTACAGCGACAGCGACGTCGACTGGTCCCCTCCGTGCCATACATCGATCCCCGTATCCCATGCACATACTTTATAAAAAAACCATTGATCCCAAAAAAATAGTGAAAAATGTTTAGATACCTAAAATGTTATAAAATAAGAAATTAATAAAAAACTTTACGACAACTAAGAACCAAAACGTTATGAAAAAAAATTAAGCAAAAAATTTGTGACAAAAGATTTGAAAGCAGAAAAAACATTCAGAAACATTTATGAAGAAGTAATAGGAAAACAATATGAACAGTATCCACAAAATTTTAGATCATGTAATAAATATTATGCATAAAAGTTATGACATAAATCTTTCTATTATAAAGTTTACAAAACATTATTTGGAAAAAATATTTCACAGATAAAATTTAGTAATAAAAATATTTGAAGAAAACTTTACTGAGCAAAGAGAAATCTAGGAAAAAGTTATACAAAAACGTTTGGAAGCTAAAGTTTAGTAACAAAATGTTAAGAAAACATAAGATTATAGTAAATAGATCTGAAAAAATAAAAATAAAAATAAAAGAAAATTTTGAAACAAAATTCTGTAGAAAACTTGAAGAAACAAGAAAAGAGAAGAAAAATTACGACAAAATATTACAAAAGATTAAGAAAATATAAACAAATAAGAAAAAAATGGCCGAGAGAATCACCGGCCACGCCGCCATGAACGCGCCCCCGTGGGCGGTGCCTCGCCGCTCATCGCCGCAGCCGCCGCGTGGAGCTCCGCTGAGGCGCGGTTCCAGCCTGCTGAGCTCACCAGGAAGCCAACGCCATGGTCGAGCTTGCCGGGAAGCCGCCAACGCCATGGCCGAGCTTGCAAGGGAAGCCGCCACCCTGCCCCGCTGGGGCGCGGTTCCGGCCGGCCGAGCTCGCTAGGGACCGCCGCAGCGCTCCGTGGACGAGACTCGCAGCTCCCCAGCACCCACCGCGGTGACCCGTGGAGTAGCTCGCCGTGCCGCATCGCTGTCCCCGCCGGAGAGAGGACAGGAATAGAGAATGACGGGAGGGAGAGTCATAAGGATAAGATTGTTGTGGGACCCATCCATACGGGAGTGCCAGAGCTGTTAAAATCGACCGCAGGGAGAGAAGTTTGCGGTCGCGCTTAGAATCAGTATTGCGTCACAACAGCAAGCACTATTTCCACAAATGCGATGTGAGTCCCAGACGGCGCCACTGTCATCTCAGCCGGCGGCGGAGGTGCTGATGCAGCAGATGTCGGGGCTGCTGGTCGGCCATGCGCAGGCCCGGCCCTGTAGTTATAGGCAAGGCCCAGAGCTGTGAATAGTGATTTGCTGTTAAAAAAAGTGTTGGCAACGTCAGCCCATAAACACATTTGACCATTGAGGCCCATCCATGATCCATCTTCCTAGTCCTAGCGTTAGCCCACATGATTTTTTATAATGCATCAAAATCAACTTTGCAATTGATATCAACCTAGTTGGATGTTTACTAGGGGCCTCCATTTTTTGCTTCCGCCCCGGGCCCCCAAAAACACAGGGCCGGCCCTGGCCATGCGTTGCATCACCAGATGAGGATGGCAGCGACTTTGGGGATGGTGACAAATCTAGTGGTGGCAGTATCAAGGCTGAGGCAATGTTCGGCGCGTCCGGTGTTTGCAAAGACAGGGAATGCCATGGGCAAAGGGGCCTTCACAACCACCACGGCCATTGCTCCAGCAGGCAAAGTCGTTGTTGCTGCTGCTGACGAATAGGTTCTTCGGGCTATCCCTAGATCTACCATATCATTTAGTGTCACCATGTTACTATGTTTCATGGACTATGTGGTTAAAGAGTTCTGTTTTAAAAAAGTAACCACAAGTTATCTTCAAAACGGACATAACAAACTGTAAGCCAAAAGTAGTCCTTAAATTCTCTTCAGCATGTACTAGAGTACCAGGAAAACTGAATTTAATCCAACTATTGTCATGGACGAGGAGTTAAAGGGACATTTGCTAATAACTATAAAGAAAGGTATGCTATTTAGTCGGTAGTTTCATTGTCACTGGCCAATCCATTGTTCTGTTTGAACGTACAAGTAGACAGAACTTGTATTCGCCACAGTTAAAATTGTTTTGGTTCTGTAGTCTCGACCATGTTTTTGAGGATGGCATCTCGGAGATTCCATGTTTACTTGGGAAGAGCATCTCAAGAAAATCAACTTTATCTAATGTTTACCCTTCTTTTTTGGGCAGCAACCGAACGATGAGGATCCCTTGAACCACGAAGCTGCAGTTGTCCTTCGTGACAATCCAAAGATGTTCGAGGCAAATGTTAAAAGAGCGATGGCTGGAGGCTACGTAGGCCAACACTATTTCCCAAGATGTGCTTGATTTGCGCTGGCTGCAAAACGATTTCATGTGCCGCCTTGAGCCACTGGGCCCTTGTATCCCAACCAGCAATCCAGCATGCCCAGCTTTGCTGGATTTGTGGTTTTCAGTGTGCGAAAAGTGCTAGCAAAAATTCAAATCGCCCATGGTGCGATGTGTCTTTACCTGTCTTGTGATGTGTTTGAAACTCGTAATTAAATTCGATGAGGTGGTGGTGGTACAGATGACAATGATATGTATCTGAACTGTATAACATCATATCATAAGTCCTAAATGAAGAATGGGAAGTGAATTCGTAAGGAAAAGTTATTTTCTTTTCTTTACATACAAAAACAATTTAAGGCTGTATTTGTTAGCAAATCCCTCGATTAAAAGGCGTAATAGCAGTACGGGCGTATGGCGGACAAGGTTGAAGGTGTTTTTCTTCCGTTGAAAGCATTGTAGGAGCACTTCGCGTTCACATTATAAAATTTTAGCGAATTTAGTTAAAATTTGTTGCAAATGACTCTCAACGACAGTCGGTTACTTTGTGTAAAGAAAAAAGTCCAAATTACTTTCTCAAGTATGGCTAAAGTTTGGATAACCCCAGTAATTCTCTGGGTTCAGTTTACCCTAAATTATGTCATTTGGTTTAATTTACCGCTTAACATAATTTATCTTTTATTTCTCCATGCACAAGTGGAATTTAAAGTTTAAATTTTGTAAAATTATAGCAGACAATATAAGACATGTTAAAAAATTATAGCATAATTTTTTTGTCACTGTTTTGATAGGGTAATATATTTATAATAAATTTATCCTTAAAATATAATATTAATAGAAAGTAGTGATGAAAAATTCATAAAATATTTTCTAATGTATATTATGATATTCACTACCTCCCTACAAATTTTCAAATAAAAATTCACTTTGTGCATGAAGAAACAAAAATTACAAATTGTGTTAAAGGTAAGTTGGACCAAATAACATAGTTTAGGGGGTAAATTAAACCAAAACATAGTTTATGGGGTTATCCGGACTTTCGCTATACTTCAGGGGAGTAATTTGGACTTTTTCCTTGTGTAAAATTATGTTATGAGATCCACATGTGGGCCCCGCGTCAAAAGTCGGGCCTTACAACTAAAACCTCGCGTTCGTACTATAAAATTTTCACAAATTTGGCTGAAATTTGTTAGAGATGTCTCAGAATAAGACCATTGTAAGATCATGTATTCAAACCCATTGAGTTAACCGGTGCCATTAGTTACATGAGTTAAATTAGTTTGGGTCGATCCAAAATCAATTAATAAACGGGCTTGCTAGCGCCCGGACGTCCGACGGGGGTAAAAAAATCGGATAGTACTGTAGCAGGAAAAAATCCCGCCGCAACATGGGTATGATGTTGCATGCAACATGTAAAATTTTTTGCAACATACAAAAATAATATATGCAACATCATAGAACAATATCTGAAACAAAGAAAGCCACCGGTTGCAACATTGGGGACTCCTACATAAACACACGCCGTCGGATATCATCCAGTTGCTACGAGAGTTGAGTAAAAATTCCCACCACAACATCAAAGCATGTTCCATGAAACATGCCATTCATATAAAAGATCCAATCGAATTTCATACGAAACATCCAATCAAACTTCGTGCAACATCGAGACAAGGCTATTGCAACATCAAAATTATACAACTGCAACATTAAAAAAATCATTGCAACCAATGCAACATCTAAGATCTATTTTTACAATATTCACATCAAACAGTTGCAGCATTCTTCTGGATCATCCGAAACACGTGAAACATGCTGTTGCAACATAGAGCCAAACCCTAGAACATCCCAGATCTAGTTTTGCAACATTCTCATCAAACACTTGGAACATTTCCTGGAACAACTGAAACACGTAAAACATGCTCCTGCAACATGGAGCAAACCCTAGCAACATACACCAAAACCTACCTGCTGCACGCCATGAATGTCCTATGGAGCTCCTCTTGCGGCCGGACGCGACGGCGGCGTGTAGCGTGGAGGTGACGCCGGGCAGGACGGGGCGCGCGAGGTGGCGCTCGCGGCGACGAGCAGGGAGTCGCTTGGATGGCTCCTTGTTGCTGCTGCTCTGTAGATGGGTCGCCGCCGCTCCCGCGCGCGCGGCCTAGGACGCCGGCATGGTTCTCACCCATCAACAGACGCCGTGATGGAGTGCGTGGAGGAGCAAGCGCGGAGCGGATCGAGGAGGGAGCGCCGACGGAGGAAGCGAGGAGCAGCGCGGGGCGCCGTCGTCGACGGCGGCTCGTGGGGCGGCCGCGTCGGCTCGCGGGCGGCGACCTCGACGCACAGGCGGAGCTTGGAGGAGCGGCTAGGGGCGGCGGCGCCCACGCTGGCAGAAGAGCGGCCGGCGGTGGCAAGCGCACCCGCGGAGGTGCGGCCATCGGTGGCAGCAGCTGAACCCACGGAGGTGCGCCGGCAGCGGCGGCGGCGCATGCAAGGAGAGAAAATACAGCAGGGAGAAGGAGCAGAAGGATAAGGATTAAGTGGATAGATAGGAATATGTGGAGGAGACTGGGGCACGTGGCGTGGTCAGCGTCCGTCGGACGTGTGACTCAAAGCATTACCGATTAATAAATATTTGAGTAGTATATGGGTCGGTGTCTCGATCAGCCAAAGACTACCCTGCCAGAATGACCTCCGTTGCTTGGATGCCTCTGTCTTGAGTAGTTCCTGCGCTGCCGCCGCCTACTTCTCTTGCTGACGCATGGTGGGCTGGTGGCCGTCGTCGGTTGCAGCTAGGGTTAGTAATTGGAGGGGGGATGGAGTATTTCAGGGAACAAGGATGCTCAGAAGGGAATCTAGGAGAAGAATGGCGCGCTCCTTTGCCACAACCGCGCGCAACGGATCCGCGGTGCAGTCGATGAGTGACGGCGGGTCATACAACGCGCGCATTAGGCTAATCTTAGTGGGGTTTCATGAGGTTCATAGTATTAAATGTGCTGATATGGCATAGAAGAGAAAAGCAAGAGTTTCATGGGATGCGAGAAGAGTTTCATCACCATGACACTCCTTAGCACAGTTACCTAATTTCTAGCCTAGGAACCGTGTAGTAAAATGGTGCATTGAGACTGGCCTTACTCGGCGCCTCGCATCGGACCACAAGCTTTCTTTCTTCGATAAATGACTGCCACGTCCGATGTTTTCGTGCTACACGATGCAAGTCGACGGGTCTGTCTTGCCGTTTTATTTGCCCTAACTCTAGAAACTTCGAGACTCACCCACACAAAACTAGGAGGGTTGTTCCTACTATAAATAATCCATGTATAGAAGCTATCAGCAAGACTTTGATAATGAAATAGAAGCTCCTATTGTTCAGCTGTGTGCTAACAATTTTAGAGAGTGATCTCTGCCCCTTTGCTCTTGTGATTTCCTTGAGGGATTACAGAAGCGGCCGCGTCATCGGCTCCCAATTGGTGCTCTTGGTCCGTTTCATTCCAGGTTGTGTTGGTAGGTTCTTTAAGAGTGTGGTTGGGCGAATCCTCGATTCAAGTTGTCGGTTAAAGATGGTGGTTGGCTTCGAGTTTTATTTGCCAGGTTGCACTAGTTATCGCTGCTTGTAGCAAGTTATCTTGGCTGTTCAACAGCTAGTTATCTTGTCCAAGATTCTACGTCGGGATGATCGGGACCGATTCTCATCACCTCTACCTCACGCGTAGCCTCCACTACCATCTTACCTACAAAGCACTTGTAGTACATAAGGTGCACTCCTTTTAAACTATCCCATGGAGCACCTTTAGTTCCGAGCGAAAACACTGACCGGGACTAAAAGGGTAGGGATTAGTCCCGATCGATGTGTCCGCCCGGGACTAAAAGGTCCTCAGGATCCCAAAAATGCGAACCGGAACCAAAAAGTTATTGTCTCGGGCTAAAATGTAATCGGTATTAAATGTAGGGAATGGAAAGTCTTTTTTCTACTAGTGATTAATAAAAGTGTGCATATGTATTAATTAGTTTAAACAAAACACAGAACTGTTGGGAAATCTATCTAGCATGTTATACCAAATGATAGTATGAAACAATGCAATTTCTGCAACATGTTTGGGAAATCTATAACCTAAGGCTAAAACCAAGACAGCAGCACATCAGCATAATGCCTGAGTCAGACCAACAACAATAATGTGCTTGAAGAAATCAAATGGAATTTTTTCACCATATAGCATATCTGTACAGTCTCTGCTATTGCAACGCATGGACAAATTTGGTAGTTACAATTATTCTCATTTAAAAGCGATAGTTAGGATTTGAAATTCAAGACTTGTGACTTTTCATTATATTGGGTCGACCAATTCAATTAAAACCTAAGTTCGTAGAGAAATATGGCTAATTCACTAATATCAGGAAATAGAACTCGGGTGTGTTTAGTTTCAAAAAGAGGAAGAGAAAGTTTGGTGAAAAAGGCACATCGGACACTGTAGCGTACTGTAGCACTTTTCGTTTGTTTGTGGTAAACATTGTCCTATCATGATCTAACTAGACTCAAAAGATTCATCTCGTCGTGTACATCAAAACCATATAATTAGTTTTTTTATTTACCTTCATTTAATGCTCCATGCATGAGGAGAGAGATTTGATGTAATTTGATGTGATAAGTAAATAGTGAAGTTTGGACAGAGGATTTTAGGAAGTTTGTGGGAAAGGGCCTCATCTTGTTAGAGCGTTTTTCTGCGTCTTGGTTGTCCGTTATTTGGCACAAATATGTCCATCTATGTGCATTGTTGTATTTAAATCATTTGTATGTATTTAAGTGTACCTTCATACAAGATTATCTAAAGAGATTTACTATCCACGCTTAGTATACTGGTGCCACGAAGCATCTCATAGAAAACATTGTCGAGCCAAGTTTTGGAGTTTTGAATTTTATTTCTCTCTTGTTTTCTATTGCTTGTTCTCGTTGTCTAGCCGTTCTTTTCCTATTCATTTGAATCTGCAACCTCCCTAATCGCATGGTTTACTATGGTTGAGAAAGAGAAAGATCATTCGACCTGACTGATGGATGATGCTAGCTTATGCTGAGAGAAAAATACGACTGGCTGGCTGATGTTGATCTATGCTATGTAGGCTGCCGATAAGCCAACTGAACAGATTGATTGTCTTCCTGCTACATTTGAGTGTCTCTATTCTCAATTATCTTATCTTTTCTAAAACTTTATTTTTGAATTTTAGGAGCCTCCAAAAACGTAAACTTTGTAAAACTAAAATACGTTTAGGGACTGTTTGGATCCACATGGGAAGAGCAAAAAATAGCAAAACTTTTGCCCTCAAGAAAAGATGGCAAAAGTTTTGCCATTAGGGTGTTTGGATCCAATGATAAAATTTTTGACAAAAACCCATTCAAACCTCATTCTCCCTTCTTTTGCCATGGGGTGTTTGGAGGTAAATAAAAAAAATTTGCCTTTTTATCGAATTTTGCCATAATCTTGAACCAAAAAAATTTTATTGTCTCATTTTTTATTTGACTTTTTACCATGGGGTGATTGGAGGCAAATGTCAAAATAGATTCCATTTGTTCATGGATCCAAACAACCCTAATTTAACTTTCGAATCGGAATGTTGAACGTCAACTATGTTTTGCCAACTCCTACTTGAGAAGGTTTCGAATTTGGACAACATTTTAGCGATTTTACAAAATTGAACTATTTTCTGTTGCATTCTTTTAGCGCAAAACGGGGGTAGGAGTACGGAGTGGGGGAGAATCAGACCACCAAAAAGTCCAAAGGTAGTTCCGCACATTTCCAGCCCCACCTCCGCCACCAACCGGGTTCGCCGGCTCGCCGCCCCCATCCACCGTCGTCCCCGCCGGCTGCCGGCCCCGGCTCGCCATCTGCCGTCGACGCCCCCTCTCCCTTCCGCAACAGCAGTTCACCAGAAATCGATGGCCAAGTTCTCCTTCGACGACGGCGACGACGACCCTCCCGCCGCCGCTGCCGGGGGCGAGAAGAGAAGGCGCGAGGACGGCCCAGCGGAGGCCGGCGGCGGCGGGGGACCCACGAAGGCCCGAATTTTGGCGGGCTGGGGCGGAGAGCCGGAGGGAAGCGCGGTGGTGGGGGCGGAGAAGGCCGAAGGGAGTGGCCGGAAGGAGGTGGAGACTGTCGTCGGCGGGGAGGCTGACGGGATTAGTGTGCGGATCGACCCGGATGTGCTCGACTGCTCCATCTGCTTCGAGCCCCTCCGGCCGCCCCTCTACCAGGTAGTTAACTCCCCTTCGAGAACCTCTAACTGCCCCGACTGGATTAGACAAGGGGATTCCTTGTTGGCGTAGTGCCATGCGATTCTGCCTAGGATTGGACGTCGGTTACATGTTTCTCTAATTGGTAGCGAATTTTTTTCGAGATAAAAGGAAATCAGGAGAGGCCTGAACTGTGGTCACTGTTAACAAGGTAAAATAAACTACTGGATAGTGGATACGGATAAATGCCAAGAAACTTCACAGCTTCTAATTAATTGTGGTCAGTGTTTTTTTTTGGCAGAATTGTTGTCAGGGTTAACAAGGTAAATAAACTGAGCAATATGCTACAGCTCTGAGCTATATAGTTCACAATTAACGCTTTTGCTATACAAGAGTTGAAGGTTCTCATGTTCTGATATCTTCTTAGCTATCATTGCGGGGAAGTAATTAGCGTTAAACCTTGCTAGGATGAATATACACTCTACAGTTCTACTCTGGACAATTCTGCCCTTTCCTAAGTTGCTTGGACTTGGAGCAAAGAAAGATATTCTTTAATTGGGTCAAAGTTTCCTACCTTTGCTCATATAGCTGTGAGGGATACTTAGGGCCTGTTTGATAGAGCTCCACCTTATTCTGATTCTCTATATGAGCTATTCTCCGAGATAAGTGATTATGTTTCTGAAAGTAATTCTCTATCATAAACACTGAAAATCAGGATAGAGAATCACTTCACAGAATCAGGAGAAGCTACCTTTTTCAACTCCCAATCTCTTAGTTCATTTCAGACATCACAGAATCAGCAGAGAATCACTTCTCTCTGAAAACTGTTTGGCAGAGCTCCTTCTGCATTCACCAGAGAATTAGCTCTGGGAGCCCTACCAAACGGGGCCTCACTTGACATTTTGTCCAACTATTCTGCAGTTATCACCATCAACACACTTTACTTCTGTTGCAAAGTATCTGTTTTTTTTTTCAGAGAACATGCATCACACGTCTCATTAACAGCATGGAGAGTATCTATTGTTAACACCTAGTTTATTTTACCATGAGTATGCCCCTTTATGTGTGGTTATAGATATATCGGAAACTTTCCTTTCTTCTTGTCCTCCGGAATCAGGGAATCATTCAGAATCATTACTTAGTGTTTCTGTTTTTTGGCGCTCTTTTTCTGTAAGCAGGCATTTGGGCTGGCCATGATAGAACATAATCTGTGTATATTAGGATAATGTATCTATCAAGGATAATTTTAATCGAGAGTCTTCTGAGCTATGCTACAGGTGTCTGAAATAATTCTCAAAACATCTCTAAATTTTTTGGGAATAGTTATATTATGTCAGATGACCAATTCTTTTTCAGAACCTAAATTACAATTGTATGCAAAATGACAAGCTTCTTTCTGCAGTGATCTGTATTTTTTCCGACTGTTCTATTTCTGATTTTTGTGTCTCCAAACTGCAAATAATTGTTTCATAAGTTTGAAAGTAACATGATCTGATTCTCTACATTCATTAGTGATAATGTAAGTAAAAGCTCATCCATGCTGTATGCATTGTCATAATGAAGCAGATCATTTTTATCACAAGAGTCATACATTTAGGCCACCGTTAAATGACATCAGCATGTTTCTTTATTTTCCAGTGCCAAAATGGCCATGTAGCGTGCTTTTCCTGCTGGTCCAGGCTCACCAACAAGTGTCACATTTGTTCTCATGAAGCTAACTTTGCACGAAACATTGCACTGGAGAAGGTTGTAGAGTCAGTCAAGTCCTCCTGCTCATATGCCAAATGGGGCTGTAGCAAGTTGGTCAGTTATGCGCTGAGAAATGCTCATGAAGAATCTTGCCTTTTTGCTCCCTCGTTGTGCCCTATTCCTGGTTGCGGTTATAGAGGATTCACTGGATGGTGGTCAGGACATTTCCTTACAAATCATAATACTGATAGCCAGCGATTCTCATATGGTCAGTGCTTTGAAGTGAATTTGGAAATGTCAGTTCCATTCCTAGTTCTTCTAGCAGAGGATGATCACCTATTCCTTCTCCTCAACAAGAATGTGATGCCCTTCGGGCACGCTCTTTCAGTGGGTTGCCTTAGGACTGGCAATCTGAACTGGGATTTTTTCTATGAAATGAGAGCAACTAGTGAGGGAAACACTGAAAACAGCCTACAATTGAAGGCTTCAGTCACAAATACAAGGGATTGGCATGGTCTCCACCCTACAGAAGCTTTCCTTTTGGTTCCTTATGCCTTCTGCAGATCTAGCAAACTAACACTAACCCTCTCTATTGAGAGGGTTGCTGGTATGAGGTGAAAAATCTGAACTTTCATGTGTCTTAAAATGTAAAAAATCGGGGATAGCCTTGTAGATTTGCCTTAGAAACTAGCTTTACCTTGCCTATATAGTTTGAACAATTGATTGTGCTAATGTAATTCAGATTCAACCACCAAAATCTGTAATTGTATGTGTATAGTTCCATGTACTAACATATGTAATTAAGATGCTTGATGTACGAACTGAAATAAATTGCAAATTACATTGTTGTGTAAATCCTGAATTCCTGTTGTAGATGTGACACAATCTTTTCTTTTACTAGGCTGGGGTATCGGACGTGTGTGTTGACATGTTTAAATGTGTAGAATGAATGATGACATCTAGACATGATTGGAGAATTTATTTGGCTATTATATTGTCCCTTGTGTTCGTATTTTTTGCTTCTTCTGGATCCTTCAGAGGAATGTAGAATGTATTTGTAATTGTTTAAGCTCGTGAATTCCAGAAATGTGTGCAATTGTAGCACCTTGGCAGTAATGTTCGGGCTTATGAGACTTGAATGTGTATCATGTATTAATTGTTGTCATTACCCCCATTTTGTGTCCTGAATGATCTGATATTTCCTACATCCCTACTATGAGTTCTGCTAGGGTGGACGCAAAATTGCAAACGAATCTTGTTGGGTGGAGGTGGATGAAAACTGACTTTATGTTTCCGTTCTTGAATGATCACGTCATGCTTCCGTTGTTAGTTGAATGATTCGTTGTACAGCAACTTCTAGCTCGCTGCAAAAGGGGTGTGACACCAGACGAGCCTTTATCTCTTGTTTGTGCTAACAACGGACCTGCTGCTAAGCGTCATCAATAAAGCTAATGGACAGGGTCTTTTGAAGCCACCTCTGCCTTGAGATCTTCAGAAAGATTTCTCAATCATGGGATATGCTGATGATGCATTAATTACTTGGTGTGTAAGTAGATTCTCCTCAGCTCGTGTACATATTACACATATATTACAGGTACCTCGCTTCGCCAAAGAATAATGTTCCTTTGGTTGGAATGATGTATTGAGGTTGCATTGTACTACAGGGTAGCTAAATCATGGAATATATCCTGTTTCTAGCACATCAATATCCAAAATACTTAAATTAACTCTAAATCTGCATTTATTAAAAAAAATCTAAATTACTACCCTTAAGTATGGACAAAGTCCGGATAACACCATAAACTATGTTTTAGTTTATTTTACACCCATAACTATCTCAACCAGTCTAATCGACGTCTTCGTACGATTTGTCTTTTTTGTTCACAACTGATATTTTAAATTGAAATTCCGTGGAATCCAGCTCAGGAGGAAGATTATTAACGAGTGGTATTCTCACTTGTTAACGATCTACCAAATGAGTGAGAATATCTAATGTATATAGGAGCCGAGCAAGGCCCAATAAGTTTACTATTCAAGTTGGATTTTGGAAATTTATAACTTTATATTTTTCATTTTTTGTATATATTAACGTGACAATCACACATTTGTGATAATCTCTAGCTATTATCGAGCCAGGCCAAGCTGATTTTTTTACTCATTTTGCAAGTCACACGAAACTGATCTGCCTATTTACCCCAAGGAGGAAGACCAAGCCAAACTGAGTTGAGATGAGATGACATCCAACCTTATGGGTGGCACAAAGCGTTTTACGGCATACCATGTGCAACTCGTTTCCAAAAAGCACCTTTTGGCAAGCTGTCCCAATATTCGGCATATACAAGGATAATGTTCCAATTACTTGTTTCTTGTCAATGTTTATATACACCAGTAGAGCTGGGAGTTGGCCGGTGTCACTTATCTGACATTCCAAGCACAACATTTTTTGCACGGCAGGACAAGATAAATGTTAGACCGTGCCAGCACGGCACGAACACGACAGCCATGCTGTACAAGGCTCTCGGCACGATGGGTGATACGACATGGTATAAATCTTGGCCCGTGCTTGGACCGGTATGGCAAAAAGATGGCCGGTTGATACTAACGCCTATTATCATTCTTATATTTTCTTATTTGCTTTTTTCAGACAGCCTCAAATAACCATCACTATAAAAAAAATCACAGAATTTATCTTTAGTATATGGAATAATGGCAATGATCACTCTAAAATAACGAAATATGCCGCATTTCACATGGTCGCAGATAACTCCTAACGTTCACCAACAATATGTATATAGAAACGTTTATTTCCTATGTTAGTTCTTGAAGTTCTTATACCGTATGAAGCACTAATTTAAGAATTCAAAGAGTATAAAATTGTGTATTTCAAGGGCTGTGCTTGGGCTAGTATAGTACGAACGCAACATACCCTGGCTCATACTTAGGCCTAGATAAAAGCTTTTGTCGCAAGGTGCCTAAAAGTCTAGACACGAAGCGGTCCACGGCACACAAGGGCCATGCCGTGCCGGCCCGATCGGGTCTAAGTCCATACGAGTATACACTACCTCTCATCGTCCATGTTCCAATCATCTATATTGTATATTTTATATATCCCTACTATTCTTGTTGCGACTTTTTGTCCTTGCCTGTCTCAGACAAGTGAACCTCGGCAAATTAATCGTGGATGCTCTTTCTTTGCACGCGTGGACAGACTGTTTGGCCTGTATTTTAGATAATGGATAAAAAATTACCCGGCCTTGATCAAACGGCTACGGCCCAAGTTTACATTCTCGCAGCACCTCCGCCTGTGTATTCAAACTTTAAATCATCCAAACGCACACCACATAAATGAAAGCATTAGTTCGTAATCCTATTACTAAACCTCCATCCATGATGTGCAAAAACACGCATGGCCAAAGCCTCCACGAAAACTTGCAGCGGAGCCTCTCCAATTCATTGGACCTTTTGACATAGCAGGGACCTTTTGACGTTGGTCAGTAGATATGGAGGTAGATCGTTCTCAAAAGACCCACCACTCACTACCTCGACACTTTCAGACCTCTCATTTGCATCATGACCCCAACCACTCTGTGGTTCTGGCGATTCGATCTTATCACCTTCGCTTTTGGAGCATCTTATGCGCATTGCACTAGTGGAGCATCTTATGCACATTGCACCAGTGGAGCATCTTTTGTGCTTTATATCCCGCGATTAAATTCCATTTTGTCATAGGACAAGTGGAATCATCACTAAGTCATTTCCTGCAAGCTCATTTCTCTGAAACCAGTGCACACAAGCCACCCAAGGCCATTGTTGCTGCGAGAGAGGGGATCTAGGAGGTCAAGATGGCTGGCATGGCAGTGAGCGCTTCAACTGGAGTGATGAACTCACTCCTCTCCAAGCTGTCCATGCTGCTTAGTGATCAATACAAGCAACTCAAGGGAGTCCGCAAGGACATCGAGTTCCTCAGCCGTGAGCTAGTCGACATGAATGCAGCGCTGGAGAAGCTAGCAGGTATGGAGAAGCTGGATGTTCAAACAAGGGTATGGAGGGACAAGATCCGTGAGATGGCCTATGATATTGAAGATTGTATTGATGTCTTCATGCATCACCTTGTTGACGAGGGCAATGACAAGGATGGCTTATTCCGTAAGACATCGCGAAAGATTAGGAAGCTGCGAGTCCGCTATCAGATTGCCAACAAGATTCAAGAGATCAAAGCTCGTGTTGAGGAGCATAGTCAGAGCCGAGATAGATATAAGATTGACAGATCTATTTCAAAGTCTACAGTTGTTGAAGTTGACCCTAGGTTACCTGCACTCTTTGAGGAAGCAAAAAGGCTTGTGGGCATTGATGGTCCACGGGAGGAAATCACCAAATGGCTGATGGAAGAAGGTGATAGTGATTTTGGACAACTTAAAGTGGTGTCCATCGTCGGGTTTGGGGGCCTGGGAAAGACAACTCTTGCAAACCAAGTTTACACCAAAATCAAGGATAATTTCGAATGCAAAGCATTCGTATCAGTGTCAAGAAGTCCTGATATGCCAAAGATTCTGAAGGACATATTATCTGGAGTTGGATATGCTAGCTTGGAAATGGCAGATGACGTCCAGAACCTTATGCTGATCCTTAGAGCACATCTGGCAAATAAGCGGTATGTGTTAACCTGTGGTTTATTATTATGTGTTGATTTGTGGAAATGTAATAGTTTTTATTTCAAGTAGTCATCCTTTACAATTAGCATCTACATTTTACGGTATTTAATAGCAGTATGGGAACTTTTCATATCCTTTTTTATGCCGACCAATACCTATCTATTTTACTCATCAAGTACCCTAACTGTAGGCACGATTTCATTTCAACCTCATTGGATTGGGCTGCTCACCAATTTGTAGAGTTAGTCTGTTTGGCTGGTTCTAGGCTAGAGTTGACAGTTGAAGCAATGCCAAACAGGCTCTAAATGGAACTCACATTACTGTTCCCGAAAGAAGCAGCTCATATATATGTCTCTTATTCTGTTCCTTTGTTGCCATTGATATCTTTGCACACATTTCTGTAGTTTTTTCCCTTGAAATAAGCTGTAGTATAGTCCCATCCAGGCCATACCTTGGTCTTATTTCTGCATGAAATCAATCTGAAACATTATCTATACTTTAACAGTTACCAAGTTTCCAGGTCTAAACTTTGGTTTAAAGCTCATCTTTTCCATCTCCTATACATCTAGCTAGGTCTAGTTATTAGAGAGGTGTAGAGTATTTCAGAATCGATGTTGTGTTAGTGAAATATGTTAAATTGTTTTGCAGCTACCTTATAGTTATTGATGACTTGTGGAGCACAAAGGCATGGGACACTATTCAGTGTGCTTTTGTTCGAAATGATAAAGGTAGCAGAGTCACGACCACTACACGTATTCAAGATGTTGCTAAAGCTTGTTGCTTTCCTTGTAATGGCCATGTATACCAGATGCAGCCCCTTAATGAGGTACACTCAAGAAGCCTGTTTTTCAAAAGGGTATTTGGCGAAGATGGTTGTCCTCATCAATTTAAAGAGATTTCAGAAGTAATGTTAAGGAAATGTAAAGGTGTGCCATTGGCAATTACTAGTATTTCAAGCCTTTTGGCTAACCAAAGCATGCATGTAGAGACATGGGAGAAGATACGGGATTCATTGGGTTCCGAGTTGGACACAAATCCTACACTGGAATGGATGAGGCATGTGCTAAACCTCAGTTACAATGACCTGTCACCTGAACTCAAGACATGCTTGCTATATCTTGGTGCATACCCTGAAGATCATGAAATTGACAAGCTTGATTTGGTGACAAAATGGATAGCTGAAGGATTTCTCAGGGAAAAGCATGGCTTAGATCTGGAGGAAGTTGCTGAGTACTGTTTTAATGAGCTTGTCAACAGAAGTATGATCCAACCATCCTTCAATGATGATTTTGATGATGAGGTGCATGTGTGTCGAGTTCACGATCTAATGCTGGATCTTATTATATCGAAGTGCATAGAGGAAAATTTCATCACCATTTTTGATAGGAAGTTTAACATCAATGGAGGACCTCAATTTCGTCGAATCAGCCATCAATTCAACAACACAAATATAGCCCGGACAGTCGAGAGGATAAGTCTGTCACAAGTTCGGTCATATAACTCCCTCCTTGCAGCTGATTGCATGCCTCTACTCTCAAATTTTGAAGTTTTGCGAGTACTGGACCTGGACCAAGGCATGTATGTATATTCGAAATCTATGAGCCTTGATTTATCTGCTATAAATCACCTTTTCCTGCTGAGATACCTGAAGGTCGGAGGCTTTAATTTGGAGCTGCCAAAGAAATTTGGAAATCTAAAGCATTTGATGACCCTACATATGTCATGGGCAAAGTTGTCTCCTACAAGCAACCAATCGTCGGATTTTACATCCCTGTCGTCATTAAGGCATCTAACTCTTCCAGGAACTGGAAAACTTGTTGCGCTGAGAAATGGGCTTAGCAAGCTGTGCAACCTACGCACTCTGTGGGATTTTGACATTGGGACGAATTCCGTAGAGTGCATCAGAGATCTCGGTGAGTTGACCAATCTAAGGGACCTTAGTTTGTATTATTCTAGCCCAGGTGACGTGGAAGATAATTCTTGCACAACCCTGGCTGCCTCTCTTGAAAAGCTTGGGAACAGCAACCTGCGCAGTCTATCTGGTCTGGTTAAGATGGGTGCCAGGGCCACCCCTACACAGTTGTGGAGTAATTGCTTGACACGTCCACGCCATCTTCAGAGGTTTTGTTTGGACGGCTTAATGCCCAAAGTCCCCAATTGGATTGCGCATGCTGACAGGTTGGCTTATTTGCGCCGACTAGTAGTCCAGGAGCTCCTGAGTGTTTACGTCCAGGTTCTTGCACAGCTGCCCTGCCTCGTCTCCCTCCGGTTAACAGCAAATTCAATCCCAGAGAAAGGCATCTTTATCCACCCAAACACATTCCCTAGCCTGAAGCATTTCGACTTCTCTTGTGAGTTGTCTTGCCTCACTTTTGAGGAGTCATTTACGTACATGCCATTATGTAAGTTCGTGGTTACGCACATGCCACTAAAAAGTTCGTGGACACGTACATACCATCAACGCGAAGTTCGTTTACGTACGTGCCATTTTGGATGGATTCTGTTAGAACTAAACGGTTTCTTCCGCTGACATGCGGGACCCACAAGTAAAATGACTATTTTGCCCCTTTAAACAGGCAATTCTTCAAAGGTGCATCTCCTTCCTTTGAATAGGCAGGGAAGCTCGGCAGGTCGCCGGCGTTGGGCGGCTTGGCTCGCCGGCGTTAGGGGGAGGGGGAGGTCCGGTGTCGGGCGCAACAGAGAGAGGACGACGAGGGGCACGCGAAGAAAAAAATCTGAGAAAATCGAGAAAATGCGAGGAAAAATCGGAAAAAATGAGGAAAAATCTGAAAAAATAAGGAAAAAATAGAAAAAATTGCATAAATTTTTTAAAATAGGTGCATGACCATTGCAGACAATCAGATAAGTATCACATGAAAATGATCATTGCATAACAATAAATTCATATAACCAACATTAAGCAAATAAGTTCACTGGTTTTCATCTCATTTAGTCCACACATAAAAAGTACTAGTTCATTGGTTCTCATGACACCAAATCATACATGTCTCAAAATACATCAAAAGTAGTAGTTCATCCACACAATTTATTCAAGTTGGAGTTTCTTCTTGCTTCTGGTATTAGAAGCCGGGCTGGATGGGTTGGCCACTTCAACAGGAGCCCTCCTTGGTGTACACTTCTTCATGATGGCTTGCTTCTTCCTTGATGTAGAGGCTTCATATGATGCAATTTCATCATGAACAACAGGAGGGTGCTCAACAACAAGAGGGTGCTCAAGTTGGAGAGGCAAGGGGTCATTGGATCCACTCGCGGACCTTGTATAAAAAAAAGAGCAGTGAGGTTGTAGGTTGTAGATGACAAGAAAAAAGATCAGTGAAGTTGTAGGTTGTAAATGGCAAGATCAGGAAAAGTGAAAGATCAACCTGATAGCACTTGTTGTTGTTGGTGGCCCCTTTTTCTTTGCACCTTTTTTCACTCTCTTTGGCTTATGTGTAGCATTGGCCACCGCCTCATTGTATGGAAACACCATACCCGATCCAGTAGTGGCCACAACACTAGTAGTCATTGTGTTACTGGAAGATGCTTTCTTCTGCCTTTTCTTTGGTGGCCCCCTGAAATGAAGTATGTAAAATTGTTATTTTGCATAGCTAAACATGAAGTGTTGTCATTGTGTAGTTAACATTGTTGTTTTGCATAGCTATATTTAGGAAGTCTACCTCTCAGCCTCATATGCAGCTATGTCCTCTGAATTGCCATTCTTACATGTGTACCAATGGTGTCCTAACTTTTTGCATATTGGGCACTGATGTTGCCTTTTGCCGGTGACGGTACCTACCTTAGTGCCAGTACCTCCCTCTGTGCCTGATTTCTTGCTACTACTACCTCCCTCCAAAGCTGATTTCATCCTGTTCTTCCTCCTCCCTCCTCCAGTTGACTTAAGCAATGGAGGATACATAAAGTCATGGGGAGGTTTGGGCCACATGGACTTGTCAGGAATAGAGGGCACGGAACCTGCATATGCTATTTTGAATTTCTCAACTGAATAGCACTCATCAACATAATCTTCAAGTTTGGCCCCAGGGATTGATGTGATGTAGGCAATGGCATGCTTGCATGGTATTCCTGACCCTTGCCAAGCTCTGCAAGAACAAGTCCTCTCACTTGTGTTCACTACAAACCTGAAGCTACTAGCAGAACTTCCCTTAGCACAAACTTCTGCAATGCCATCAGGTGAGCTTGTGATTACTTCAATGTCAAGGTTATAGCTAGCTGCAATCAACTTCTGCAATATATGAGGCAAGATCTTTCCTTCAAACTTTTGGGCAACCCTCTTTCTATCATTGAATTTAATCAAGATCTTCTGTCTAATGGTATCCACCAAGTCATCCACATGCTTGCCCTTTTCATCCTTTACCTGCCAACATAGCAATTCATTTTTTAGTAAACATGGAATAAAAAGGAAAACAATGCAAATTTAAACAAGGCAAACTTACCCATTTATTGAATGCCTCGGCCAAGTTGTTGGTAATATAATCCACTATGGCCTGGATTTCCTGTGTGATAACATCAAGCTCGAAGTCATAAATAAAGATGGTGATGCCCATCAACTCGCCAAGCTTCTTGTGCGTTTTTCAGGGAATCTGTTGGAGGATTATATTAAATTCACCAAAGCTAATTAGTGTTATTGTTGGTAGTCCAAGCCTTGTACGTGGCTTCTCACTTGTGGTTCATGTGGATTTGGGTGCACATTATAGGCTCCCTTGAGCAAGCATGTACTTTTGAATCTGTTTCCTTGCTTAAGGCCTTAAGGCTTAAGGGTATGGATGCCTCTGCTTTAAGTCGAATGTACTGTGTCGACTTACGTGTTGGCTTTTTTTTTTCCTGACATTTCGAATGGTACAAAACTACAAACCAATTTCTTAGAGCTGTGAACCAGTCCAACCAAACAATCGGTTGGACTTGATTTGAGCTGATTTCTGTTCCCTCACTGACCAAAGAGCACCAAAGGGAGCCTACACGTTTGCAAAATTTGTTCTTGAAGTTAAATAAACAGCCTAGTGCTTTCCATGCACCAATTTCTGTGCCAAAGTGAAGCCGCTATGCATATATACAAATTATAAAATAAAATAAATAAAAACTCGGTCGCGGCAACTGGGCCTGTATGGGCCGGCCCAAAACTGCCTGGCGCTACTATACCCTTCTTCTTCTTCCCCCAATCCCCTCCATCCGCCGTCTCGCCGTCGAGGGTTTAGGCAACTCCTCCCCTCTCGCGCAGGCGCCGCCCTTCTCACGCTGGGAGTATGATGTCACTTCGTAATCATTGCGTCAAATCAATGTGTCCGCTCTGCTCCGTGCAGCGCTGGTCGCGGCGCGTCGCCACCATGCTCCCGTGGCTCGTCATCCCTCTCATCGCCATCTGGGCTACCACCCAGCTCCTCCTCCCGGCCGCCTACCGCTTCGAGGTCACCTCCCCGCGCCTCGCCTGCGTCTCCGTCCTCCTCCTCACCCTCTTCTGGTATGAGATCCTCCTCCCGCGCCTCTCCCTCTGGCGCGCCCGCCGCTCCGCGCGCCTCCGCGAGGAGCGCCGCGCCCACGCCCTCGAGCTCCACAAGCTCCGCAAGACCGCCACCCGACGCTGCCGCAACTGCAGCAACCCCTACAGGGACCAGAACCCCGGCGGCGGCAAGTTCATGTGCTCCTACTGCGGCCATGTCTCCAAGCGCCCCGTGCTGGACCTTAATTCGGCCGGGAAGGTGCCCACCGGGTGGCCTTGCTCTCAGGATTGTGGATACTGGCCCGACATGCGCTGCTCCTCCGGCAATAGCAACTCTTTCTTGGCATTCTCATGGCGCTTGCTGTCGTCCTTTTGCACAACAACAGTGAGCTGGTTCTTGAGGAAGATATTCAGATTTACATCGTCAGGGGATGGCAAAATAGTCTTTTTACTTGTGGGTCCCACATGTCAGGCGGAAGAAACCGTTAAGTTCTAACGGCATCCATCCAAAATGGCACGTACGTAAACGAACTTCGCGTTGATGGTATGTACGTCTCCACGAACTTTTTAGTGGCATGTGCGTAACCACGAACTTACATAATGGCATGTAGGTAAATGACTCCACTTTTGAGCCAGCGGCAATGCCACGGCTGCAAAGACTGATGATAGGATTCAATGGGCGCGAACCTCAAGAGGGAAGTTGCCCACTTGCTGGCATCGAGCACCTTACAAGCCTTAAAAAGATCGATATTAATTTGTTCGTCAAATGTGGCCCAGGATCTAATCTAGAGTCTGAATGCAGAAAGGTCATCGGTAGGCAGCCGAAAAGTCAAGCCATACAGATTAGTGTACGTCGTTGGGGGAGTACTGTATGATGAAGAAGGAAATCAGTTAAATGGTGGCAGACAGCAGTCGCAGGAATCTAAGCAGGATTAGTTATGCTATAGTGTTCCTTTCTTTTGTCAGTAAAGGTCATCAATTGCAAGATGACTAAAAATGCCGGAATTATTGTATGCATATGCCATTCTTTCTTACTTTGTTCTGCGCCGCACTTCTTATACTTTTGAATCGTGACCATGTTTGCTCTGTTCCTTTCATCGATTATGATTTCCTACATTTTTCACCTAGTATCTCCATGCGTTAAATTGTACTAACTTGTACATCCAAGTGACCTATTTTGTTTCTGTCGATTACATTGGTTCAAAACAATCCTGGCACGAATCTATAGAAACAATATTTTGTTGCTGTTAGGTCATCAGACTCCATGTTCTTGTCTCACGTGGGCGTGGATTTTGAGGACAAAAGCAATATTGAATTCTTTTTTTTTGAAACAGAAACATAGCGAGGGAGACCCCCACTGTGATAGATTTTATTAAAATTATAAAACAAGTTACAAGAGGTACTTACAGGGGAAAGTTAGTCTGTACAAGGGAGAGAGGAAAGAGTTAACCTAAGAGCAAAGAGCCTAAACAACTGTGCTAATCCAAGTTATAAAAGGAGTCTTAAGGGAATCTTTCATCCTATGAGCTTGATTTCGGCACTCATCCACGAAACTGCTTTTCCATCTATTGATGCTAACTGGATAATTTTCAAAAATTAAACCATTTCTTTGCTTCCAAATATGCCATGCTGCAATAATGAGGATCTCCATGAAGAAAGTGCCATTGAAATTGCGTTTGGCTATTTCCAACATCTTGAAGAAAGGAGTACCATACTGCCACTGGATTCCAATAGTTTGCCAACATCTGATCGCAAAAGGGCAAGTGAAGAAGAGATGCATAGCTGTTTCTTCTCGGTGTGATGCACAGAGGACACAATTGTAGTTGTTCCCTTCAATTTTAAAATTTTTCCTTTTCAGTAGATTCCTAGTGTTGAGTCTGTCCATTAGCAGTAACCATTTGGCTATATCCTTTGGCTTGGTTTCCACTAACAAGTATTCTTTTTGAGGCCTTAGACCAAGTGTAGCAGGTGGGATGTGGAGAAACTGAAACAGAACATGATCATGTTGGATATAGAGGCTGTGCTGAAAATTAAGCTGAGCCATCATCCGATGGAGGACCTGAACGCCTGGGCCTTTGAGAAGGGTGGTACATACTCGGTGAGGTCTGCATATAAACTGCTGAAGGATATTCAAATGGCGGCAGCTGATCATTCGGAGAATACCACGGCAAGTTCAGAGGGTCCAGGGCAGTGGTGGCGGCATCTATGGAAAATGAGAATACCGCCGAAAGTGAGAATATTTTGGTGGAGGGCTATACACAATTTCCTGCCCGCCAAAGAAGAGCTGTTGCGACGCCATATTGCAAAGGAGAGTGTCTGTCAAGACTGTGGTCATTCAGCTGAATCACTTTTTCACACAATGTTTGAATGTACATATGCCCACATGTTTTGGGATTGTATCAAGGATTTGACAGGACTTAAGCCACCATTGCTACACCCTGACACTTGGGCAAAAGACCTGCTAGTGGGGCAGCTCTGTAAAGCCGATGATGCGGCTCTGTTTGCTTGCTGCTGCTGGTCATTGTGGACAGGGAGGAATAGTAGAAGACATGGTAATGAAAGCTGGAGCCCGTATGCGGCGGCAAAATTTGTTGCCAAGATGGTGGAAGATGTCCTACAGATTAATCAGAAGGAGGACAGACCCTGCAGGCGAGAGAAGCCGAGGTGGAAGCCGCCGGAAGGTGATCTGTTGAAACTAAACACTGATGGAGCGTTCAATGGTGCCACTTTCAAAGGAGGAACTGGGGCGGTGCTCAGAGATTTGAATGGGGCTATGATCAGAACCATGTCATGCTGGTATGAAGACCTGGAAGACGCCTTGATCATAAAAGCTTTGGCGGTCCGAGACAGTCTGAGAATGGTGAAGGACATTGGGGCAAGGAGAATTGCCGTGGAGTCAGACAACATCTCGGTGGTGATTATGCTGAAGTCACCAGATGGAGCACGGTCAGTAATAGCAAGTACTTGGCATGATGTCAAGGAGCTTAGCAGGAGTTTTGACTTTATCTCTCTTAGTCATGTTAACCGGGAAGCAAATGGTGCAGCTCACTGCTGTGCAAAGTTTGCTACTCCGGCTAATAATTTCTGTAATTGGGGAGTAGCATTCCAAATTTCTTGTCGGAAGCACTCCAATATGATTGTAATCCTGCATCTATAATATAAGTTTCTTTCATCCTATGAGCTTGATTTCGGCACTCATCCACGAAACTGCTTTTCCATCTATTGATGCTAACTGGATAATTTTCAAAAATTAAACCATTTCTTTGCTTCCAAATATGCCATGCTGCAATAATGAGGATCTCCATGAAGAAAGTGCCATTGAAATTGCGTTTGGCTATTTCCAACATCTTGAAGAAAGGAGTACCATACTGCCACTGGATTCCAATAGTTTGCCAACATCTGATCGCAAAAGGGCAAGTGAAGAAGAGATGCATAGCTGTTTCTTCTCGGTGTGATGCACAGAGGACACAATTGTAGTTGTTCCCTTCAATTTTAAAATTTTTCCTTTTCAGTAGATTCCTAGTGTTGAGTCTGTCCATTAGCAGTAACCATGAAAAAACTCTCAGTTTGTTGCAGCACCTTGAGTTCCAAATCCAGAGGAAGGGTCTTGGAGGTTGGAAATCTTTGTATATATGGTTGTAGAAATTCTTTGGTGTATATTTTCTTGCACCCCAAATGTAATTCCACTGGTCCTTGTCCTCCTCTCTTAATTGGATGCCCTGAATGATTTCCTGTAATTCAATATATTCTTGGTGTGCTTGCTCGGATAGAGGAAGGTGAAAGTGGCTGGTCAGATCAGTGATTGATAGAAATGCAGCCACTGAAATTTTTTGGTTCTTGGCAAAGGAGAAGAGCCTTGGCAGCTTTTCTTGAAGATAATGCCCATTCCATACATCTAACCAAAATAAGACAGATGTGCCATTTCCCACAACACAGCCAGCAACACCTCTGAATTTGTCACTCAGGTGGAGTAAGTCCCTCCACCAGAAGGATCCTTTGTCTGCAGTAGCATGAGGGACTTGTCCTTGAGAATAATAAGTTTGCCAGATCATATTAACCCAGGGGATATCTCTTTTATTGTAAAACTTATCAAGATGTTTTATGAGCAAGGCATCATTCTGATTTCTGAGATCCACCACCCCTAATCCTCCTTTGTTCTTAGGCTTTGTCACTTTGGGCCATGCCACCAAGGATTTATTTTTTGCATTGATTTCAGAGCCCCTCCACAGGCAATGTTTCCTGGCTCTATCAATAAATTCCAAGACCGCAATGGGAATCTTCAAGCTACACATTGTGTAAGTTGGCAAGGAGGAAAGCACAGAGTTAACCAACTGTAATCTTCCAGCCTGGGTGAGAAAGGAAGATACAGAGGTTAGTCTCCTTTCTGTTCTGTCCATAAGAGGCATATAATCATCAATTCTGGGTTTGGTTGTGCCAAGGGGTAATCCAAGATATGTGAAGGGGAGGGTGCCAATTTGGCATCCAAAGGTGCTTGCGAGGATGCTTGTTTGTTCCTGAGACAAGTTTAGGGGGATCATTTGCGACTTGGAGAAATTGACTTTTAGGCCAGTTGATTCAGCAAAGGATTGGAGGATTCCTTTTAGACAAAAGATCTCTCTTTGAGAAGCTTTCATGACCAAGATGGTGTCGTCTGCATACTGTATGATGGGGAATTTGTTGCTAGGATCAGCTTCAATAGGGAGTGAGAAAATTCCTTGGACATGAGCTTTATTGACAATGCATTGAAGGAGGTCTGCAGCAAGGACAAATAGCAGGGGTGAGAGGGGGTCTCCTTGTCTGACCCCTCTTTTGCATTGGAATTGGGTGCCAGGTACGCCATTTAATAGGACAGAGGTAGTGGCACTTTCAAAAATTTTCTTCACCCAATCAATCCATGTTGCACTGAAACCAATTCTCTCCATGATTTCTAGGATGGTGACATGCTCAATAGAATCAAACGCCTTCTCAAAATCCAATTTCAAAATGATCAACTCCCTCTTGGATTGTTGACATTGATGAATATATTCAAAGGCCCAAGCAATACAATCCTGTATAGTCCTATTTTTGATAAACCCATACTGGTTCTTGTGAATCAACGATATAATGACACCCTGTAGTCTATCAGCCATTAACTTTGTGATCAACTTGAGAATGGAGTTGAGGAGTGATATTGGTCTAAAATCACTTGGTGTTGCTGGATGGTTGCATTTTGGGACTAGTGTAATAAAGGAACTGTTTATGGCTTGCAGGCTAACTCTTCCAGAGAAAAAGTCATTGCAGAGCTGGTAGATGT
Organism: Echinochloa crus-galli; assembly: GCA_900205405.1. Lineage (NCBI taxonomy): Eukaryota > Viridiplantae > Streptophyta > Magnoliopsida > Poales > Poaceae > Echinochloa > Echinochloa crus-galli. Next base: position 111,922 of record OAMR01001150.1, read on the forward strand.
CCTCCCTTATGATATTTTCTTTCATCCTATGAGCTTGATTTCGGCACTCATCCACGAAACTGCTTTTCCATCTATTGATGCTAACTGGATAATTTTCAAAAATTAAACCATTTCTTTGCTTCCAAATATGCCATGCTGCAATAATGAGGATCTCCATGAAGAAAGTGCCATTGAAATTGCGTTTGGCTATTTCCAACATCTTGAAGAAAGGAGTACCATACTGCCACTGGATTCCAATAGTTTGCCAACATCTGATCGCAAAAGGGCAAGTGAAGAAGAGATGCATAGCTGTTTCTTCTCGGTGTGATGCACAGAGGACACAATTGTAGTTGTTCCCTTCAATTTTAAAATTTTTCCTTTTCAGTAGATTCCTAGTGTTGAGTCTGTCCATTAGCAGTAACCATGAAAAAACTCTCAGTTTGTTGCAGCACCTTGAGTTCCAAATCCAGAGGAAGGGTCTTGGAGGTTGGAAATCTTTGTATATATGGTTGTAGAAATTCTTTGGTGTATATTTTCTTGCACCCCAAATGTAATTCCACTGGTCCTTGTCCTCCTCTCTTAATTGGATGCCCTGAATGATTTCCTGTAATTCAATATATTCTTGGTGTGCTTGCTCGGATAGAGGAAGGTGAAAGTGGCTGGTCAGATCAGTGATTGATAGAAATGCAGCCACTGAAATTTTTTGGTTCTTGGCAAAGGAGAAGAGCCTTGGCAGCTTTTCTTGAAGATAATGCCCATTCCATACATCTAACCAAAATAAGACAGATGTGCCATTTCCCACAACACAGCCAGCAACACCTCTGAATTTGTCACTCAGGTGGAGTAAGTCCCTCCACCAGAAGGATCCTTTGTCTGCAGTAGCATGAGGGACTTGTCCTTGAGAATAATAAGTTTGCCAGATCATATTAACCCAGGGGATATCTCTTTTATTGTAAAACTTATCAAGATGTTTTATGAGCAAGGCATCATTCTGATTTCTGAGATCCACCACCCCTAATCCTCCTTTGTTCTTAGGCTTTGTCACTTTGGGCCATGCCACCAAGGATTTATTTTTTGCATTGATTTCAGAGCCCCTCCACAGGCAATGTTTCCTGGCTCTATCAATAAATTCCAAGACCGCAATGGGAATCTTCAAGCTACACATTGTGTAAGTTGGCAAGGAGGAAAGCACAGAGTTAACCAACTGTAATCTTCCAGCCTGGGTGAGAAAGGAAGATACAGAGGTTAGTCTCCTTTCTGTTCTGTCCATAAGAGGCATATAATCATCAATTCTGGGTTTGGTTGTGCCAAGGGGTAATCCAAGATATGTGAAGGGGAGGGTGCCAATTTGGCATCCAAAGGTGCTTGCGAGGATGCTTGTTTGTTCCTGAGACAAGTTTAGGGGGATCATTTGCGACTTGGAGAAATTGACTTTTAGGCCAGTTGATTCAGCAAAGGATTGGAGGATTCCTTTTAGACAAAAGATCTCTCTTTGAGAAGCTTTCATGACCAAGATGGTGTCGTCTGCATACTGTATGATGGGGAATTTGTTGCTAGGATCAGCTTCAATAGGGAGTGAGAAAATTCCTTGGACATGAGCTTTATTGACAATGCATTGAAGGAGGTCTGCAGCAAGGACAAATAGCAGGGGTGAGAGGGGGTCTCCTTGTCTGACCCCTCTTTTGCATTGGAATTGGGTGCCAGGTACGCCATTTAATAGGACAGAGGTAGTGGCACTTTCAAAAATTTTCTTCACCCAATCAATCCATGTTGCACTGAAACCAATTCTCTCCATGATTTCTAGGATGGTGACATGCTCAATAGAATCAAACGCCTTCTCAAAATCCAATTTCAAAATGATCAACTCCCTCTTGGATTGTTGACATTGATGAATATATTCAAAGGCCCAAGCAATACAATCCTGTATAGTCCTATTTTTGATAAACCCATACTGGTTCTTGTGAATCAACGATATAATGACACCCTGTAGTCTATCAGCCATTAACTTTGTGATCAACTTGAGAATGGAGTTGAGGAGTGATATTGGTCTAAAATCACTTGGTGTTGCTGGATGGTTGCATTTTGGGACTAGTGTAATAAAGGAACTGTTTATGGCTTGCAGGCTAACTCTTCCAGAGAAAAAGTCATTGCAGAGCTGGTAGATGTCCTCCCTTATGA
>OAMR01001150.1:117280-137777 GCA_900205405.1 Echinochloa crus-galli
TCCAATAGTTTGCCAACATCTGATGGCAAAAGAGGAAGTGAAGAAGAGATGCATAGCTGTTTCTTCTCGGTGTGATGCACAGAGGACACAATTGTAGTTGTTCCCTTCAATTTTAAAATTTTTCCTTTTCAGTAGATTCCTAGTGTTGAGTCTGTCCATTAGCAGTGCACAGAGTCTGTCAATATTGAATTCTGCATTGGCCCAATTGCATATTGGCCATGATAAGAGCCTCCTCTGCACTATTGCCTGGAAATTCCCCTGCTCCATTTCACTCCAGCCAGAGCACGCACAGCAGAAGACTTTACTACCATTGTTTCTGAGATGAGGAAACAGAGAGGTTGATCGAGATGGAAACCATAGCAGTGAGCGCTTCCACTGGGGTGATGAACTCGCTCCTCTCCAAGCTGTCAATTCTCCTTGGTGATCAGTGCAACCAACTCGATGGCGTCCGCAAGGATATCGAGTTCCTCAGCCGTGAGCTAGTTGGCATGAATGCAGCGTTGGAGAAGCTAGCCAATATGGAGATGCTGGAAATCCAAACAAAGGCGTGGAGGGACAAGGTTCGTGAGATGGCCTATGATATTGAAGATTGCATTGATGTCTTCATGCATCATCTTGGCCAGGACAATGGCGAGGATGGCTTTTTCCACAAGACTGCACGCAAGATCAGGAAACTGCGAGTGCGCTATCAGATTGCCAACAAGATTCAAGAGCTCAAAGCTCGTGTTGTGGAGCAGAGTGAGAGTCGTGATAGATACAGGATTGCTGAGGTTGTTACCATCCCCGCATTACCTCCAGTTGACCCACGGGTGCAAGCCATGTTTGAAGATGCAAAAAAGCTAGTGGGCGTTGATGGTCCAAGGAACAAGATTACCCAGTGGCTAATGGAAGAAGGTGACTCTGATTCCGAACAACCTAAAGTAGTGTCCATTGTGGGTTTTGGTGGTCTTGGCAAGACAACTCTCGCAAATCAAGTGTACTGTAAAATCAAGAATGAGTTTCAGTGCACAGCGTTTGTCTCTGTTTCTAGAAGTCCTGATATGCCCAAGATTCTGAAAGATATGCTTTCTGGAGTTGGATATGGCTGCTTGGATATGGCAGATGATGTCCATAAGCTTATCACGGCCCTTACAAGATACCTTGCAGATAAGAGGTACGCATGTTACAGCCACTTTCTGAAACTACATTTATTTGAGGGCATGAGAGTACTACACGTTTCTAGTTGGTCATTGCTAGTATCTGCAATGATTAGTAATTGTCTAACACGATTTCTTTCGTTTTCCTGATACTGAACCTTGGGGAGCTATTTCTCTTTCTATATTCTACAAAGGCTACTATGACAGAAATAAATGTAACTGGAATAGAAGGCTTGGACAATCTAGATTTTTTTTTGGTCCATTTTTTCTATTCTTGTTTGAACTGCTATTTATTATGTGGCATTGGCATCTGTATACACATTTTCAACCTGCTTTGAAAAAATGTGAAGCCAAGCATCTACATGCAGTTTGCAAACAAATGTAATTTTAACAGGTGCATGGTGCGGCCAAAAGGCTACTTTTCAGAACATTTATTGTACAATAGTACCGTAAAAATGTAAAAATAATTAGTTTATATATCTGTATCTTTTTGTTACGTGCTAAGCATTGCATGGTGAAATTTGTGCTAACGGAAAAGTTAATTTTTATTTTATTTTTACAGGTATCTTATTGTAATTGACGATATATGGAGCACCACGGCATGGGACATTATTAAGTGTGCTTTTGTGCAAAACAGTAAAAGTAGTAGAATTATAACTACTACACGCATTCAAGGCGTAGCTACACATTGTTGCTCAGAATGCCAAGGACATATATATGAAATAAAACCGCTTAACAACGATGATTCTAGAGGCTTATTTTTCAAACGGCTCAGGATGGCTGTCCCAATCAGTACAGAGAGATCTCTGAAGATATGTTAAGGAAATGTCGTGGTGTGCCGTTAGCTATAACAAGCATTGCTAGCCTTTTGTCAAGCCAAGGTATGCATGTGGAGAAGTGGCTGAAAATTCGGGATGCTATGGATTCTGAATTGGAAACAAATCCTCAACTAGAATGGATGAGACATGTGCTAAGTCTAAGTTACAATGACTTGCCACATCATCTCAAGACATGCTTGCTATATCTTGGAACATATCCCGAAGGTTACAGAATTGAAAAGGTTGATCTGGTGCGAAGTGGATAGCTGAAGGATTTGTTCCTGAAAAACACGGTTTGGATCTAGAGGATGTTGCTGAGGGTTATTTCAGTGAACTCGTCAACAGAAACATGATCCAACCTGCTTTTATTTCTGGTATTTATGGTGTGTCTTCATGTCGAGTTCATGATCTAATTCTTGATCTTATTCTATCGAAGTGTACTGAGGAAAACTTCATCAGTACTATTGATGGTCTCCATAATATCAAGGGAACATCACAAGTTCGTCGGATTTCCCATCAGGTCCAAACCAGAAATATGACCCTGGCAGGGGAAAGGATGTGTCTACCACAACTAAGGTCCTATATGTTCTACCCTGCTGCTAAGTGTGCACTTGTTGTGTCAAAGTTCGAACTTCTGCGAGTGCTGCAGTTGGAGCTCGGTTACTCGGTGAGATCAGGCTCTCAGTGCCTTAATTTATCCAGCATAATAAGTCACCTTTTTCTGTTGAGATACCTGGTGGTCAGAGGCTTTCGCTTGAAATTGCCGAAGAAATTTTCAGGATTCCCGCATTTGATGACCCTAGATTTGGCAATAAACTGGTTACATTCTTCTCATCCATCACTGGATGTTACTTCTTTGTCATCACTGAGGCATCTCGTCCTTCCATCTCGTCCAACAAATTTAGAGCTGCGCAATGGAGTCAGCAAATTGAGCAACCTACAAACTCTGCACTGTTTTGATATAAGCATGAACTCTGTCGAGACCATCAGAGATCTCAGCGAGTTGACGAATCTAAGGGATCTTGGGTTGATGGATTCGGGCAAAGAAAATCAGAACAAAACACTGAAATATGACACCCTAGCTGCCTCGCTTGGCATGCTTGAAAACAATAACCTGCGCAAACTAACTGTTGATTTTTCTGCCCCTGAGCAGTTTTGGAATCACTGCTTCACGCGTCCACGCCACCTGCAGAGGATCAGTTGGGACGGTAGAAAGATCCCCAAGATTCCAAAGTGGATGCTGCAAGCCGACATGCTGGAGAGCATAACTGGGCAAGTTGAGAATCTCATGAGTGAGGACATTCAGGTTCTTGCCCAAATGCCCTGCCTCGCTTACCTCCACCTGACAGCCGAAACCATCCCTGAGAAAAGCATAGTCATCCATTCTAACGCATTCCCAGTTCTTAAGCAATTTATATTTCGGTGCAAGTTATGCAGCATAGCATTTGAGCCAGGAGCAATGCTGGGGCTAAAGGAGCTTGAAATAGATTTCGATTTCCGTGAATCCAGTGCAGAGCATGTGGTTAGTCCGATTGTCGGCATCGAGCACCTCGCAAGCCTTGAAATGGTCTCCATGCAAGTATGTGCGAGACGCGATGAGTGGTCCAAGCTAGAGTCTTTGTTCAAGGAGTCCATCCAAAGACATCAGAGATATCAATCCATAAGGACCGAACTATATAATAATGATTAGTACACAATAGTGCTAATAAGCTCCTAGAAAGAAGAGAAGAATGCTGCATTCCTGATACGGTTGCAAATTATTCATCCCTTCCCAGATACAATTTTATTTTACCACTTTTTGTGACATCCTCTTGTTGGCTTTTTTCTTGCCCTTATCCAGATAGAAGCGGATGGCTAAGATGCTTACCAACGCTAATTGCTGGGAAATGAGCATCTTCGAGACTAAGACAAATCGTTTTCTAAAGTTAAATTTAGCTATTGTTAGAGAAAAAAAACGTTTCTAAGAGACTCTGTAAATGACCCTACCTCACTAGGCATCTATTGGATTACTCTGTTATTTGTTAATCAAATTTAATTTTAAGAGTAACTAAATTAGTAAATTTGACTCGTCTTTTGTTCTAATCTCTTGGAAATGCTCAGCTTGCTTCCGTATAAGAGTTAGAGGCGGCTACGGTTTGTGGAATCTAGAGTTCAAGTACAAAAGAATTTTGCATTGAGATGGCGCCGGATTTGAAGCTGCCCCGGTAATTTTTTGCAGCCATAAGAGAACAACGGTGATGAACTGACGACAGATATAGATTGTTCACAAACTTGCTGCTGCAAGAATATGAAATCAGAATAAATATATGACAACGTAACTTTATATCCAATAAAGATGGCAGTACCCCGTTTTAAACGAGGCATTGCATAGCTTATCAAAGAACAGAAAAAAGGTTGTGCCTTTAAGCCACCAAATGCAATAGTGGAAGACAAATTCTATACAAGTAGCAAACTAGATATCGTGTGTCCTGCCCTGCACCGAGCAACTAAAATTGTCAAATGCGTGGCAGCTATTTCATCAGCCTAGCTAACAAGGACAGAAAAAATAACAGCGCCTCGGGCGATTCAGCACAGAGATCCCTCCTCGCATGACAGAGCCCCTACCGAGTCGGTCATCGCCGATAGTAAAGAAACCGATTTGGCAAAGCTTGGGGTGTTAACCTCAGGCCCAGGGCTACCAGATTGTGTGAAGAATGCGCCGTTGAGCATCAAATCGCCTTGAGATATCCAGGTCCAGGAACTCCACTCGCTCATTGGCACTCCACCATCACGCTTCGTCACCTGGAGAATTGTTACAGTAAAGGGTTTATTAAGGTCCAAAAAGATGTGCAGCTCTATTTTATTTTAAAAATATTTTTTCGGGCATACGTTAGAGCAAACCAAGAAAGGCCAGTCTGTACACAATGCCCTGGCGCAACATGAACAAAAATGCACAAAGATACCCAACTCCATGCTAGTGCGCAAGGCGACAATTGGACAACAAACAGGACGGCCCGAGGGCAATAAACAACCGAGGACGATCGTAAGAATCAACACTAGGAATTCTTTCTAAATTGTGTTGGGACATATTAATTTCTAGAGAAAACTGGAATGATAATCGTGGAACTTATATAGTGACTAGAATAGCTGAAATAGCTCGTTGACAGAGATTCAAAACATGCATGGCCTTCACAAATCATAGTTTCTTTGCATGAAAATAGAAATAGAAGAATTACTAGGAAGAGATGAGATGATAGAACCTCTTTGTTCTTGTCGGCAAGGAATCGATTGCCACTGCTCAAAATTGTTGGTCAAGCACTGCCTCCAATGGCATATAGCTGCCAGTTTATGTAGTCATTGTTGATGACATGGAAGAGTCCGAACCGACACCTATCGAGTACATAAAGGAGTTAGCATTGTATCCAGCTGAGAAAAATCTGACATTGCCATATAACATCTTAATTTAAACAAAAGGTATAGTAGCATCGGACAACACAGCATGTGCGATATGCCAATATATCACATTAACGAACTAAATGGTTGAATACTATTTCAAAAATTCTTTAAAGCCATATAGTTGAATGAATAGCGAAAAGATGATCTTTATTTACCTTGGCATTCTTTGAACCAGACCTGGCCCGAAACGGTTGAATGCAACAGTGACCTGCATGCCCTTGTCCTCAGTGAAATCGTCGCTGTGCCCAAGCAGCACGGCCTTGTCATGGTTCATCAGGAGGTTGTTCGACAGGGTGACGCGCGTGGACCCCTCCGTGACGTCGATGAGTCCATCGGTGCAGGCCTCGAGCGTGCAGTGATCGATCCACACGTCGGTGGAGCCGCGGACGGCGATGCCGTCGCCGTCTGACATGCCGCCGGAGGCCGTGGGCCCGGGCTTGCAGTTCCTCACGGTGATGCCGTGGATGATGACGTGGCTCTCGCCGCGGACGTCGAGGCAGGAGCCGCCGTCGCCGACGATCACGTTGGCGCCGCGGCCGTCGATGGTCTTGTAGGAGCGCACGAGCAGGTCGCGCTGGGGCCTGATGGTCATGTCGCCGGCGAACGTGATCCACAGGGGCCCTTCCTGGACGATGCCGTAGCGGAGGGTGCCGGGGGTAGGGTTCGCCGGGTCGTCGTCGCTGGGGTCCGTCACCACGTACGTCGCGCCGCCCCTGCCGCCGGCGGCGTCGCGGCCGAAGCCGACGGCGCAGTCGGCTAGGCGCTGCCGGTTGTTGGCCCAGTTTCTGTCTCTTATACACATCTAATCCACCGGGTTGCCGGTGCCGCAGCCGCAGCCGCCGAGCATCCGTCGGGGCAGCGACGAGGTGCCTACGCTTCTGTCGAGGGATCAACGAGGAAGAAATCAAGCTGAATGCACGTAGGATACACTAAACCATGTATGTATGTATGTATGTATGTCATCAGTATTTACCTGACAGCTGAGCCTTGCGAGTTGATTGGCAATGGAGAAGAGATAATGGAGATCAGCAGAACGAAGCATGCGAAGCAGCAGATCAAGAAGATGGGAAAACCCATTGTCGCTGATGACAATACGAACTAATTTGGTGCGTGGGCAGGAATTACAATTTAGCAGGAGTAGATATGATCTCTATATATACTGAAAAAGAAGACACCGGTAAGGACATTGTATTGTTTGTAATAGGAAAGTGAATACAAGGAAATTATATCCAGATAACGATTTAAACTGGAACTAGGCCTTTTAACGGTAGGCATACCAATTCAATCGAGGATATATATTAAAAATGGTACGTATTAAAAATGTTTGTCCAATTGGCAGGAGCGGCCCTGCCGTGGAGGGACGGGATGTGCCGTTGGAACACCGGGATGAATTGAGCACGTACTTGGACGTCATCACATTCCATAAAGAACACCTGCGCCTGCGGGGCTTGATTGGTTCGTGCCGTGCACCATGAATTGTGTAGCGCTAGCTGCCGCTGGGTGCGCTTCGTGCCCCTTCCATGGATCAACTTCAGAGATCAGGTGGCAGGCCCAGTTCGATGGCACACCATGATGCAGACATGCAGTTGGCCAGGAGGCCCGGCCCTCGGCGGCAAGGGAGGCTGCCATGATCATCATGCAGCGTCGTCACTGGAGCTCCAATTCCCCGCCCGCCTTGTCGTACGTAATTGTGTGCTCCCCTCCTTGAGCTCCGCGGCGATCAGATAGATCGTGCCGTGTTCCGCTGCCCATACAACGTACTATCTCTGTGTCAAAATATACATTGTTTGATTTTTTTACCACAAGTTTGGCCACTCGTTTTAATTCAAAAAATTTGTGAAAATATAATTAAATTTAAGGTATTTTTGAAGATTTTATATTAATAAAATAAGTCAACATAAAAAATATGATAATTTGTATAAATTTTTGAATAAGACGAGCGGTCATATTTAGAGTAAAAAACTCAAATGACTTACATTTTAGAACAGATAGAGTAGTACTGCTCAGCAAAGAAGCGGGTCACGCGGTAGCAGTGCCTGACGTACGATTTTGTTTTCTAGAACACGTCCTTTTTCTTAAGGAAAAAGAACACGTCCTTTTACTTGCGCACACATGGTCATGGACTCCACACGCGCTCGTCGCATACTGAAGCTCGTCACATACACTTCCACCCCGACTGCGAATTGTACACTCCGGGAGCTTGCATATTGTGCACCTTCCGCGTCTTGAGGTGGTAGGTGCAGTGCTTGTCCGACCTATTCATTTGGCTGGTGGCTGGTCGCTAGTGTTGATTTATACTGAGTAAAAAATACTGCTGGCTAGCTGGTGGTTGGTACTGATTTATACTGAGAGAAAAATAGTGCTGACTGACTGCCGATAAGCCAAGCGAAAAGGCCGTATATGTCTGTTATCACCCGTGAACAAATCTAAATGCTGGTTAGTTAGTCATTTGTAGATATTATCTAAGCAACACATGACGCCTCGCCTCGTGTCGCTCTCGTGCGGGCGATGGAGGTGACTCATCCCTAGCCCGCCGTCGCCCCCTCCTCACTCTCTTGCTCGTCGGGACGCCGCCGGAGCGGACAGCCGAAAGCTCGCGCTGCGTGCGGGGATGGCGGTGGTGTGGCTTCTCCCTCTCTGCACCGGAGGAAGAGATAAAACGAAAATATCCATGTAAAAAAAAGAGATGAATAGAGAGCTGAGCCGATAGCACTGCGTGAAAAACCGAGATTTGTAACGGGCGTAGATGGCCATAGGTAACGGGCAACGCGCCCGTTACCCTTACTCCGTTACTAATAGTCGGTCAAAGGATTTGCCCGTTACGAATGACCAAAACCTGTAACCCGCACTTCACAACGACCGTTACCAATATAAGCAACCAGTAACCCAAACTTGCGATTTTTGTGGGCCCACAGATCAATTTCGTAACGCGCACAGACAAACGACCGTTACCAAAACAATACATGTCACCGGCCGCTTGTAACGGTCTATACGTAACAACCGTTACCAAAACTCAAACCTTGTAACGGGCTTGACTTAAGAACCGTTACGGTGGCGCATTGACCGGTCTCATTTCTGGACCCACGGGTCAGTGATTGTAACGGGCATTTCTTAACAACCGTTACGGCCATGCATTGACCAGTCTCCTCTCTGGACCCACCGGTCAGACCCTGTAACGGACGTTCGTAACAACCGTTACTGATACTTTGTGTAGGTAACGGTTCTCACTTGATGCCCGTTACCTTTGTGTTCAATTGTAACATTCTATCCTGTTACCTTTTGTTGTTCCACCATCACAGAATCTGGCCTGGTTCTGGCTGCATCCTGGAACCAGCCAGGATTTGGCAGCCCCCAGGTTGTTCACATCACATACAGATTGAGATACACATAACATATATACGCACGTACACATCAAGTTTGTATCTTATCATACACATGCAACAAGTTTCAAGTAGGATGAATCAACAAGTTTCAAGTTTGTATCTCCTACTGGGATGGATAAGCAGACTGAACATGTAAACTATAAGTTTAAGAATGAGAGGAAAGACCGTCGTCCTCGATTAGTACTCCCAGCAGTGAGTGCCGAATTACCCTGTGAAGCAGGTGCATACTCCTCCTCTACATTATGTGCACTGTTGTCACCAGAGGAGCTTCCTAATGAGTTAGCCTGCATAAATGATATATCAGTTTGTCAGTACAGAAATATAAGCAGGGATGGAGATGTGAACAAAACTATTATTATCTACTATTAGACTAGAAATCAATATAGGCCCTAAATAAAATCAGCATGTACAACATATACACATAGAATTGATAGTTTACTTAGCATACTGGGATAGGTACAAACCATATTTAGACAGGCCGAAGAAATGAGATCCTATATCAAAGCAGCTCTGTTGTCCTCTTCTTAGTACCTATCCCCAACCAGTATGCTAAGTAAACTATCAATTCTATGTGTATATGTTGTACATGCTGATTTTATTTAGGACCTGTAAGTATACTGCTAAGTAAACCATCTACACTCACGCACAAGGCAGATTTTCAGGTAAGATGGAAAATCAAGTTTGTTTTATCTTGTTCACTTCATACATATTTGGTACCGGTCATAACTTGTGTCATTTTGGTACATTCATTCAGTGCCCTCAACAGCCATCGGGGTCCCTTCTCTGTGAATTCTATGTTGCGGTGTATGTTATGGATGTAATCTATGAGTATGATTCTACACAAGATGAATATGCAGAACTAATGGAAATTATACAGAAAGAAAAAGATAACTTGGCAGCAGCCACATCAGGATCTGTGTCCATGACATACAGATCGAGTTTCCTTTGAACAAAGAAAAATAGAAAAGGAACAGCAGCCAGAGCAGGATCTGTATCCATGACATATAGATCGAGCCAAATCTGGTCAAGGTGAACGGAGCCCAAACAACAGCAAAGTAATAGGAAGATTGGTGCACCCAGCGTAGTAGCCACAACAGCATCAGATGCAGCAGCGCACAGCAGTATGGGGTTGGAGGAGCACTGACCTGCGCCGCAGATGCCGGGCGGGAATGGCGCGGGGTCGGGGGGGATGCCTCGTGGTCGGGGGAAATATGCAAATTTTAGGCGCGCGTGGCTAAAATTTTGATGCAAATCAAGGCAACTATTTAGGCCGTTGACCTTTTTGACCCAAATTTGACCGCTCGTACTATTCAAAGTTGTGCGCAAGTTATCATGTTTTTTGTGGCCACTTGTGTTATTAATATAAAGTCTACATAAATGGCTTAAATTTGGCCATATTTTAACAATTTTTTGAATAAGACAAGCGGTCAACGCTGGGGTCAAAAAAGTCAAACTCTCTACATTTTAAAATGGAGGGAGTATGAACTTTCATAAAGTTCATATAATTGTTTTAAATTTTCATCCAACCTTTTGAGATCCACACATCGCAGAACGGGGGAACTCCATCTTAGTACATATTATGACACAAAATACAGTTGTTGCGTAATTTTAGGCCATACAAACCGTATTATGTAACTTAATGTATCGTATCGCTAATTCACCAAATTAGGTAATTTTTAAAAACTAACATGAATTTTATGGCACTAAAGTACTTTAAAAAAATTAAAAATAACTAATATTCATCATAGCATAAAAAGCAATTTATGAGTTTCATCTAAAATTTCCCAAATATCTACCAGCGGCTAGGATCCAAAGTTGACCACTCGTACTATTCAAAGTTGTGCGCAAGTTATCATATATTTTATGGTGACTTTCTTTATTAATATAAAGTCTACATAAATGACTTTAAATTTGACCATATTTTCACAATTTTTTTGAATAAGACGAGCGGTCAACGTCGGGGTCTCAAAATACAGTTGTTGCGTAATTTTAGGCCATACAAACCGTATTATGTAACCTGTCGTTTCAAACTTAAAATTCACCAAATTAGGTAATTTTTTGTTACTGAAATAAAATTCGGTAACGGCATTTGACGGACTCTGCTCGTACATAGGTAACGGGCACTTCGAAAAAGCCCGTTACGGATAGGGATGAAGACGACACGGCAGGTTGACATATAAGCGTATATGTGTTGACTCAAATCTCTAACTCGCAAAAATCTCCATTCTCCGCTAAGCTCCGGCCGCCCGTCGCCGCCACTGCATGCATCCCGCCGCCCGTCGCCGCCATGCATCACGCCGCCACCCGTCGGAGCGCACGACTCATGGCTCCAACGCAGCCAACATCGAGCTCGTCAGCGACCCAAAGTGTGCGCAAGCGACCGCATCTGACACTGATTACCTGCAATGACTGCGGACTGTACTCCATTCGTGAGCTTGAGGTCAAGAAAGAAGACAGTGGGAATCTTGGGCGCATCTTCTACAAGTGCCCCGGCCGCAAGGTTCTGCTTCTAGTGCCCTGCTTCATATTCAGTGTTAGATTTATTTGAATGACATCAAAATTTTGGGTTTGCCTTTGCAGAATGATGGCAGTGGTTGTGGCTTTTGGTATTGGGAGGAAGAGTACGTTGAAGTGCTGAACAAGATCAAGGTTGACAGTGCCACTGTGAGAGAAGACAAGCTGATGAACAAGATTAAGGAAACAGAAGATGAAGCACTAGTATGGGTGTCTGATGTTAAAGCACTAGTATGCAAAGCCCCCAAGCTAAATTTGGAGGGTCAAACAAAAAAGTTGAACTCCAGTAGGGCCCCTTCTTGACCCCGTATTATGGGGAGACTTCTAAATTTATCCCCGACCCTCCATTCCTGGGGGGTCTCTAGGGAGGCCTCCATCTTTAGAGGCTATTGTTGGAGTTGAAACAAGTTTTGAGACCCGTAAATTGTCGTGAACAGATAGTGAAACAGAGTCTGAAACAGAGTCTGAAATGCAAATTCAGTACAAATTACACTTCTGATCATAAAATTGGGTTCAAAATTCCAGGGCAAATATATTACAAGTTCCAGGACATACACTACAAATTGCACGACATATATTACAAGTTCCATATATTACAAATTCCAGGACACATATATTACAAATTCCTTGATTTTTTCTTCCTTGATTTTTTCTTCCATGATTTTTGGACATGGATTGTTTCCTGATGGTCTTTTCGCAAGTATGGTGTTGTATTAGCTGCTGAGAGTCGGGGCAAGTGTGAAGTGTCAAAGGCCGGAATTTCGTCGAACTGATTGTATTCCTCCTCCTCAACAACATTTTTAACCCCTACAACCCTCTTTTTTCCAGGCATAACCACGTGCCAGTTCTTCTTTGCCAGATCGTGTACGTAGAACACTTGCTGAACATTCTTAGCAAAGACAAACGGTTCATCTTTGTAGCCAGAGGATCGTAGATCGACACTGGCAAACCCATATGTGTCCTTGGTCACACCTCTGTTCCCATTGACCCATCGGCACAGAAACAAGGCTACCTTGAAGCCTACATAGTCAAGCTCCCAGATCTCCTCGATTTGTCCATAATATGTGCATGTCTCCTTATCGTTGCCGACGGCATCTATACGCACACCACTACTTTGATATATGCTCTTGCCATCCTGGGCCTTGGTGTAGAACGTGTATCCATTGATATCATATGCTTGGTATGTTGTAATAGTGAATAATGGCCCCGCTACTAGTTTTGTTATCAGCTCATCAGTTACAGCAGGGTTGGCAGTATGGACATGATCTCGGAACCAAGTGTTAAACCCTTGCATGTGCTTCTTTGCAACCCAATTCTCACTACGGTTAGGATCAGCTTCACGTAGGTGTTGCATGTGCTTATTTACATACGGTGTAACTGCTGAGGTGTGTTGTAGCACGGTGAAATGAGCCTTGGAGAAGGAATCTTGATGCGGAGTGATTGACTTTTTGCCCAATGTCCCAACACCTGCAAGCCTACCTTCATGCCGTGAACGAGGCACACCAATGGGCTTTTGGGGGTCCATATAACCCATGGCCCACTCCACTGCTTCGATGGTACTGTAGCCACGAACCATGGCTCCCTCCGGAAATGTCCGGTTATGTACCAATGATTTGAGGAAGCCATAGAACCTCTCATATGGAAACATCTGATGAAGATAAGACGGCCCAAGGTAGAAGATCTCCTTTGCAAGATGTGCTGTTAGATGGACCATGAGATCAAAGAATGAGGGTGGGAAAGTAGCTTCAAGCATGCATAGGGTCTCGTAATGCCTTTTTCTCTATCTCAACAAGTGCAACCTCATCAATCACCTTCTGTTCTATTACATTGAAGAAAAAGCACAAGCTCGTGACAGCCTCGCGAACCAATACTCTCTTGATGGTTCTAAGTGCAACATGAAGAATAGCCGTCATCAACACATGACAATCATGAGATTTCATCAGGTTGAAATTTATTTTCATGTCCTTCACAGACACTAGCCTCTTGAAGTTAGATGAGTAGCTCGAAGGTACTTTTAAACTGTGCAAAAACTCACAGAATTGTTTTTTCTCCGTTTTAGACAATGTGGTTGTAGCTACGGGAAGGTCCGTCCCCGTGTCAGTTTGCTCTGCATAGAGCTCCGGCCTAATGCCCATCTCTTTAAGATCCTCCCTTGCATTTTCGTGATCTTTTCCCTTCCCCTTCTGTTGTAACAGTGTTCCACACATGCTCTCACACACGTTCTTCTTCACATGCATGTTGTCAATTGAATGACGCACACTGCGGACGGTACACCATTCGTGAGCTTGAGGTCAGACTTCTTGTTCCATATCCCTTGCACATTTTCTTGTTCACCATCTCTCTTCTTTCTCTTACCCAGGATGGTCTTCTTTGGTAACTCCTCGATAGTTTTGATGTCTTGGAGTTGCAAGTGGATCTCCATTTCGGAAACATGCGTAGGCGCCGTTCGATTCTCCTTTTCTCCATTGAACTGACAATCCATGGCCCGGTATGCATGTCTCTTTGGGAGGAAACAACGGTGACCCATAAATATGAATTTCTTCGAGTGCGTGAGCCACAAAGAGCATGTTTCATCTAAGCAATGAGGGCAAGCTTCGCCTTTCCTTTTACTCTGCCCGGAGAGGTTGCGGCGGCTCAGATTGTCGTTTATGGTGGTGAAAAACATGGCATGCAACGTGAAGTACTCACGCTTGAACTCATCCCAAACATCTGGCACACCAGGCCACCAAAGTTTCTTCAGGTCGTCAACCAATGGCCTCAGGTACACATCAATACGGTCACCGGGTTGCTTTGGCCCGGATACCAAGATTGACAACATCAGGTACTTCATTTTCTTTCATAGCCAAGGTGGAAGGTTCAGCACTGAGAGCACAACAGGCCAGGTGCTATGCGTTGAACTTTGGTTACCAAATGGGTTGACGCCGTCGGTGCTCATAGCGAACCGCATGTTCCTGCAATCGTTGGCAAACCAACCATAGTGGGCATCAATTTTTTATGTTACCCCACTGTGCCGCATCTGCGGGGTGCCTCATCTTGCCATCTCCCTTGTTTTTTCACCCTTCGCTATGCCAACGTAAGAGTTGGGCCTCCTTTGGTGTGGCAAACATGCGTCTCAAGCGGGAAATAATGGGGAAATACCATGCCACCCTCACAGGACCCCCTCGGTTACCCTTCCTGCCCTTCCTGCCTCTGATCTGCATGGGCTCGTTCCCATCATCAGCATCATCGTCTCCACCATCCTTTTTCCTCTTGTACCGATCGTACCCACACTTCGGGCACTTGTCAAGGTCCTCATATTCTCCCCGAAACAACACACAGCTGTTCTTACATGCATGGATTTTCTCAACCTCTAGACCCAAAGGACAGATTATCTTTTTGGCCTCGTAGACAGACCCAACCACTTGGAATAATAATGTGAAATCAAAGAGTTAAGACATTCCGCTCTACCCTAGAACAACGAGAAATCAACGAGTTAGTTAAGGCATTTCACCTTCATTAAGACCACCTTGAGCATCATGCCGCGCTTCACCTTCATTAAGACGACTCGCACGCCGGGGTGGATGCCGCCGGGGATGGATGCCACCGCTAGGGTTTGGTGGAAATGACGCGGGGTCGGTGGGGGGAATGGACCATGAGATCAAAGAATGATGGTGGGAAAGTAGCTTCAAGCATGCATAGGGTCTCGTAATGCCTTTTCTCTATCTCAACAAGTGCAACCTCATCAATCACCTTCTGTTCTATTTCTTCGTTAAGGCCTTCCTCACCATGCTTGTTCCAACACGTGTAATTCTTTTTGAATCGACGTGTGACTAGATGATAGAAAAGGTTATCCGTTTGTGCGAACTTTTTTTGGTTGGCACAATCAACACATGGGCACCACATTGTAGTCACACCCCGGTTTCTCATGTCCGCCTCCGCTTGACGAAGGAAATCTTTAACCTGTCTTACGAACACCCCCAAATCTCGAGGTGGTAAATACATCCAAGCCCGATCTGCCGCCATCATCTACACAACTTCGATTAAAATAGAGTTTTTTAATTAAAAATTACATATATCACATCAAAATCGATCATGATGATGATCGAGCTAGGAATTACGAGGAGGACGACGAGTGGGGCAAAATCCATACCGGCGAGCTGCGGAGGACGGGCGCGCGGGCTGCCGGCGCCCGGCGTCGCGGAGCTGCTAGCTAGCTAGCGGCCGGCCGGGCGGCAAGCAGGCGCGGCGCAGTCGCCCGCACGGCGACTATGAGTCGAAGAGCGGGAGAGAGAACGGGCGGGCGCTAGGACGGCGTCGGAGTGGACGTCGCCCGCCGCCGGCTACTGCTCTGCGCCGACAGCAGCAGCGGGGTGGAAGACGACACACTATACCTACTACTATAGCTTATGCCAATAATAATTGAGCTCCGACACTTGTAACGGGCGTTAAGTGCCTAATACAACTACCGTTACTACTAGTCCCAGCATGTAATGGACATTAAGCGACCGTTACGGATGTAGTATTATTGCTAACGGTTGTGTGTAATGTCCGTTACAAGGAATACTAGTAACGGTCGCGAACAACGACCGTTACCAGAAATCATTATTAGTAACGGGCGTTGTTGTGCAGGGGCTGGGCCCGGTCCTGACATGCTTATTGGTAACGGTCGTTGTTTCCGACCGTTACTGATGTCGAACCTTGTAACGGGCTTCGTCAGTCCGTTACCAATCCTGTGTTACCTATTTGAGGTTTTCACATAGTGTAGCTGGACTGGGTAGAATGATGGGGCGAGAGAGGGGAAAAAAACCTTTGGGATGGATCGGGAAAAGTGACCTCCGGCTCAGCCCTCGACTCCCTTCCCTTCGCATAGCTCAGGTGACTCCCTTCCCCCTTTTTGGTCAGGCGTGACCGGCCTGCCCCCGGTGATGCCTCGCCAGCGCGGCCCTCTCCTGCGGCAGTGGCGGCGGAGGTCGCCGGATCAGGCGCTTCCTCGGCTAGATCTAGCAGCTGTGCGCTAGTGCTCTTGGTGGTGGGTGCGGAGGCAGCTCTCGGAGTCGGGCGGTAGCGGGTATGGCCTCGGCCCGCGCAGCCTCGCTGCTGGTGGCTGGCATCGGCTGGATTCGGTGCAGGGTGGCAGCGGCAATCGCCATGCGGCGTGGGCCTGCTGCCGGCGTGGGTCGCCATGCGGCGTGGGCCTGCTGCGGCGTGGGTCGCCATGCGGCGTGGGCTGGCATCAGCTCGGCTGGATTTGGTGCAGGGTGGCGAGCGGCCATCAGCGCGCGTGCGTCGGTCCAGTGCCCGTGCCTATCCCCCGTCTTGCGCCGCGGCTGCTGCCCGCCGTCAGCTCCGTGTCCCCGGGGCAGCTGGATTTGGGGGTTCGGCCCCTAGGTTTGCACCCCGGGTGCTCGCCGGTGCCGATCGGTATTGCGGGCGTTGGTGGCGTGGCGGCGGCATCAGGCGCCGTCATGGTGACGGTTGTGTTGCGGCTTCGACGTTTGGCCCAATGCTCCGGTCAGGGGTAGTGTAGGTGTTTCCTTGACGGTGGCAGCGTCTGGGGAGGCGATAGGCCTCTTCCTGGCTCCTTCCTTGGCATTGATGTCTCTAGCGGATTGGCCCGTGGTGATACCCTCCCGGTGGTGTCCCAGTTGCTCCTCCAATTCCCGACAGTAGGGTTCATGGTTTCGTCTTCAACTGGATCCACTCGGTGTTATCACATTGAGGGGTGATGCTGGGCGTAGGTGCTTCGCGGCTCTCTCGGCGTCGTCCCCAATTGAGGGTGGGCGGCCTCCGGTGCATTGGCGAGGTTCCGATTCCATAATTTTGCAGGAGTTGGTAGTGGTTCGAGTTGATCTTATGGGGCCCTGTTCGGTGGTCTTGGTGACGGCGGTGTGGATGGTGTTTGGCGGTAGTCGTGTTTGGGCTGGGGTTGCTGGTTCTTTGATGGTAAACCGTAAGCGAAACCTTCAATCTGGCTTGCTGGATCGGGCAACGGTGTTTCATTGTTGGGGGTGTTGTCTCTGGTGTGAAAACCTTACATTGGCGCTGGCTCTGCGCCTCAGCCTTCTTGAAGGCGTTGTTTTGTATCTCTCCCTCGTGTCGTGACGTTGTTGCCTTGGACTTTGCTGATGGTCCTATCTTGCAGGTCTCCGATGGATTCTAGGCTCTTTGGTATCCCGTATAGAGTAGCTCCGAGCTGTCTTGGACATTGTGCCGATTGAGTCCCGTTGTGGAGTTGTAAGTAGTTGGGACATGTGCTCTATTGTAAACTGGTAATCCCAGTATTTCCTTTTTGCTTTATATATAAAGCTGGCTTCGGACGTTGGAGGAGTTGTAGATATTATCTTGTAATAATCTAGTGTCCGGTCCAGGATTTGTTCACGATGAATTGTAAGCCACCAGCCCACCACTACTACACACAGTTTATAAGAGCGGTTCACATGACATTTATAGGAGCAGACTTAGCGCCTGCTCGCTGCTTCCGTATCTAAAAATCAATGATAGCAGGAGCAGCAGCAAATGGCATTTGCATGGCTGGCCGGACGTCTTGCCCGCACCTGCAAATGGCATTTGCAGGATCAGACTGAAACATGACCCGATGCTAGAGATCAACTGGAAAAACAAAAAAAAGCTAGCTTGGCTGCATGGCTGCGTCAAACCAGTAGGAGTTGTATGAGAGAGGGAGCAACTGGTACACCCACTCCTACGGCATCGACACCAACTGGTACACCGACACTGGTGCCACTGACCACATCACCAATGAACTTGCAAGCTAGTCATCCACGACAAGTACAATGGACACGATCAAAGAAATCCGCATAGCAAGCGAAGCAGGTATGAACATTAACCATATCGGTCATGTTGTAGTTTGTGCCCCTAACTGCAACTGACATCTAAACAATCTCCTCCATGTACCCAAAGCTAAGAAAAATCTCGTCTCCGTTCATCATCTCACCTCTAATAATAATGCCTATCTTGAATTTCATCCTAATTTTTTGTTGATTAAGGATCAGACAACGAGGAGAACTCTCTTGGAAGGCAGATATAGAGGCGGCCTATATCCTCTCCCAGAACCAATGAAAACGTAAACGGTAAACGGAGGCTGGTCGGTGACCCATCGTTTAGTGTTTAAACGGTCTAGACTGTTTTAAACGGTGTTTAAACGGGCTAAACGGTTTTCTACTACTTGGCAAGACAACTTATCTCAGTCAAACCTTTTGTCCATATTTCAAAATCCAACATCAACACATCCAACACTTGCCAGAAGTCACGTAAGGTTCCATGTTGCTAAAACAATTACCAACCCACATGTTGCATATATTATTAGTCAAAATTAATTATAACCCAACCAACCCATGTTTGAGCAAAGCTAAGCATAAACTAATCTCCTAAACGGGCCGTTTTTTCCCGTTTAGGCCGTCTAATGCCGTTTCAAAACCGTCTCGTTTAGGCCGTTCAGGCCTTTTTTTCCCGTTTAGGACCGTCTAAACGGGTCAACCGTTTAGGAACCCGCCTAGGCCCTAAACTGTGCGGTTGTCCACCGTTTACCGTTTAAACCCGTTTACACGGACCGTTTAGCCCGTTTAGGAAAACACTGCCCAGAACCAAGCAAAGAACTTTTGAGTGCCGTCAAACCGTCCACACTGCTACATGGCATTAAATTGGGTCACCCTGATTTTCCCATTATTCGAAAGTTATTAGTAAGAATAAATTGCCTCGTGATACGGAGGATCATCAAGAGTCTCAGTGTAATGCTTGCCAGGAAGCTAAAAGTCACCGACTCCCTTATCCCAGGTCTTCCAGTGTTTCCAAAATTTCTTTAGAGTTAGTCTTCTTAAAGTATGGAGGGGGGGGGGAGTGCTGCTCCTGATTCCATTGGGGAAATATAAATTATGTGATTTTTTATGACTACACAAGTTTACTTGGATCTATTTGCTTGAATGTAATTAAACTGAAGTTTTTTTTGGCCCTCAATGATTTTCAGAATCTTTTTGAATATTTTTATTTACCAGGAAAATCATTGCTATGCAAATAGACTATGATGGTGTGTATGAGAAACTTAACTCCTTCATTCAGAAAGTTGGCATCACCCATCTTGTGTCATGTCCTCGTGCCCATCAACAAAATGGAGGTGCAGAAAGTTGGTCTATCACTTCTGTCACATGCCTCTGTACCCCTCAAGTTTTCGGATGAGTCTTTCCTTGTTACGTGTGTTATAGATTGAACACTAAGAAAAAATATTCAGTTCAAAACCCACCTTGAGCGCCTCCTTCATGAAAAAACAGATTATTCCATGCTTCGGGTGTTTGGGTGTGCTTGTAGGCCAAATCTTCGCCCATACAATTCACACAAGCTAGCTTTTCGATCCAAGGGATCCCGCTCTGATGGTTTTGTGCTAGATCCGCATGTCGTATCTGTTTCGACTGATGTGCCAAAAACTCCCTCTGTGATGCACTAGTCACCATGCGCCGCGATCCCGGCACCTCACGACGTGTCAACATGGGCCGATCCAGCAGCTTCCATGCAGACGAGCCTGCGTCCGCCAGACCTAACCAAATTAATGAGGACATTCCTAGCATTCACTCATCTCCAAATGAAACTACACTTGATATAGTTGGTCCAATTACAAGGAGTAGAGCTAAACAATTGGAGAAGGAAATTCATTCTCAGGTGAACGCTAACCTTATGCTTA
Organism: Echinochloa crus-galli; assembly: GCA_900205405.1. Taxonomy (NCBI): domain Eukaryota; kingdom Viridiplantae; phylum Streptophyta; class Magnoliopsida; order Poales; family Poaceae; genus Echinochloa; species Echinochloa crus-galli. The sequence continues at coordinate 137,235 of OAMR01001150.1, forward strand.
ATAACCAGCTTATGTTGAACGAGTCTATGCTTTTGAGTTCTTGTTTCAATGTCCTTAGGAATGATGGAGTATATTCACTTGTGATGATTTATCACGGTTATACATTCTCAGGTGAACGCTAACCTTATGTTTAATAATCAGTTTATGTTGAACGAGTCTATGCTTTTGAGTTCTTGTTTCAATGTCCTTAGGAATGATGGAGTATATGAACCAACATGGGATGAAGATGGGTTCAAGCCTCTGGACATCTGAACCAAGAAGCTCGTGATGTGCATAAATAAAATGGATCACTTCGGACCACCACTTCGGACCACCTACGAGAAGATCGGGCCACACAACTTGCTGCACCATTCTCAGGTGAACGCTAACCTTATGTTTAATAATCAGTTTATGTTGAACGAGTCTATGCTTTTGAGTTCTTGTTTCAATGTCCTTAGGAATGATGGAGTATATGAACCAACATGGGATGAAGATGGGTTCAAGCCTCTGGACATCTGAACCAAGAAGCCTATGGTGTGCCCTGTTGGTGAACCTACTGATTTT
>OAMR01001150.1:147415-165081 GCA_900205405.1 Echinochloa crus-galli
TTGTTCTCCTCCAGCGCCTTCTTGTTCTCCTCCAGCGCCTTCTTGTTCTCCTCCAGCGCCTTCTTGTTCTCCTCCAGCGCCTTCTTGTTCTCCTCCAGCGCCTTCTTGTTCTCCTCCAGCGCCTTCTTGTTCTCCTCCAGCGCCTTCTTGTTCTCCTCCAGCGCCTTCTTGTTCTCCTCCAGCGCCTTCTTGTTCTCCTCCAGCGCCTTCTTGTTCTCCTCCAGCGCCTTCTTGTTCTCCTCCAGCGCCTTCTTGTTCTCCTCCAGCGCCTTCTTGTTCTCCTCCAGCGCCTTCTTGTTCTCCTCCAGCGCCTTCTTGTTCTCCTCCAGCGCCTTCTTGTTCTCCTCCAGCGCCTTCTTGTTCTCCTCCAGCGCCTTCTTGTTCTCCTCCAGCGCCTTCTTGTTCTCCTCCAGCGCCTTCTTGTTCTCCTCCAGCGCCTTCTTGTTCTCCTCCAGCGCCTTCTTGTTCTCCTCCAGCGCCTTCTTGTTCTCCTCCAGCGCCTTCTTGTTCTCCTCCAGCGCCTTCTTGTTCTCCTCCAGCGCCTTTTTGTTCTCTTGCAGCTCCATTTGGGTCCTCTCAAGGGCTTTCTCTGTGTTCTGAGCATTCTGCTTCAGCAGATTCACTTCACCTTGGAGAACAGCGGAAGCTTGTTTTTCAGCCACGAGTTGTTCCTGCAGGGCCCTTTCTTGTGCTGTTGGTGGTTTTGTTGGGCTTGTCGGCTGCAGACCAACATTCTTTAAGAAGATGCTACTGCTATTCTTGGGGAGCACGTTGGAGACAACCTGTGCACTTGATAGTGCACTGCCTTCAGCAGGAGGCTGATGCTTCAAAGCTTCCATGTTAGCCTGCCATAATCCAAAGAGTTGTCAACAACCTAGTTAAACTTGGTAAATTTTAGAATCTTGACTTAAGAGACATTTTTATTCATCTTATTTGGCTACTTCAATGTATATAGCAGTATAGACACAATACTTTCATCATGTTAGAAAAAGTGAAAGAGTCGCGTACTTTCTTCACTTGACTAGCTCAAATAATCATGCAACATCTAATTCCAACGATTTTCCATTTCAGCTGAAAGCCAATTCCTAGAATTCAGAAAAATTTATTCCAAGTACTAAAAGGAAAAATAAATGGAAAATCAGTAAAGAGCACAAGCAGGGACAGTGAAAGTTGCAAACTATTTAGAAAACACTCTAGACTCAAGCCACCTCAGCATAATGAAAGCTATGGACATTTCAAGCCAGCCATCTCTGTTTCGACACTAAGACAGTTTCAATAAGAGATACACAAGAAGATGCTGGGAAAGTACATAGTGATATTAGACTTACAATTGCTTCTTTTGCAATGTCAGTCAGTCCTTTCTTGCAGCTGGTATGACATTCTTTGAAGATCTCAACCGCGTCAAGTTCGCCATCAGCAGCAGCTTCTTGTTCTCCATCAGCAGCAGCTTCTTGTTCTCCATCAGCAACAGCTTCAGTAGCATTTTGTTGATTTTCACGTGCTCTAGCCATTTTCTTTTGCCTCTGTTTGGCATGGCATGCAAAGAGTCCAAATTAGTCTATTTTGTCACATAGCAGTGGAGTAAAAAAGTAACAGTACAAAAATAATGCCCTATTACATATGCATGCAGGTGTGCAACATAGCAGCGAGATCCCTGTTAACACCAAAATTTGGCACCAGAAAAAGACTGACATGTGGGCCGGGATTGGTAAAAGATATCGTTCGGAAAGGAAAGCTTGTCTTCAAGGGCGTTCGGCAAAGGCATTCTGCGGTCGGGAGTCCATCGCCGATTCAGCAAGGAGCTGCTCTATGGAAAGCATTCGGGAACGCGTGATGACGTGGATAAAGTAAGGAAGATGCCGATCTGATGAAGAATACAAGATGAATACGGCATTTTAGACGTATTTCTTTGGAAACAAACATTTTGTAATCGTAATCGAGTAGGAATCGTGTCAAAACCAGGGTATAAATATGAACCCATGGTGATTGTAATAGGGATCGAACAATCATACAACAAACCGGCCTTGCGCCACCTTTTCGAGTCCTTTAGTCGTGTCGTCGAAATCTTCGAGAGGAACCATCGATCCGTCGACCTCCGTAAGTATCGACAACCTTGTATCATGCTTAGTATCATGCGGTGGATTTAAGCTTGGTATGAGAAGGCTTCTTTGTTAAATCATGAGTCATGCGGTAGGCTAAGGTTTAGCTTGAAGCGAGTTATCGGCTCTATTAGATTTTGGCAAAGATCTAATAGATTCATTAAGTTACCTTGTGTTATTTGGGTTTTACTTTATGTTTAATTCATATAACACTCTTTTTGCCCAGTCTAGATTGGTTAGGTTCGGTTTTGATTCATCGCAAGACATGACCATGTTACCTTACATAGCCGAATTCAAACCAATCTAGATTGCCACGTGTCGCGGGTTCAAACTCGTTGGTTTTGTATGGATCTTGACAGAGCCGGGTATCATGCGGTAGATGCAGGTTTTTGGGTCGTTTTAGAACTAATCATCCGGTGGATTAGAGCTCGAAATCGATCTGATAGGTCTATCAACATCGACGAAGCTTGTTCCTTCTTCATGGAACCCGAATCGGCTATCTAGCCGTATTCGGCAGTCCCTCAATGAGTGAAAACGTGTTCGTAACTTTGTTTTAAATAATGAATGCTTCTAGCCTTCCACGTTTAGAGTATATCATGCGGTAGATTGATCTATTCTTGGTTGGTGGTGTGATTTTAAACAAGTTGTATCATGCGGTGGATTAACTTGTTTGATTCTACGCCTGACGGGTTCGAGGGTATCTAGACATGCGGTAGACTAGTGCTTTTAGACCTATGCATTCTTGTTTATTAGAGATTTACGATCGTGCTTTCACATTTATCATGCTTTATGCCCGTTAATCGGTTGTATTTAAGTATTGTAACGATCATCTAATTAAATACCGATCTTTCATCATGATGACGTCATGCGTTCGGCAGTATGCGCTCTGCCGAATATGCATGTGAGCGCCTGCATTGCCGACAGATAGCTTGTTCATAGCTATATGCCGATCAAGATTGGCCTTGCAAGCCGTAGAGATGGAACTGTCTGGTATCATCCGGCATGTTCCAGGTTTTATATCTAAACATTTTTTCTTCCTTTGTCAGTTTCAGGGAAAATTGACTGGCACGCTTACAGGATTCAGACGATCGGGCACGTGTGAAGCCAGCTGATTCGGCTTGCTGTGTGCTTGGCGTGAGAAGCCGATTTTGCGTCAACACACTTTTTGGCACGCCCGGTGGGACACTCAAGCTTTGAAGATGCCTGAGATAAAAGAATTGCTGGATGTCACTCTTGAAGAACTGACTGAAGAGCATCAACAGATAGTGAAAGCTGCTGCAGAGCAGTTCATTAAAAAGTGCTTGCTATCTTTCGGCAAGAACAGGAGTGGTGCACCTTTTCTCAAAACAGAACTGCCAAGAGTCTTGCTGCCTGGACAGTCAGATATGAGTACAGATGAAGAAAGAGAGCGGTTTTCTGGCTTGTTATACAAGGCTCTGGGAGAAACAATGACCAATCACAATACTGCATTCTTGAATAGCTTTCGATTAATAATGATCAGTATTTTTGGTCAAGGCGTGGATAAAGCTTTTGAGCAAGAATATGGGCCACCTGGTGGACCAACGTACTTCAATACACACACGACAACTCAAAAGCCGCATGGAAAAGACAATATTGGAGAAACTGGAGCTTCTGGGACTAAAGATACGAATGGTCGCCCAATTCAGCAGGATCCTCAGCAAGCAGTACCAAAACCTCGCACATTTGGTGAAGCGGCATTCGGTACCACAGCAAATCCACCTGCATCTGCTTACAAGATATCTCCTTTGCATAACAGGTTGCAAAGAGATATGTATGGGAATGGATACTCAGAGTTCATGGATTACAATGCTATTGATGCTCTACCAAATCCTGGATATCATGGTGCTGCAGGAATACCTGCTGGAAGGCCAGGGAATCAAGACACCAATGTTGATCTCATGGTACAGAAAATGACCGATTTGGTCGATTTAACTAGCTTGAGGCAGAGAAATAATGAAACACCTACAGAATTCCTCAGGAGATTTAGGGTAACAAAAAGCATGTACTTTTCTCTGAACATACCTGATGATCAATTGGCTGGTATGGCTGTAGCTGGGATGCTGCCTGCAATTCGTGAAAAGTTATTCGGGATGGAGTTTGAAGATCTGGGTCAGTCGAGTCAAGTATCTAGCCGTATTCGGCAGTCCCTCAATGAGTGAAAACGTGTTCGTAACTTTGTTTTAAATAATGAATGCTTCTAGCCTTCCACGTTTAGAGTATATCATGCGGTGGATTGATCTATTCTTGGCAGCCAAATCTTCGGCCATCACAATGTGATTCAGAAGCTATCCAGGAAGGACATTTGAAATTCGACAACAAAATGAAACTGGACAGTAACCCTTTCCCTCAGAATATGATCGGGTTCTCGGTTAATATGGTAAATGCTGTTCCATCTGGAGAAAAGGGAAGATTGAAAGTTTTAACCTCAAAGAAGGCAAAGCAGGATGGTTCAGTTGATCCTACTCGGCAGATCACAATGGAACAAATTCGCCGGAAAAATCTTCGGTTCCCGAATAGCCGATTTGAAGTGGGCGAATCCTTTAAACCTAGAGTTACTACACGTATTCTCCTCAACAAATGGCAGCGTCAGCAAGAAAAAGAGCGTTTTCAAAGGCGTGAATACGAGGAGGAGAAAAGAAGGCGCGAAGAAGAAAGGTTTGAGGAAGAACAAGAAGAGTATGCTCGAGAGCAGGAACGAGCGCATTGGGGGTGTGCATTCTTCAGACACTGTTGGAACGAAGGTTTAAAGCTGCCTACAAAGAATAACTGTCCTGAGTGCAATAATGGGTATGTCGAACATAGGCAAAATGTTGCCAATCGCCGATCTGTCCATGAAAGAATTGGTAGGGTGCATCTTAGTGATGATCGGCGTTTTGATGATCAACCAAGAAAGAGACATGCTGATTGCAGATGGATTGATCATGAGGAAGAAGACCGTGAGTATGTTTGGCAAAAAGGACAGTGGTGTCCACCTGGTTTAAGAAGGAGTCAGAAGAGAAGAGTTCAACGCCTGAGGAATCAAGAATTAAAGCAAGCAAGGCCTAGGGTGAAATCAATATGGCTCCCAAAAGACAGGCCTGACGAACATGGTCATTCGGCTCCTACATGTATGGTATGTTTTCTGCCGAATGAATTTATGGCTCCAGCTGATCAAATTGTACAGGAAGAAATATTGCCCGATATAAATGATGCCGAACAATTTGGGTTAATGGCACAATTGATGTTGAACAAACAAGCTGTTTTTGAGAAGCCAACCCAGAATCGGCACATGAAGCCACTGTACTTGAAGGGATATGTTAATGGCAAACCATTGACCAAGATGTTTGTCGATGGAGGAGCTGCTGTCAATGTAATGCCATATACCACATTCAGGAAGCTTGGTATGGGTCTTAGAGATTTGACACCAACGAGCATAATTCTAAATGATTTTGCTGGAAATCCTTCGGACACCAAGGGATGCGTACATGTTGATCTGATGATTGGGTCCAAGACTCTGCTTACGACTTTCTTTGTCATTGAGGGCAAAGGGGCATATAGCTTGCTGCTTGGAAGAGATTGGATTCATGCAAATTGTTGTATTCCATCTACTATGCATCAACAGCTTATTCAGTGGATAGATGATGAGGTGGAGATTGTCCAAGCAGATGATTCAATAAGCGTGGCAAATATGGAACCAGCTTTCTGGGAATATCAAGGCATAGATTGTTTCTCAGGCAAAGACTGGGGAGAAGGTCCTGTGGCACCAGCCAGCAGTGATCAACAGCCGATCGAAGCAGTCGGCTCTCATAGTAATTTTTGATGGAAAATCCAATTGATGGAACTGATGGAAAATTAGGACGTGGATTTGTGTCGGCCGATAAATTAGAAGAAGTGGACATTGGAGATGGTGACAAGCCAAGGCCGACATTTATCAGTGCTAACTTGGATTCGGTTTTCAAAGAAAAGTTGGTAACATTGTTAAAGGAATACAAGGACTGCTTTGCTTGGGATTATTCGGAGATGCCTGGTCTAGACCGTTCTATTGTTGAGCATCGGTTGCCAATCAAACCTGGATACAGACCTTACAAGCAACCACCCCGAAAAATCTACAAGGAAGAAGTGTTGGCCGATGTGAAAAAGGAGATTGAAAGATTACTAGATGCAAATTTCATTCGGCCCTGTAAATACGCGGATTGGATCTCTAATATTGTTCCTGTCTATAAGAAAAATGGAAAGATGAGGGTTTGCATAGATTTTAGAGACCTAAACAAGGCTACACCCATGGATGGATATCCAATGCCTGTTGCTGATTCATTGGTTGATGCTGCTGCTGGATACAAAGTGCTCAGTTTCATGGACGGTAACGCAGGATACAATCAGATTTATATGGCATTGGAAGATATAGTAAAGACAGCTTTCAGGTGTCCTGGACACATAGGGTTGTTTGAATGGGTTGTCATGACCTTTGGATTGAAAAATGCCGGTGCAACTTATCAAAGGGCTATGAATTATATTTTTCATGAGTTGATCGGCAAGATTGTGGAAATATATATTGATGATGTGGTGATCAAGTCATTGGATCATGAGTCTCATTTGGCCGACATAAGGAAAACTCTAGAATGCACCAGGAAGCATGGGCTTAAGATGAACCCGAACAAGTGTGCTTTTGGAGTTTCGGCTGGAGAGTTTCTGGGATTTTTGATACATGAAGGAGGAATAGGAGTTGGTAAGAAAAGCATGAAGGCAATTGATGAAATTGTTCCTCCAACTAATCTTAAAGAGCTACAATCACTGCTTGGCAAGATAAATTTTGTGAGAAGATTCATATCAAACTTGTCACAAAAGGTGTTGCCCTTTTCCTCACTATTGAAAATAAGAAAGGATCAAAAGTTTGTATGGGGTGACGAACAACAAAAGGCTTTTAATGAAATAAAAGAGTACATGAAGAAGCCACCAGTATTGGTGCCTCCACAATTGAACAAGCCTTTCAAGTTGTACGTGGCGGCCGATGCCCAAACTATTGGATCGGCCCTCATTCAAGAATTTGAAGGGAAGGAAAGAGTAGTTGCATACCTTAGCCGAAAGTTACTAGATCCAGAGACAAGGTATTCGGCTATAGAGAAGCTTTGCTTATGTGTTTACTACTCCTGTACAAAATTTCGGCACTACTTACTACATGCCGAATGCATTGTGTATTCAAAGTTTGATGTGATAAAACACATGTTGTCTATGCCGATTTTGAACGGAAGGATTGGCAAATGGATTTTAGCTTTGTCTGAGTTTGAATTAAGATTTGAATCGGCAAAGGCTGTTAAGGGACAGATTATTGCCGATTTCATTACTGAACATCATGATACATCGATAAATTTGCTTAACATTGTTCCTTGGGTGTTATTCTTCGATGGATCTTCATGCAACAAAGGTGGTGGAGCAGGTATCTTATTAATTTCACCCAAAGGAGAAACATTTGAGTTTGCTGTTCCTATTCAATCTGCTGTTACTAACAATCAAGCTGAGTATGAGGCATTGCTCAAAGGGCTCCAATATTTGAAAGAAGCAAAGGCCATTGCGGTTGAAATTTTTGGAGATTCAGAATTGGTCATAAAGCAATTGAATGGTGAATATGAGTGCAAAAGTGATACCTTGAGGAATTACTATGAAGAATGCAAAGAAATATTGAAGAGCTTTCGGTCAGTAATTCTACAACACATTCCTAGAGGGGATAATGGAGAAGCAAATAGATTGGCCCAAAGTGCATCAGGTTATAAAGAGCTTCGAGAAGTTTTTGCTAATGATGTATATGCATTCGGGAGTAATCTGGCAGAAGATGATTGGAGAAAAGAGATTGCCGATTATCTGGAGAATCCGTCCCGAAAGGTTTCTAGAAAGCTCAGGTATAAAGCTTTAAAGTTTGTTCTTCTTGATGATAATTTGTATTATAAATCCCTGGATGGAGTGCTGTTACATTGCCTAAATCATGAAGAAGCAAAAAGGCTGATGAGTGAAGTACATGATGGGTTGTGTGGAGCACATCAATCGGCCTACCGAATGAAGTGGGTTATTAGAAGAACTGGATATTACTGGCCGACAATGTTGGAAGATTGTTTTGAATATTATAAAGGATGTCAAGACTGTCAGAAATTTGGAAACATTCAGAGAGTTCCGGCATCGGCTTTGAATCCCATTGTCAAGCCATGGCCATTCAGAGGATGGGGAATAGATTTGATTGGCCAAATAAATCCTCCATCTAGCAAGGGGCATAAGTTTGTGCTTTTGGCAACCGATTATTTTACCAAGTGGGTTGAGGCAATTCCATTAAAGAAGGTGACGTCGGAGAATATGGTTGAATTTGTTAAAGAACACATCATTTACAGATTTGGGATTCCTCAGACAATCACCACTGATCAAGGGACTCAATTTACATCTTCAGAATTCAGAGATTTTGCTGAAAGTATGGGCATCAGATTGTTAAATTCTTCTCCTTATTATGCCCAAGCTAATGGTCAGGCAGAGGCTTCTAACAAGATTATGATTAAAATTATACAGAAGAAGATTGATCAGAAGCCGAGAAAGTGGCATTCGGTACTCAGTGAGGCTTTATGGGCTTACCGAATGGCTCCACATGGGGCTACACAGACGTCTCCCTATGAGTTGGTGTATGGGCATCATGCTATCTTGCCATGGGAAATACAATTAGACTCAAGGAGAATAAAGTTGCAAAAGGATTTAAGTTCTAAAGATTATAAAGATTTAATGATGGATGAATTAGAAGATTTGCATATGATTCGTCTCAGGGCTTTGGAGAATATTGAGAAGAACAAAATGCGAGTTGCTAAGTATTACAATAAGAAGGTGAAAGTTAAGCAATTTACAGAAGGTGATTTAGTCTGGAAAGCGATATTGCCGATTGGAACCAAATATGCAGCATTCGGCAAGTGGTCTCCAAATTGGGAAGGTCCTTTCAGAGTGGTTAGATGCGTGCCTGGAAATGCATATATTTTGAAGACATTATTGGGAGAAGAATTTGCTTCTGCTATAAATGGAAGATATTTGAAAAGGTATTATCCCAGTGTTGAAATCGATCGGTGATTGATATATTAATTTGCCGAACAGCCGATTTTCGGGAAGAAATCGCCTTCAGAACAAATGTTGACAGAAAAGGAAAATGGCCAGTACTGAATGTATTGCCCTTAGCACAAAAATATACTACATCAGATGTTCATGCAAGATCACAAAAGATAAGTTTTATTGCCGAAATTCCATAAATCCCTAGTACAAACTAATGGAATAGCTTGTTCAAAACGGACTGAGGATGAATGGAATCGGCAATGGCGGCGCCATGAGCATCAAGGCGATCTATGGAAGCCTCGATGTCATCGATCTCCTCCGGGTTACCATTAGCGAAGCCGGTCGGTAGCCTGGAGTAGTCGGTATTGGTGTGCGTCGACATGGCGACTAGGCCTGCGGCAGTGCCCAGACGGATGCCGTGCGAGGCCACCTCATCGATGCGGCCCGCCACCGCGCCGAGGCGAGCTTCTGGTGTGTCCCCAGGAGCATTCACCTTGTTCGCCAGCTCATTCGCCAGCGCCTTTAGCCGATCGAGTTCGGCATCACGCGCTGCAAGTTTACAAAAGGGGCAGCAGAATAATATCAGTTAGGGGACAAGGTTGAGATTGAGCAGATTGCAGGACTCACCATCAATGACTTCGAGCAGTTGCTTGCGCTCGTGCTGCCATTCGAGGTCAGCAATCCCGGCTTGCTTGGAGATAGCCTCCAGTTCACGACGAGAGTCGTCGCGCTCCGCCTTGAATCGGCGAGCATCGCCGTCCGTGTAGCGGTAGTCGTCCGATTCGAGAGATCGATTGGACGAACTCGAAGATGCCGCAGGAGCGGCGGCTGGAGCTGCGACTGGCGCACCGGCGCCGGCAATCCATTGGATTACCCTGAAAGAACAAAGGGGTTCGTCAAGAAAGAGGGAGGAAATCTCGAGAAGAACAAAGAGAAGCAAGCAGCTACTCACCTGCGGCGAGCGCCGGCACGACTTCCTTCGGCCTCATCGGCAGCCGGGCGCCTCCTGTTGTTGTCGGCCATTGGAAGTTCCTCGGAAATACTGTGGATAGGGAAAAGAATGGCTTGGGCCGGCAAGAACTTGGAAGGCGAAGAACTTGGTGAAGAAACTGTGGGCTGCTTGGGTGTTTATTTATAGAACCCGCAGAGAAAATCATGGCCAAAGATCGTGGCACGTATTCCGAAGAGTTCGGAAGGTGGAAAGGATTTTCCAGCCGATCGGTTCTCATGTCGTTTGGGATTCTTATCGAGTCGTATTCGGCTTTGACTGGATGGGATTCGGCTATGTCATAGTTGAAGCGTTTTCGGGTCTAAGTACTATTATGGCCAACTTTGCCGAATGAAAGAAAAACAGAGTTGAAAGGATGACAAGATTACAGGGTTAATAAAACATTCGGCTATCAAACATAATTCACACACCCAAGAACTTTGAGATTACATTTTTGGCATTTGATATCATGTTGCTGATGTTCTCTAATAAGTTTTTATCAGCTTCTTGGGTTCTGGTCAGGGCAGCGAGCTTCGCCTTGAGTTGTTTGTCTTCGTTTAGAGCTGCTAAGGCTTCCTTTCGCCTCTTCTCTGTTAGCTTGGGAAGCTCTACTATTTTCTTCTTGTCAGCTTCAATTTCGGCCGATAGATTTTTCAATTCGGCTTCAAGTGCAGCTTTTCTGATCTCCTTCATTTCAAGTTCAGATTCCAGTTTGGTTAATAATTCCTTATCATTCTGGACTTGAGTATGCAGATCTTTTACAGATTGCTTAACCAAAGTTCTCCTTTGCTCCAAGGCTGGTTGAGCCGATTGATTCTTCAGAGCTTGTTTCACTGCGATAAAATGATCATCCAATCTGGAAATTGGATCTAAAGAAGTCTTGATATCGGCAGGAAGATCTTGGTCAACTGATTCAAGCAAATCTCTTAAAAGATCAGCATTGGTAACTTGTTCCCGAGTGTCCTTATGCAGAAAAGAGAGGATTTCTTTCAGTTTTGCTTGATTCTCCTCTGATAAAGTTTGACCAGAAGAGGTTTCTTCTCCTTGTTCGGCAACTAGATCATCCACAGCAAATGAATAGCTGGGTGAAGAAGTGGTTTTCTCCTGAAAAAGATATTGCCGAATTATTGATGATTCATTGGATAAAGAGCTGGAAGACTGAGTAATTATCTCTACCTCATTCCTGGTCTCTTGAATGGAAAGAGAGGGCAGCTCGAGCTCAGGCAAAGATTCTTGTATGTCATGCTGAGGAGAGCTTGGAAGATCTTTTGGTGGAGAAGAGGCTTCTGGTTGAGGAACATCAGGAGAAGCTGAAGCTAGTTCTTGATGAGAAGGAGGATTCTCCGAAATTGGGTCTATTGAGATTTGCTCTGAAACTGAAAAGGAATAAATGCCGATGGAGAGGAACTTTAAAGACAAAAATGTGAGAAAATTTTACCAATCATTGGAGCATCGGCAGGACCTGTACTGATTGCTGGCTGTTGTTCTTTGGACTGAAATCAAAAAGAAACAAAGCTGAGCAAAAACACCAAAAGCATTATAGTCAAAGAAAAAGGACTCTGACCTTGGTTTTGCTACTTGTTCTTTTCTTCTTTACAACTGAGGGAGCAGTTATAAGGAGGGTTTTCCTCTTGACAGATGATGGTCTAGTGAGTATTGGATCTGAAGAAGCTTGTCTAGCCATCAGCTGAGCCAAGGTAGGGGATTGGTGCCCCAAAGCAGAGATTGGGCCTGCAGTTTTGTATAAAATTACCCTGGCAAGAGGGGCAGGTGTTATGTCCTGCAAAATAATAGAGTCAGAATCGATTGGGGCTAATGTTGTTAAGACAGATAAAGGAATAAGCATATTACTTCTGCAGTTGGCTGATAATCAGGCATTAATTCAAGGCAGAAAGGATGGATTGGCATGTTGAAGATATGATCATGGAATTCTTGCCACCAGAGAGTGAAGGAAGGATGAGCAGATATTATTGGCACAAAAGGATCAGGTGCATAAATAGTTCCACAGCATTTATAGTTGAAAATCCTTCTTGTTTCTGTGAAATCCTTGATTATCTCCCTAGGCCTGAGGAATTCATGGAGGAATAGCCTAGGGGGCACTTGGCCACATCCCAACTGTCTAGCCATCATGTTTGGCTGATAATATTCATAAGTGCTTTGGACTAGCCTCCCTCCGCAGAATTCGGCTGGCAGGATGCAGGGCTGGATGAAGGCATTAAAAATTGCTACAGATTGTACATCGGTGCATCCAGTCTCAAAGCTGAATTCGCAAGGGAGAGTAAGGTTGTCATTGTCCAAATAAGGGAACCAAAGAGGATTGGCAAAACCCCTGAAGAAGAGCTCAAATAGTTCACCGATGGTCTTGTTGATGGATACAGTGGAGGCAGCTTCTCCATAAGTTTGACAACCTTTGGTTTTCCGGGTTTCTCCTTCTTTATAGTTGATTGAGGGAAAGTCTCGGCTGTTGAGGTCAATAGCAACGATTTGGTGCATGTATAATTGCAGCCACATTTGGACAAACCACCAGGGACCATTGACACAAGGGATCTTCTTGTTAGTGTGCATCAGGTGGGTGGTTTGATTGAGCATATGATAGACGCTTCCCAGGAGGTATTTCCCAAGTGGGATGACTTTTCCAGCAGCCAACTCTTCAGCCATTACAATGTGATTCAAGGTTGGCTCATTGGCTTTGCCACAAAAGACTGATCTGCATAGCCACATGTTCAGGAAAGCTCTGTATTCGACATCAGTCAGAGGACCATCAGACATATGATTCTGGATATATCTCTTGTATCCAACCCCTGTTCTTACTCCTGTCTGCTTGGAGGAACCTTTGTGATCATATGGGTGTACAGTTCCTGTAACATTCAGGCCGGTCATCATGTAGACATCGGCCAAAGTAGGAGACATTGGGCCATGACCAAAAAGAAAGGTATTTGTACCATTGGACCAAAAGTGGCAAGCTGCAATCAGGAGGTTCTCATTCTTTGGTGTTTCAGCTAATGACAGCTCCAGGCAATGAGAAATACGCAAATGATCCCAATTCTGTGTTTGAGGGCTTTTATCATCAGACATCCTTTTATACCAATTTCTCCATCCGGCGATTGGGGGCAAAGGCCAGGTTTTGCTTGATTCTCCTCTGATAAAGTTTGACCAGAAGAGGTTTCTTCTCCTTGTTCGGCAACTAGATCATCCACAGCAAATGAATAGCTGGGTGAAGAAGTGGTTTTCTCCTGAAAAAGATATTGCCGAATTATTGATGATTCATTGGATAAAGAGCTGGGAGACTGAGTAATTATCTCTACCTCATTCCTGGTCTCTTGAATGGAAAGAGAGTGCAGCTCGAGCTCAGGCAAAGATTCTTGTATGTCATGCTGAGGAGAGCTTGGAAGATCTTTTGGTGGAGAAGAGGCTTCTGGTTGAGGAACATCAGGAGAAGCTGAAGCTAGTTCTTGATGAGAAGGAGGATTCTCCGAAATTGGGTCTATTGAGATTTGCTCTGAAACTGAAAAGGAATACTGGGGAGAAGGTCCTGTGGCACCAGCCAGCAGTGATCAACAGCCGATCGAAGCAGTCGGCTCTCATAGTAATTTTTGATGGAGAATCCGATTGATGGAACTGATGGAAAATTAGGACGTGGATTTGTGTCGGCCGATAAATTAGAAGAAGTGGACATTGGAGATGGTGACAAGCCAAGGCCGACATTTATCAGTGCTAACTTGGATTCGGTTTTCAAAGAAAGAAATTCCATGCTCATTATTACATTGGCAGTACCGAGAAGAAGTTGGTTGATTTGACCAGCTTAAGGCAGAGGAATAATGAAACACCTACAGAGTTCCTCAGGAGGTTTAGGGAAACTAAGAGTATGTGCTTTTCTCTGAACATACCTGATGATCAGTTGGCCGGAATGGCTGTTGCTGGTATGTTGCCTGCCATTCGGGAGAAGTTATTCGGGATGGAATTTGATGATCTTGGCCAGCTGTCTCAGAGATTGGCATTGATGAGCAATCAAGCATATGGCTTTAAGAAAGACGCTAGATTTGCTAAACACAATGATATAGCTGATATCTATAACCAGTTCCTCGAAAGGGCAGATCAAGAAGATGAATACGAAGATGACGAGGAAGTGGCTGCGGCAGAGTTAGTATGGGGCAAAGAACCAGTTACAATGGCTCAAAGGTGGATCAAGCAGATGAAGGGAACATATGATTTTGATGTAACTAAGGCAGACAAATTGTTTGAGTTCCTGGTGAAAGAAGGCCGAATCAAATTGCCAGAGGGGCATTCCATGCTTCGGCCTGATGGAGTCAAAGACAAAAGGTACTGTGGGTTTCATGATAGAAATTCTCATTCCATTAATGAATGCAGAGTCTTTAGGATGAGGATTCAGAAAGCTATCCAGGAAGGACATCTGAAATTCGACAATAAAATGAAACTGGACAGTAACCCTTTCCCTCAGAATATGATCGGGTTCTCGGTTAACATGGTGAATGCTGTTCCATCTGGAGAAAAGGGAAGATTGAAAGTTTTAACCTCAAGGAAGGCAAGACAGGATGGCTCAGTTGATCCCACTCGGCAGATCACAATTGAACAGATTCGCCAGAAAGATCTTCGGTTTCCGAATAGCCGATTTGAAGTGGGAGAATCCTCTAAACCTAGGGTTACTACACGCATTCTCCTCAACAAGTGGCAGCGTCAGCAAGAAAAGGAGCGTTTTCAAAGGCGTAAGTATGAGGAGGAGAAAAGAAGACATGAAGAAGAAAGGCACAGGGAAGAACAAGAGGAATTTATCCGAAAACAAGAACGTGCTCATTGGGGATGTGCTTTCTTCAGGCACTGTTGGAACGAAGGCTTAAAGCTTCCCACGTGGGATAATTGTCCCGAATGCAACGATGGATATGTTGAGTATAGGCACAATGATGTCAATCGCCGATCTGTCCATGAAAGAATTGGCAGAGTACATCTTAGTGATGATCGGCGTTTTGATGATCAACCAAGAAAGAGGCATGCTGATTACAGGTGGGTTGATCATGAAGAAGAAGAAGATCATGGGTATATTTGGCAAGAAGGGCAATGGTGTCCACCTGGCTTAAGGAAAAGCCAAAAGAGAAGAGTACAACGCTTGAGGAATCAAGAATTGAAGCAAGCAAGGCCTAGGATGAAGTCCGTATGGCGTCGAAAGGACAAGCCTGAAGAAGATGGTCATTCGGCTCCTACATGCATGGTATGCTTTTTGCCGAATGAATTTATGGCTCCCACTGATCAAGTTGTGCAGGAGGAAGCGTTGTCAGAGGTAGATGAAGTCGAACAGCTAATGGCACAATTGATGCTCAATAAGCAAGCTGTCTTTGAAAAGCCAGTTCAGATTCGACACATGAAGCCACTATATTTGAAAGGATTTGTTAATGGGAAGCCTTTAACCAAGATGTTTGTCGATGGTGGAGCTGCTGTGAATGTGATGCCATATACTACATTCAGGAAGCTTGGCATGGGCCCTGGAGATTTAACACCAACGAGCATAATTCTGAATGATTTTGCTGGGAATCCTTCAGACACCAAAGGCTGTGTTCATGTAGATCTAATGATTGGGTCCAAGGTTCTGCTCACAACTTTCTTCGTCATTGAGGGCAAAGGGGCATATAGTTTGCTGCTTGGAAGAGATTGGATCCATGCAAATTGCTGTATCCCATCCACCATGCATCAACAGCTCATTCAGTGGATAGATGATGAGGTGGAAATTGTCCAAGCAGATGATTCAATAAGTGTGGCAAATATGGAACCAGCTTTTTGGGAGTATCAAGGTATAGATTGCTTTTCAGGCAAAGATTGGGGAGAAGGTCCTGTTGAACCAGTCAGCGGTGATCAACAGCCGATCAAAGCAGTCGGCTCTCATAGTAATTTTTAATGGAGAATCCAATTGATGGGACTGACGGGAAGTTAGGACGTGGATTTGTGTCGGCTGATAAGCTAGAAGAAGTGGACATTGGAGATGGTGACAAACCAAGGCCGACATTCATCAGTGCAAACTTAGATTCAGTTTTCAGAGAAGAGTTGATTAAATTATTAAGAGAATACAAAGACTGCTTTGCTTGGGATTATTCGGAGATGCCTGGTTTGGACCGTTCTATTGTTGAGCGTCGGTTGCCGATCAAGCCTGGTTATAAACCTTACAAACAGCACCCCGAAAAATCTACAAGGAAGAAGTGTTGGCCGATGTGAAAAAAGAGATTGAAAGGTTACTAGACGCAAATTTCATTCGGCCCTGTAAATACGCGGATTGGATCTCTAATATTGACACCAGTATGCATGCAAATATGCGGATTGGATCTCTAATATTGTTCCTATGTATAAGAAAAATGGAAAAATGAGAGTTTGCATAGATTTTAGAGATTTGAACAGGGCTACACCCATGGATGGATATCCAATGCCAATTGCTGACTCATTAGTTGATGCTGCTGCTGGAAATAAAGTATTCAGTTTTATGGATGGCAATGCAGGATACAATCAAATTTTTATGGCATTAGAGGATATAGTAAAGACAGCTTTCAGATGTCCTGGACATATAGGGTTGTTTGAGTGGGTTGTCATGACATTTGGATTAAAAAATGCCGGTGCAACTTATCAAAGGGCTATGAATTATATTTTTCATGAGTTGATCGGCAAGATTGTGGAAATATATATTGATGATGTGGTGATCAAGTCATTGGATCACAGGATGGCTCAGTTGATCCCACTCGGCAGATCACAATTGAACAGATTCATAAGAAAGAGTTTCGATTTGAGGTTGGCTGTCTCAATCAGTGGCCAAAAGTACAAATTTATGCCCCTTGCTAGATGGAGGGTTTATTTGGCCAATCAAATCCATTCCCCATCCTCTGAATGGCCATGGTTTAATAATAGGATTCAGTGCTGATGCTGGAACTCTTTGAATATTTCCAAATTTCTGACATTCTTGACATCCCTTGTAATATTCAAAGCAATCTTCCAAAATTGTCGGCCAATAATACCCAGTTCTTCTAATAACCCACTTCATTCGGTAGGCCGACTGGTGTGCTCCACACAATCCATCATGAACCTCACTTATTAATTTCTTTGCTTCTTCTTGATTCAAGCAATGCAGCAATACCCCATCCAAAGATTTATAATATAGATTTCCATCAAGAAGTATTTGCCACTGATGACTGTGCTTTCGGGAGTGATCTGGCAGAAGATGATTGGAGGAAAGAAATTCCTGATTATTTAAAAGATCCATCTCAAAAGGTCTCTAGAAAGCTCAGGTATAAAGCTATAAAATTTGTCCTTCTTGATGGAAGTTTATATTATAAATCTTTGGATGGGGTATTGCTGCATTGCTTGAATCAAGAAGAAGCAAAGAAATTAATAAGTGAGGTTCATGATGGATTGTGTGGAGCACACCAGTCGGCTTACCGAATGAGGTGGGTTATTAGAAGAACTGGTTATTATTGGCCGACAATGTTGGAAGATTGTTTTGAATATTACAAGGGATGTCA
>OAMR01001149.1:60287-72870 GCA_900205405.1 Echinochloa crus-galli
CCATCATGTTAGTTCCGGTGTCTTAGGACCCAAGGTTTAGGGTAACTGGCACCCCTTCTCATCCCTTTCTGTGTGTCAGAGGCTCTATAGTCCCGAAGCAAGTAACCGTTCGTATCCTCTGAATTGCTCAGTAGTCGGAAGAATACTCTTACCAGACCTGTGCCCTCTCTACCCTCCTATCTTTCCTCTTCCCTCCTTGTTGTCGTCATAAACTTTCTACCATATGCTGCTTGTCATCTTAGTGAGCTTTGTCAAATTGTTGTGACCTTTGTGAGGAATCTTTCATGCTTTCAAGATCGAGATTCACATACACTCCACCTCTCACTTGCAATTCCTACACTGGGAGTTAGCAAAACCATGCCATCATCCATTTCACAAAATTTCATGTTCTTTGATTCTCTCTCCAAATATCTTTGAAGTAGAGGCATGGGCTATGCAAAAAAAAAGAAAAAAGAAAAGCATGCCAAGTGGATGGCAAAAATATGAAAAAAAAGAAAAGCATGCCAAAAAGGCGTGGCAAAAATAGGAAGAATAAAAGATAGCCCATGCTCCCAAAACAATAAATCAAGGAGAGGAAGAATCATTCCATGAAGTTCCACCAAATTCCACTCCACATATTCCACACACATGCACTTCTCGATCTAAGAGTGTGATTAGATTCTCCTAAGGTCCGGTTTTTGACTTAGCAAAATATAAGATGCTTGTATGCCTTCATCCTTTGTCCCTGAGCTACACAAAAAGCCAAATTAGATGTAGGGATGAAAAGAAGGTAAAGCCTTTGGTGAGGATTCAAATACACTTGAGCGATTGAGTGAGCCAATGAGGAACTTCCTTTCTTTCACAAAAGGGTGAAAACTCCGAGATAGGATCCTGAAAAAAGTAGAGTGGAATAAAACTAAGTTAAACTGTTCATTCTTTCAACCGTCCAAGATAAGGAGATTGCTAGAAGCCTCATAGGTAAAATGGTGAATTAATACTTTTTCAAGTAAAATTTGAGTACTAGTTGTTTATAAAGTTACCTGCAAGAGAAATGACATTGTAGCAACTCCTGATCCACCGAGCCTAAGTCCGCAACTTTGCTCGAGGACGAGCAAAGAGCTAAGCTTGGGGGAGCTTGTTGGCGGTCGTTACAACCCAAATCCGACAACCAATACTCGGTGCTTAGCCTGGGTGCTTATCTTACTATAGGAGATAAGTAGTTATTGACTAGTGTAGGAGTGGTTCCTAGACTTGCCAGTAACCTTAGAATCTACCCGTCGCAACGGAGGTGGTAGCCGTGAGGTGGTGACAGCCCTTACGGTCTTTGTAGTCCATCACGTTAGTTCCGGTGCTTTAGGACCCGAGGTTCAGGGTAGTCGGCACCCCTTCTCATCCCTTTCTGTGTGTTGGATGCTCTGTAGTCCCGAAGCAAGTATCTGTTCGTATCCTCTGAACTGCTCAGTAGTCGGTAGAATACCCTTACCAGACCCTGTCTCTTATACACATCTAGATGTGTATAAGAGACAGGCTCAATTCCACCCCTACCGACACGTCATCCTGGGCCTACACAAAACGATCCACATCAGCAGAAGGCAGCCCAGGAGGGTCCAGGACCAGAGGCGGTGCCGGGGGGTCGGCCCGGGCTTCCAGCCCAGTTCGGCCGAAGGCCCCATTTCGGCTGAACCGACCCCAGGATGGCAACCGCCTCCCAAGGCTGCATCCTGGCCCCTGGTGGCCAAGTCGATCGATCCTACGTTCGGCCGAACCCCCTGGTTCGGCCGAACCGCCATCCTGCGCCCGAATCTAGGAGGGAGATGCTCTGGAGCCTTGGCGGTTACCCAACCTCCATTCTAGTAGAGTTAGGATAGTTTAGTTGGGAGTTAGAGTTGAGTCGAGCTGTGCCTCGGGTAGGCGTCGCTAGGTTCCGCCACTCATATCAGTAGAAATAGGGAGAGAGGAGAGGTGAGCGTCCCTGAGAGGAGCCGGAGTGTCGGCCCCTCTTCCCGCTGTACCTCTACGGATGCGGCTCTGCTTCGAGTAACATCCGGGTCATGTCTGGTAACTCTGTATCTCTCTCTGATTAATTGAGTATTCAATTCTTACATTTATATGCTTGCATCGTTCTTCGTTCAATGCTTAGTAGTGTAGTATAATTGTATGCTAGCTGCTTAGCTTGGGTGCTTATCTTACTATAGGAGATAAGTAGTTATTGACTAGTGTAGGAGTGGTTCCTAGACTTGCCAGTAACCTTAGAATCCGCCCGTCGCAACGGAGGTGGTAGCCGTAAGGTGGTGACAGCCCTTACGGTCTTTGTAGTCCATCACGTTAGTTCCGGTGCTTTAGGACCCAAGGTTCAGGGTAGTCGGCACCCCTTCTCATCCCTTTCTGTGTGTCAGAGGCTCTATAGTCCCGAACCAAGGATTTATCTGTATCTTCTACTCTGCTATGTTAATCGGTAGGATACCCTTACCAGACCTGTACCCTCTCTACCCTCCTATCTTTCCTCTTCCCTCCTTGTTGTCGTCATCCACCTCATCCATCCATTTCATCCATTCCATTTACCTAGGACAACTTAGTTTAGGATTAGTACACTTCTCGTTCCCCGTCGAAATCGATACCTTGGAATACTCCCGGGTGAAAGCTACATCGGTATCCGTCCGCTTGCGGATTTATCTGTAGGCCGTTATCAAATTGTTGTGACCTTTGAGTGAATCTTTCATATTCTTAGAGATCGAGATCCACGTACACACACCACCTCTCACTTGCAATTGGTGAAAAGATTTGGATAGGAATGGTATACCTAGCCAACCATACTCCTCTGATCATGACCCTGCAGGTTAGTGCACACTTGGATACAGGGGCAGGTTTGGCCGAACTCAAGAGATCAACTGAATTGCCCACTGCTAAAAAATTTCCCTATTTGTTCTCTCTTAATTCTAATGCAAGGGTGATTCAAGTTTGGAAAGGGAAGGGGATAACCGGCCGAACATGTCGTTCGGCCGTTTCTGTCATTTCCGACACGGTTTACCTCACGGCGAGAGCTCGTGTTTTATGTCCATGAGCGAGACTTCTCCGTCCTTCAATTGACCTTGTCATCGTCTGATTTTGGAGAGGGTTCTTCAGATGATGCAACTTCTTTTTTTCGTTCATCCAGTGGCTTGGGTGGAGCTGCTTTGACCTGTCCAGATTATTTGTAATTTACTGAAAAATGTTCTCCCGGTTGTGCTTTGCGTTGTGTACGACTAAGGGGGGTAATCGGCCGAACGGAGTCGTTCGGCCGAATCGGTCAATTCCGACCCCTATAACGTGACCCTGGGCTTCAACTATATCCACAGCCTTCATCTTCGTTGTGAAGTATATTTTGGGACTCTTCCCATTCAAAATTAATGATTTTTCTGCAGGGGTTAGTCCACACATGCAACCAATATCTATAACAGTATTGCTCTAAAGGTTCATTAATCAAACTTGACACCATGTCTAATTTGATTAAAGCAAGCTAATTAACCTAAGCACCATGCTTAATTTAAAGAGCTAATGAATGTATTCCGGAAATGCATTCAAACCAAAGCAAATCAAAATAGATAGAGAGAGCATGAAAGCGTCAACAAATATTCACAAGGAGATAAGCATATGCATATGGAAACCGGTGAACTTTTCTTTGATTAAGGTAAAAAGCAAAAAAACCTTTCACGTACCTGAGTGTGCTCACCGTTGGCATTTGATGATGAAGACTTAAACTTATGCCACGGTGATGGCACTACGCTGACGTGACTCCACGTAGTTGGCTGAATCCTCCTCCGTGTTGATGTTGCCGTGTAGGAAAACACGGTCGTGGGTGTGGCAAAGGGGATCGGCTCTCAAACAAGCCAACTAGTGGGATGCCGCAGAGCTAGCTTGGGTGTAAACAATATGTTGCAATAATGGGTTCCAAACCAAGCTAGTGGAGCGGCAGAGGAGCGGAGGCGTAGAGTACGTCTCCTCTCTTGCGCAACAGTGCAAAGAACGAGCAAAAACTGGCCAGGCTAGGTGAAGTTTGGCCACTAGCCTTGAATCAAGGCTTGCAGACATACGAACACCTTGGCCTAAAACCAGTGATCGCTGGATATTTATTTTGATTTTTTTTAGTTTTTTATTTTTTTATTTTTTTACAATGCAAAACGATGGTGGGGCGAATGAATGCAAATGCAAGAATGGGAAACATGCAGTGGATTGGGAAGAAATGGGGTGATGGAATGCATGAATTTAAAATGAGTGATTCAAAGCAAACATGCAGTGGATAATGCAAAAATTGAAAGGATAATGCATAGGTTACCTCCTAGCAGGTGCTCAAAATTTAAAGTCTGAGAGCAGGACTATCTCACATACCTTGATTTTCCTCGCCATTACCGATAATTTGAGACAAAATTGCAGTGATGCAGCGTTGTTCGTCCGTCACATTTGATTTTTCTTTTCTCCAAGATGATGATCTTCCCTTCAGGCTGCACATGATTATGATAGTATATATGCAAGTATAAACGCATACCTGTGGGGATTTTTTTTCTTTTTCTTTGAAGCTTCCGTACGGTATTCATCGCAGTAGAGAGGGGCAAATCTTGATATATCCTGCACGATCGGGCACCCTGGGCTCTCTGCTTCCTCCTGTTTGAAAACATACTAAAACACAAACAGGGGTGATCCCGCTAATGCTAGCGGTAGATTAAGTTAGTAGACACCAATGTCAATCATCAATATCTTTCGCCAATTGCTTCCCTGTCACACCCCAAAATTTTTCGATTTTGGGTTGTGAGTTTTTTTTCAATTTTCTAAAATTTTCCAAGCTTTATATAATTTCCAGGGAATTTAGTACAGGAAAATGCTATTTTTTAAAATTAAGTTAAAATTTATATAGGTTTAAAGTTGTGTGTTGCATTCATGCTGGCGGCATCAAGTTTTGATTGTGTGAGGTCCAAATAAGAATTTAAATCTAGTTTAAATTCGAGTTTGAATCGCACTGTTTTGAGCCCTAGAAAGTTGTTTAAGCCTGAGTTCGATTTCGGCCCCTAGACTTTTCCTTAGTCCACTTTTGCCCCCTAGACTCTTCGGCCGGCTCGCTTTCCGTGCGCAGGCCCAGCCGCTCCCCCTCTCCTTCAGCTCGGCCCAACTCAGCGCGCCCGGCCCAAGTCGTGGCCCAGCCCTCCCTCCTTTCCTCCCCGGCCCGGCACCAATTCAGCCCACTCCGCGCCCCGCCTTCGGTGAGACAGGAAAGGATTCCTATATACTTCTACTGGCCTTGAGATACATCTAGCAAAGGTTACGGCTAGCATGGAGAATGGCATCTATGGTTCTCTTCCTAGTTCTATTATCTCGGCGTTGGGAAGTGTTGGCACTCCTTACGGCCTACAGATAAATCCGCAAGTGGACGGATACCGATGTAGCTTTCACCCGTGAGTATTCCAAGGTATCGATTTCCACGGGGAATGAGAAGTGAACTAATTCTAAACTAAGTTGTCCAACGGGTGGAATGATGGAGTGGATGACAACACAAAAAAGGAAGAAAGAGCGATAGGAGGGTAGAGAAGGTACGAGTCTGGTAACGAGGTTCTTCTGACTAACTGGGCAAAGACGGGGGATAAACGGTATTGGATAGGAGTGGATATACCGGACACACAGCTCAAGGGATACTCAGGTAAGGGAGAGAAGAGATAGATAGCTGGGAGGACAACGAGAAGAGATAAAGGACTCCTGGATACTTTATCTACCTATGTCACTCTAGCTTAGAGATACAACAGCTACTAACGGCTACCACACCTCCGTTGCGTTAGGTGCAGACCAAGCTAACCTCAAGTCTAGGCACCACGCCTACACTAGTCAGTTAGTACTTATCTCCTTAAGAAACAACTAAGCATTGAACGAAGAACCAGCAAGTAAATAGAAGTAAGAACTGAATGCTCAATTAATCAGAGAGAGATACAAGAGTTACCAGACAAGACCCGGATGTTACTCGAAGCAGAGCCGCATCCGTAGAGGTACATGGAGAAGAGGGGCCGACACTCCGGCTCCTCTCCGGCACGCTCACCTCTCCTCTCTCCCTATCTTCTAACTATAGAAGTGGCAGCGCTTCGCTAATGCTTCTCTTCTCTTGTGGTGTGCTTTGACAGGTGCTGGAGGGTCCTATTTATAGTGGAGAATGGCGGTTTGAAGTGGAGCAGCGGCCAAGAAAGCGCAGGGGCAGTTCCAGCATCTTCGAGCGGACTTGGCGCGTTCGGCCGAACTGGGTCGGTTCGGCCGAACTCCCCAGTTCGGCCGAACCACCCATTTGCACCGCCTCAGCCTCCAATGGCTCTTATTTGCTCTGGATGGCGGTTGTGAGGCGGTTAGGGTCTTGGGGGCGGTTCGGCCGAACTCCACAATTCGGCCGAACTGGGCTTTCAGCCCAGAACGCCCCCCGTGCACCGCCTCAAGTCTTGGGCTGTCCTGGGTTAAGCTCGGTGGATCAGGAGTTGCTACAATGTCATTTCTCTTACAGGTAACTTTATAAACAATTAGTACTCAAATATTACTTGAATCACTAGCAAGGTATTAATTCACCATTTTACCTATGGGGCCTATAGCAATCACCTTATCTTGGGCGGTTGAAAGGATGAACAGGTTAACTTAGTCTTATTCCACTCTACTCTTTTCAGGATTCTATCTCGGAGTTTTCACCCTTTTGTGAAAAGATAAGATGTTCCTCATTGGCTCACTCAATCGCTCAAGTGTATTTGATTCCTCACCAAAGGCTTTGCCTTCTTTTCATCCTAACATCTAATTTGGCTTTTTGTGTGGCTCAGGGACAAAGGATGAAGGCATACAAGCATCTTATATTCTGCTAAGTCAAAGACCGGACCTTAGGAGAATCAAATCACACTCTTAGACCGAGAAGTGCAAGTGTGTGGAGTATGCAGAGTGGAATGTGTGGAGTGGAATTTGGTGGAACTTCATGGAATGATTCTTCCTCTCCTTTATTTATTTTTCGAGAGCATGGGCTATCTTTTATTCCCTTTTTTTTCGCCATGCCTTTTTGGCATGCTTTTCTCTTTTTTTTTCTTTCTCATATTTTTGCCATGCCACTTGGCATGCTTTTTTTTTGCATAGCCCATGCCTCTACTTCAAAGATATTTGGAGAGGGAATCAAAGAACATGGAGTTTATTTTGTGGGATGGATGATGGCATGGTTTTGCTAACTCCCAGTGTAGGAATTGCATGTGAGAGGTGGAGTGTATGTTAATCTCGATCTTGAGAGCATGAAAGATTCCTCACAAAGGTCACAACAATTTGACAGAGCTCACTAAGATAACAAGCGGCATATGGTAGAAAGTTTAGAACTAATCCTATCATATGGCTCGGGTAGGTATTATGACCAATGAGGAACTTGTTTTATTTTTGAAAGCACAAACATCCGAGATTTTCACCATACTAAGAGCAGAAATAGAATTCGACCAAAGTCTCACTATATCAATCCCCACAACAACCTAGACTTGGAATAAGGCATATGCTTCCAAAAGGTTTTCAGGTTCATTTCTACTCATGCCAAATAACTCAAGCATAGTCAAGCAGCTAGTTGCAACAAAGTACTAGAAAAATTAATGACAGAGCAACTATTCATCATTTCCAAAGTGAGAGGCAAGTGTTTCATTCCATGCATGATTGGGAGTTAATTTTATTCAAGGGAAGTATTTTCAATTGAATGACCAAAGTGCTGAGTAATTCGGAACGTACCTGATGGGGGTCCTCCCCCAAGCTTGGACTCTTCACTGGTAGGGATTCAACCTTGAAAGGTACTGAGTCAGCTAGTCGGCCTGCTTCGTTCTCGTCCTGTTCCTCCACTGTGTCATGCCTGTACTCATGTATCTTTCTGTTAAACAGGGCAATCTCCGGTTGGCTCAAGTGCACCAGCCGGAGTGACAGTTTTATTCTTTCTGCATGCAACTCTGATTTTATTTATTCATCAAGCTAAGATTTGGAAAAACAAATATTGGAAGGGAAATAAAGAGAGCACCTCCTAAACAATGATTTAAGCAAAGGGGAATTGAATTGGGAAATAAACTTAAACTAATGGTGCTCTAAAAACTACTACCGCAGGTCATCTAATCCGTAGGTGGATCAAACCAGACGTCGAGGTTTTTATCGTCAAGGTGGTTTCGCCCAGAAAGATTGTTTCGTTGAAAATTATTGGCAAAGGTCTAGGGCCAGCTCTAGATCTCTAAAAACTCGATGACATCTAAGTCCTCGAGTGGTGGTGGTTCTGGTTCCAGGAAAATCTTTAGCCGCTGTCCATTGACCTTGAAAGTATTTCCATCCTCACTTTGCAGTGTGATGGCCCCGTGAGATGCAGCGTCGACTACTGTAAATGGGCCATCCCACTTACATCTAAGCTTCCCATGGCCGACACTCCGGCTCCTCTCCGGCACGCTCACCTCTCCTCTCTCCCTATCTTCTAACTATAGAAGTGGCAGCGCTAGCGACGCCTACTCTTCTTCTCCTGGTGTGCTTTGACAGGTGCTGGAGGGTCCTATTTATAGTGGAGAATGGCGGTTTGAAGTGGAGCAGCGGCCAAGAAAGCTCAGGGGCGGTTCCAGCATCTTCGGGCGGACTTGGCGCGTTCGGCCGAACTGGGTCGGTTCGGCCGAACTCCCCAGTTCGGCCGAACCACCCATTTGCACCGCCTCAGCCTCCAACGGCTCTGATTTGTTCTGGATGGCGGTTGTGAGGTGGTTAGGGTCTTGGGGGCGGTTCGGCCGAAATCCACAATTCGGCCGAACTGGGCTTTCAGCCCAGAACGCCCCCCGTGCACCGCCTCAAGTCTTGGGCTGTCCTGGGTGACTTGTTCATGGAGGACTTCGTGTTTTTCTGGCCCAGAGGTGATGTGGCGGAGGTCCAAGTGTCATGCATCATCATATCTTTGTCACCGCTGACATGGATGGCCTCCCGGTTGTGCTTTGCGTCGTGTACGACTAAGGGGGGTAATCGGCCGAACGGAGTCGTTCGGCCGAATCGGTCAATTCCGACCCCTATAACGTGTATTTCTCGTTGTTGTACCTGCACAAGTGAAACACACCAAAACTCGTGGAACTTTATTAGATATAAACCTAGATGCAAGGAATGTCACATATAACCTCTTTTATTCCCGAGTATTGGTGGTCGAAAACGTGCCGTAACGACCGCCAACAGGAAGCGGAGCACTCGACACTCAGAAAGGGATAAGAAGGGGTGTCAGTGAACAACCGCAGGAGGCTCCTACGGGTCGAGCCGGACGTGGTGGACTACGTAGGCCGTATAGGGCTGTCACCACCTAACGGCTACCACACAACCGTCGACTCGGAGGCAATCCAAGGTTACCATCTAGTCTTAGGTACCACACCTACACTAGACAATAACTACTCACTCTTCTAGAAAGAGCAAGCAATCCTGTCAATACCCCAGTGACAATTCACCGCAAGTATTGAGCAGAAACGAGGAACCAGCTAAGATAAGGAATTAAGAGAGAACTTCTAAAGCCTGACTACAGCAACTATAACCAGGACTAGACATTCTACACTTGCTCCGGAATAAATGCAGAACAAATAACTCAAGTAAATGCATAAGGAAATATATTGAGAATACTCAGAGTCATACATACAGAAAAGGAAAAGATACAAGAGCTTTACTAGAACTCCAGAAGACGACTCCGGAACCCCGAGCGAAGCTCGACCCTGACTCTAACTCCCAACTGGACTAGCCTAACTCTACATCTTGAAAGTGGAATGGAGACTTTCTCCCAAGTGGTGTGTGTGATACAAGGAGTATGCCACTACTTATATAGGTGTCCTAAGGCGGTTTGGAGTGGAGTAACCGCCAAGGGATCCAGGGGATATTCCTTGTTGATTCGGGCGAAGAGCCCGGGTTCGGCCGAACAGGTCGGTTCGGCCGAACCCCTGGATCCACCGCCTTGGCTCTGGACGGCTTGGATGGACTCCTGGAGGCGGTTGATGCATTGGGGGCGATTCGGCCGAACTGGTGGGTTCGGCCGAACTGGGCTTTCAGCCCAGAACACCCCCCAGCACCGCCTCTACCTTGTGGTGCTCCTGGGCCGGCCTCTGCTGATGGGGAACTTGTTCTGTGGGCCCAGGATGACGTGTCGATGGCTTCGGGTTGAGTTGGCGGGCGTCCACTTGTCATTTGATGTGTTCGTTTGGTTGGCGGTGACGTGGACGACTCCTAGCGGCCCGTACGGCTAAGGGGGGTAACCGGCCGAACGGGTCGTTCGGCCGATTCAATCATTTCCGACCCAATGGCTCAGATTTGCTTCTCGAGGCGGTTTCTGCAGGGGAGTCGGTTCGGCCGAAGGCCTCTGTTCGGCCGAACAGGCCTCAGGGTCCAGGCCCACTCCTCTGCACCGCCTCTGCCCTTTGGGTCCCTCCTGGGCCGGCCTGGCTGCTTGGACTTGTGTAGTATGGACCCAGGCTGATGTGTCGGTGCTCCGAAATGAGTTGGCGGGCGTCCTACGTGGCTTGCACAGTCGTTGCTTGGTTGTTGTAGACGTGGACGGCTCCCGGCGGCCTGTACGGCTAAGGGGGGTAACCGGCCGAACGGGTCGTTCGGCCGATTCAGTCATTTCCGACCCCTATAGCACGTATTTCGCAATGTTGTACCTGCACAAGCGACACTCACCAAAACTCGTGGAACTCCATTAGAAATAAAACCTAAGTACATGGAATGTTGCATAGTCTCTCATTTATTCCCGCGTATTGGTGGTCGAATTTGGGTTGTAACGACCGCCAACAAGCTCCCAACTAAACTATCCTAACTCAACTAGAAAGAAGTGGAATGAGATCTCCTTGGCTTGAGTGTGTGTGTGTTACAAGTGAATGGACACCTCTATTTATAGTGGCTAATGATAGTTGAGGAGGAGTACCGGCCAAGCTACTAAGCATTGAACGCAGAACGATGCAAGTAAAGAAGTAAGAACTGAATGCTCAATTAATCATAGAGAGATACAAGGAGTACCAGACATGCCCCGGATGTTACTCGAAGTGAAGTCGCATCCGTAGAGGTACAGCTAGAAGAGGGGCTGACACTACGGCTCCTCTCCGGGACGCTCACCTCTCCTCTCTCCCTATCTCTACTGATACAAGTGGAGAACTAACAATGCTTCGCCTGCACTCTACTCTTGTGTTGTATGTGTTGCAGGTGACCAGGAGCCTCAATTTATAGTGGCCAAGGACGGTGGGAGGCAGAGTGGCAGCCAAGTGCCGGGCCGTTCGGCCGAACAAGGCGGTTCGGCCGAACCGGCCAGTTCGGCCGAACTGCCACGTCCACCGCCTTGACTCCCCACGGCCATGATTTCTCCCCTGGGTCGGTTGCTGCCTTCGGCCGAACTGGGCTAGGCCCAGTGCTGCACTGCCTTTCCTCCTCCTCTGTGCTGGGCTGGCTCCTGGGGTCGGTTGGTGCGTCGGTTCATCCCCTGGGCTGGCCCGGGGAGGCCTCTGGTGGACTTCGGGTCTTGTCGGGTTGGATACGGGTCGCCGGGTGACGTGGCGGAAGCCCAGGATGAGTTGGCGCTGACGTGGATGGCTCCCGTTGACCCGTACGGCTAAGGGGGGTAACCGGCCGAACGTGTCATTCGGCCGATTTAGTCATTTTTGGCCCCTATATGCCGTGTTTCTCCATTTTGTACCTGCATAGAGGACAATCACCAAAACTCGTGGAAATGGTCAGTAGTAAGCCCTATAGCTATGGTGTGTGCCTCTATTATGTTCATTTTATACTTGGTTGGAGGTCGGAATTCGGTCTGTAACGACCGCCAACAAGCTCCCCCAGACTTAGATCGTTGCTCGTCCCGAGTAAGGTAATTAAAACAGGAGCAAGATCAAAGTAAGGGTTCTTTCATAACATGAATACTTGCATAATGAGTATATCAAACTTTTCTCTCATACCTGTGAATTTGTAGTGGCTATCCCCTGGATCTTGGGCGGTTGACAACCGGAACGATTCTTACAACAAAATCCTCCTGCTCAACCTGCATTCGGGGTTTTCTTGTTTTTCACAAATAAATGACTCTTGTCCCTTCATCCCTGACACTCAGCTCTCTGGAGCTTCTCCCTCACACTTACTTTCTTTTGTATTCTTCTGTGTCTCTCAAGTGGTGGCCATGTCAAACCAGGTATTTCTGTCGAGCCGAAGATTGGTTCCCAGAGTGTCTCACCATTGCCCTCGATCGGATTGCAAGCTAAGGATGAGGAGTTCATATTGGTCTTCAGCCTCGTGACCCCTTTATTTTTCTCTTCTCCCATTTTGGGATTTTTTTTAATTGGGACTTTCATGAGTCCTTTATTTACTTTTTCTCATTCTCTCTCTTTTTTTTCAGGGTATCACCGAGGCATGAAGACTTCTACTATACTCCGATGATAGATTCGCTTGCAACCGAACTAAGGTAATGTGATCACTCTAGGGACTCAAAATTCGACAAGACATTGTACTAGGCAAGACAGGTTTCAGGAGTAAACTCTCAAGCATATATGTAGTATTTGTGGACAGGATGAAGGGATTCCAGGTATCGATTTCCGCGGAGAACGAGAAGTGGACTAATCCTAAACCGAGTCGTCCT
>OAMR01001149.1:141484-165658 GCA_900205405.1 Echinochloa crus-galli
CTTGCGGATTTATCTGTAGACCGTAAGGAGTGCCAACAATCATCACATCTGAAAATTGTTGAGAGAACATTATGTTGACAAAATATTATACTTAAAAATATTTTTAAGCATTTAGATACAAAAGTACAGCAATAAATTGATTCTCCTGTAACAATTACAATACGAAAATTTTATCTTAACAAACTTGAAAAATACATGTTTAAAATCTCTTATGTGTCACTCCTGGCAAAACCTTCAAATGCAAAAGGGGAGTTAGACAAGGTAATCCCCTGTCACCACTTCTTTTTGTGCTAGGGGTTGATCTCTTACAGTCTATTCTGAATCAGGGGGAACTGGATCATCCTCTTGGGCCTAATTTTGGTGGAGACTTTCCAATAGTTCAATATGCAAATGATACTTTAGTAGTTCTTCCAGCACAAGATGAACAACTTTCAGTGCTAAAGGACATTTTGAATACCTTTGCGAGTTGCACAGGCCTTCAAGTCGATTTCAGCAAATCCTTCTTAGTGCCAATTAACATTGATGATACTAAAGCTAATCTCCTGGCCTCAGTGCTAGGATGTCAAGTGGGTCAGATGCCGTTCACCTATCTTGGTCTTCCCCTAGGCACAACAAGACCATCAGTGATTGAATTCATGCCGATTCTAACTCGACTGGGGAGAAGATTGATGGGGATCAATAACTTGTTGTCTTATGTAGGGAGACTGGTATTAGTCAAGTCTATTTATTCTGCTCTCCCAACTTTCTTTCTCTGTTCCCTCAAGGTTCCAGTGGAGATTTTGAAACAAATTGGATCAAAAGATGAGGGAGGGTTGGATATTATTAATCTCAGAACTCAGAATGAGGTCCTTCTGCTCAAATTTTTGCATAAATTCTACAACAAAGCTGATGTACCTGGAACTGTCTGTATGCAAATGGGACGCCTCCTCATGTTTGAAGTGCAGTGAGATCGTTCTGGTGGAGGGATATTATGGAACTTTCAGAAAAGTTCAGAATGTTGGCAACCTGCACAGTCCAAGTAGGAGACACAATGACTTTCTGGAGTGACCTGTGGAACTTAGGAGTTCTAAAGTGGAGATTTCCACAACTTTATAGCTATGCAAAGAAGAAGAATGCATCAGTGCATAATTTCCTCTATAGAGTTCTTAAGTAAACTTTCACTTGCCACTGTCCACTCAGGCTGCAGAACAACTGATATTTATTAGAGGAGGATTTAAATGGATTCATGAAAATTGAGGAGGACAGTGATCTATGGAGTTACATCTGGGGCTCTATGAATTAAGCTTACACCAATCTCATGAGTACTCTACCAGCCCCCCCACTGTTCAAGTGGATGTGGAAGTCTAAGGTGCTGACTAGACACAAATTCTTCTTCTGGTTGCTGCTCAGGGATCGGCTGAATATTAGAAACATGCTCTCAAGTAGAATAGGGAGAGAGGAGAGGTGAGCGTCCGGGAGAGGAGCCGGAGTGTCGGCCCCTCTTCTAGCTGTACCTCTACGGATGCGACTTCACTTCGAGTAACATCCGGGGCATGTCTGGTACTCCTTGTATCTCTCTCTGATTAATTGAGCATTTAGTTCTTACTTCTTTACTTGCATCGTTCTGCGTTCAATGCTTAGTATTATAGTATAATTGTATGCTAGCTGCTTGGCTTGTTTGCTTATCTGTCTGCAGTAGATAAGTATTAGTCGACTAGTTTAGGCGTGGTGCCTGTACTTGAGACTAGCTCAGAATCCGCCCGTCGCAACGGAGGTGGTAGCCGTAAGGTGGTGACAGCCCTTCCGGTCTCTGTAGTCCATCATGTTAGTTCCGGTGTCTTAGGACCCAAGGTTTAGGGTAACTGGCATCCCTTCTCATCCCTTTCTGTGTGTCAGAGGCTCTATAGTCCTGAAGCAAGTAACCGTTCGTATCCTCTGAATTGCTCCATAGTGGGAAGAATACTCTTACCAGACCTGTACCCTCTCTACCCTCCTACCCTTTCTCTTCTCTCCTTGTTGTCGTCACCCACCTCATCCATTCCATTTCATCCACTTCATTCCATCCAACTCATCTACTTAGGACAACTTAGTTTAGATTCAGAGTACTTCTCGTTCTCCGTGGAAATCGATACCTGGAATACTCCCGGTGAAAGCTACATCGGTATCCGTCCGCTTGCGGATTTATCTGTAGGCCGTAAGGAGTGACAACAGGGGCTGGGCGCTGCACTACGACTCGGCGCGTCCCAAGGGAACCAAGCCAAGTCCCTCGCATACTCGGGGGCTGGGCGCCGTACACCGACTCGGCGCGTTCCAAGAGAACCAAGCCAAGTCCCTTGCATGCTCGGGGGCTGGGCGCCGCACTACGACTTGGCGCGTCCCAAGGGAACCAAGCCAAGTCCCTCGTATACTCGGGGGCTGGGCGCTGGGTAGGGTACGGTAGACCTATATGGTTATTGTTCTATCTCTCCAAACGAAGTTGGCAAACAACCCAACACAACAACGCATGAACACGTTCATATTCAACACTTCGCAAAATTGCGAGATTTACAAATACAAAGTACATCTGGCCAAAAGGCCATTTCAAGCTACAAAGATATGAGCCCCTAGCCATAGGGCTCATGGACCACTTCAGTTAGGAGGTCAGCACACTATCGCCGGAAGCAGTTTCCACAGCTTTCTCGACGATTTTCTTGTGGCATCCCACCAACTGAAGAACCTCGTGGCTGCATTGCTGAAAGAGAGGGGAGGAGTTAAGCGCCGCCGCAAGCCCCAAGCCTGGGCCGCACTCCGCTCGTCCTTGATGCGCCTCCGAAATCAGCCATCAGTTCGGCGTCATTCGTAGGCTCCCCGGCGAAGAGTACACTTACCACATCCTCCTCGCTCGGATCCACCAAGAACTGGGCACCTTCCCCTATGATGAGGAGCGCGATGTTGAGCTCCTTTCCCACAGCATTTGCACCACCTTTCGACGATTTTCTTCTGGCATCAATGGCAAGCACCAAGGCATGTACCTTGGGCTCCTTTTCCCTTATCTACAACACGCCTAGGGTAAGCACCAAGAA
Source organism: Echinochloa crus-galli (assembly GCA_900205405.1). Lineage (NCBI taxonomy): Eukaryota > Viridiplantae > Streptophyta > Magnoliopsida > Poales > Poaceae > Echinochloa > Echinochloa crus-galli. The sequence goes on from OAMR01001149.1 coordinate 144,526, forward strand.
CCCTCAAGAACCCCATGGTGGTTATCCCCTTCAGTATACTGCAGCAAGAACAAGCACCAGGGTACCTATTTATAGCCGCCCGGAGCTTCAGATCTGGCGGATCGCAAGCCGATAACGGGCGGGAGCGGGTGCGCATGCGTTTCGCTTCTTCCCCAGGCGGGTGGTCATCAATGCCCTTGACTGAGCCTGCTCAGCGGACGGGATTCCCGCATTGCCAGAAATAACAGCCTTTGACCGGGCAGGTCTGGTCAATCGTTATCAACACACTGTTGAGTCACGAGGTATTAGTTACTTTAGCCCCTTCCTCGGTGGCAGCATGCTTCTGTCCACATATAACTCGGCCGATCCGACTGAACAAGTCCCTCAACTCGGAACATATTCCTGGTGGTAGCAAGCTTTCACCGACTCCTGGGCAACATGTTGTCTAGCTACTTTCTGAGCCTTGGCTCGCTTATACTAACCAACCCAACGCTCGGGGGCTACTATATACAGTGCTCCTAATCGTCGCCCTGTACTCGGCCCACATGAGGACCGATCGGCCACCTCGAAGGACTCGGCGTCGATTCTGGGTGTTCTCTCTTTTTGAGCACCGCCCACCCTTGTGCCGACTACAAGTTGAAGCACCTTCAGCCGACCTCATTGACTTCGGCGCTTCATCAAGCAGTTCGTCACGCTCCTGCACGTTGCTCGGGGGCTTGTAGGATACGGGTACCCCTGGGCCCACTGTCAGGCTAGACCACGGTGCCCAGGGCCCACCTCTGACAAGTCCGTGGGCCGACCCCTAGGCGGCCCACACGAGCTCCCCGACTTGATGGACGAGCTGGTGAAGACTTGGCGAGCAAGTCGCTCGGATATCTAGGGATATTCCAGTTGTAACCGACCTGGGCTAAAGTCCTGGTCGGAATCAAGTAGGTTTAGATGGCAACCGACTTGTAAAACCCTAACCCGCTACCGTATATAAAGCGGCCAGGGCACCCCCATGAGGACATCGCGTATTACGCTCCACAACAGCAATACAATACTACCACCAACACAGGACGTAGGGTATTATACCTCCGGGTAGCCCGAACCTGTCTAAATCAGTGCCTCCTGTATACCATCAAGTCGCTAGTTCATCAATCGCCCCTCCTACAAATCAACCACTCGGGTAACCCTAGGTGGATTGCCGGTCCTAAGGTCCGACACCAGTACCACTAGAAGATTTGCCAGAGTATTCATGACCACAGTATTTGCACTTAGCGCCATACCTGACCTTCTTACCGTTCCTCATGGTGAACATCTCATCAAAATCTTGCCATACCTTAGAGGTTGACTTCCTCTTCCCACCGACGGCGATGCCGACAGTAGTGGGTGACGGCTCCACCGGTGCGCCAGCGCCGGCAGCGGCACCAGCACCAGCAGCATCACCATCTCCAGAAAGGTCGATGACACCGGTGACAGGGCCAACCCTACGCCGACCAGCATCATCCTCCGACGTCCAAGGCGTGTCGGAGGTTGGGGTATCGGTATCCATCTCCGACGACCTCGGTGCTCGGCAGCTCAGGTTCCTCAACGGCGGCGGCAACACCCGCACGAGCGGTGCGGCCCTGCGCTGCCGGAGCACCGAGCACTAACCGAGCACCCGAGCGGCGGAGAGGGCGATTCCGGCGGCGGGAAGGAAGGCGAGTCGAGATCTGGAGAAGGAGAAGGAGGGCAGCGGTGAGGCGAGTCGAGATCTGGAGAAGGAGGGCGGCGCCGTAGCGGTGAGGTGAGTCGGACTAGGGTTGCGGTCTTGCCGCTTGCGGCGGCGGCGGACAAGAGTGGGAGAGTGGGAGGAGGGAACTAGGATTTGGGTTAGGGAGGAGGCGGGGTCGGGGTCGGGGGTCGGGTTAATAGGGCGAGGCCGGGCCGGCGGGGTGGTTTTATGACCGTTGGCGTTGGGCCGTTGGGGGGCTAGGGGTAGGCCGGCGGGGGTGGTTTTTGACGGGCCGTCCCTTATACAGGCCGGGCCGCGTGCCGCCCGGCAGGCCGTACTTCCGGCCTAGGTCCGGCCTGCACCATCAGGCCGTGCCGGCCCGGCCTGCTACTGTTTCGTGCCGGGCCGTTATTGGGCCGGGCCAACACAGGCCGGGCCTCGTGCCGCCCGTTTAGCCCGGCCCATTTGGCCATCTATGCTACATCATGCTCACAGAATGCCTGGGCTCAAAGAATGCCTGACAGGTGGGGACATTATGGGGAGTGGGAGAGATTTTTTCGGATAACAAAAGTTTAAATTTTACTAGATTTTTTTGTTTTTTTCTATTCCGACAATAAATCCATTTCTAAATTGAAAGTGCTCTCTTGATATGCTAAATGGAGAGCCCTTATAGATTTTGGGTTTTTATATTTATTTGCTGTTTATAGTGCAAACAATTGTACGATTCCATAGGCGTGTATAGTGATGATGATAGACATTAAGCTGGGCCACACATTCTTAACAAAAATGAACTGAACCGGAGTATTTGCAAATCTCATTATTTTGCGAACCTTAAACCTTGCAGAAAAGATTGTCGGAAATAAAAACAAACAAAAGGACGATAAGAAAAGACTGCCACAATTTCGGGTTTTTGATAATTTCGGGTTCGGGTTTGGGTTACCCGAACTACCTCATTACAACAAAGTGAAACAAAAAATTAGTTGCATTAAAGAGACCTAACATCATTTAAGCCTAAAAATAATACAATGATGTATCTATTAACCGTCGTAAAAGATCATACTAATATAGAGCAATAGTGTTTTGACATAAGAGGAAAAAAATATATACTATACGACCCTTTGAATTGTCTTATAAGTTACAATATATAGAATTTTTAACATATTTCGGGTAGTTCGGGTTATTCGGGTACCGTGGACTCAAACCCGAATTACCCTAATTTAATTCGGGTTACGGGATTTCAAACCCGAACTAACTTCGGGTTTTCTAGATTTCGGGTTTTTCAGGTTCGGGCTCGGGTTTTTCGAGTTCGAGCTTCGGGTATCGGGTTTTGTGCCCACCCCTAGTTTCAAGTTCGGAAGGTGGATCTGACGAAACAACTTTCAGAGTCAAGGAGTCCCACCCGACTCCCAACGCCGGCAATGCTTCTTCTCCTGCATAAATCCGTCCCCCTCCGCTTTCTCCTCTCACGCCGTCCTCTCAAACCCTCCATCTCGCCGCCGTCTCGCCCCCGTCGCCTTCCGCCGCTGTCTTCCCCACGCGGCCTCCCGCTCCTCCCACGCGCCGCCATGGGCTCCGTAGCCGGCGACGCCGCCCGCCTCGCGTACCCGCCGGCCCGCCGCGACGATTCCGTCGTCGACGACTACCACGGCGTTCAGATTCCGGATCCCTACCGCTGGTAAGCGACGGCGCGCGTCCTCTGTGTTGTCAAGCTTCGCTCGCTCCCTCGCTCTCTTGTGGTTATGCCTTGTGCGCCGCGCAGGCTGGAGGACCCGGACTCGGAGGAGACGAAGGAGTTCGTAGCGAGGCAGGCAGAGCTCGCCGAGATGGTGCTCGCCGGGTGCCCCGAGAGGGAGAACCTGCGCCGCGAGGTCACGCGGCTGTTCGACCACCCGCGCCACGCCGCGCCGTTCCGCCGCGGGAACAAGTACTTCCACTTCCACAACACCGGCCTCCAGGCCCAGAGCGTACTCTACATGCAGGTATGCCACAAACTTTCCTTCGCTGGGAGTGAAGCACCGAACGGTAGATCTGATGTTTAGAGCATCTCCAAGAGACTATGTATTTTGTTAGCTAAATATGAAGATTATAGCTCATTTGTAAAAATAGAAAGCCATCTAATTCAACGGGGGTAATCCAACAGATTCTGTAAAGATGGCTAGTGAGTTAGGCTAGCTAAAAATAGCTAGCGAATAAGGTAGGATGGAGAGCCACGAGTCATTTACAGAGTCTGTTGGAAATATTTTTTCTCTAACAATAGCTAAATTTAACTTTAAAAAATGATTTGGCTAGTCTCTTGGAGATGCTCTGTAGGGCATAAATAATTTCGGATAAGGGAAACCAATTCGTTATGCCTTATTTACTGGACCACATAATCAATGTGCCACATGTCTTAACGTTGTTTTGGGCAAACTATTTGTTACTCCGAAGTACGTCTTTTTTACTTGTACTCTGAAAATCTCATACCCAAAATCGCGCCACCTGTCTTAGCTCTAAACATCGCTTTTTGGCATTGAGGTACTGCGATGATCTCATTTGGTGGCAGAAATTTAGCTGTTTGGTTAACTGATTTTCCTTTATATCAAATTTTATTCATCACGGCTCCTCTAAACAAGTCCACACATCCCGTGTATTTCTAAAAACATACAAGTTTCATATCTCTGACACCTCCAAATCTAACCAGTAAGGGTGTCCCATGTGTCAGTGTAGCGGAATATTATGGTCCTGTTACGAGGTTAGACTGAAATATGGCAGATTCTCACAGGATAGAGTTAGGGATAATGGAAAATTGGAAGACAGTTATTAGTCTTTTTTTCATAGCTGGCCTTAAATGTGTACTTTTTTTGAAACATGGCCTTAAATGTGTTGTTTTTTATGCATATGTCAGAAATATAGTTTTTCTTTTTGAAGTTAACTCTTTCCTTTTGGTATATATAAGTTGCAGATATTAACTCATTTCATGTTTTGCAATGTATGTGAGTGGAACAGCATTATGTAACATGATATTTTTGAGTAAATTTACTAAACAAACTACAGATTTTTTGCAATTACTTTTCTACTATCGAATAAAGAAGCCGCAACAACCGCAAACAGCACAATAGTTGCATCCATATTGAAGCTCCCTCCAATAGAACATGTTCCAGAACTCAATGCTAAAGAATTGAGGGCATCATGCCATCTGTAGGCAAGCAATGGGTAGGCAGTGCGTGTTCGAGAAAAAAAAAGGGTAGGCGGTGTATCCAACATGCGCACGCTCGGGGCAGGTTGTATGATGTGGGTCCTAGACTTCAACTGACTGTATGGGCTTGCTGAGGCAGTGTGTAGTTGACTAGTTGTTGATCTACTAGTCCTATGTAATTCGTATTGTTGACTTGATACTGTAAGGAACTAGTCAATGTTCAGGCATATTTTGGATTTTTTATCTCTTGCTTGACCTTGCCTAGGAATTTTTGCCAACTCGCTTGAGGAGCTTTTTTCCAATGAGTTTGGCCAAAGCATAGATTGACGAGGTAGGAGAAGTGTCCTGGGTGAAGATGGTCCTTTTGCACACTACAGCATCATCTGCCATTGCTAGGTGCCCTAGGTGATTCTTTTTTCTGGTACAAGGCAAACTACTCCATGGTGCTTTTCTCGGTGAAGCATGTAAATATGTAATAGGCTTACATTGGTATTTGTTGAGGAGAGATCATGGAAGTGGCTCACTATGGTTGTCACAGTGTGATTGTGGTGTACTGTATGGTGAATTTCGGTTAGGGCAGGCTTCACTTTCTCGCCTCTATTGCCTTGCTGCAGCCCACCTGTATGGGCTATGGTTGATTTTGGTCATAGCAGGGACTGCCTATACACAGTCATTGACCTCTTCACTATTGTCTGCACCCTTCCCTATGCGTGCTAGGCGCGTGTCATGGTGAATTGGTGATACAGGCATATTTTGATGAAGGCAAGGTCGCATTATGGTTCTCTTGTTGGCTAGATGTGGCCACCAACATGGCTTTGTGATCATGATAAGAATCGATCAGTCCTGCAATTGATACCCTTATTACCTGGCAATAGTGGAAGGCTCGATAATGACTGCTTTGATACCAAGTTTTAGGACTTAGTTGAATTGTAGTGGGCATGAGTGGTGGGAGGCCAAGGAGACAAGGATGGAGATCTTTGCAGTCTTGAAAACTATATTTTAAGTATATCTTATTATATGGGGTGTTAAGATTGTTGAGTGTATGCAAATTGTTCTCCTTTGGTATGGTATTTGTGATATTAATGGAGTTTAAATGTGCCATATGCTATTGTTACATTGCAGGATGATTTGGATGGAGAGACAGAGGTTCTTTTGGATCCAAATACTCTAAGCAAGGATGGGACGGTTGCTCTTTCAACATATTCGATTAGCGAGGATGGAAAATACATTGCCTACGGGTTGAGTGAAAGTGGCAGTGATTGGGTCTCTATTCATGTGATGAATATTACTAACAAACAGCCCATGCCTGACAAATTGTCCTGGGTAAGCTGTCACAAATTGTCCAGAGGCTTAGTTTTCGTTTGTGCAATATATTGTGCTGACTTATTGGTTCTTTTAATCAAATCTTGTCTATTGCTCGATGCAGGTGAAGTTCTCTTCTATCAGCTGGACTCATGATGGGAAAGGGTTTTTCTATGGTCGGTATCCAGCACCTAGGTAGGCATACTGATTTTGCTCTCCTTTTTTCAAACTTGGCAAGTGCCTTTTCCAGCACCCATGTACTACAGAATGTTATGAATTTTTCTAATCGATAGCTAATGCAATGTGACAAAGCCCAAATTTCTTTGCACTAACAGTCTTGTTATTGTTGTGACAATATGGAAAAGATCAATAAAAGACAACTGCAAGTTAATTCAACTCTTCGCAATTGCTGTATAAATTAGATCTAATCCTCTCTGTTATTCGTGATGCTTGCCTCATATTGATCTGAATACGAGTTTCTGTTAGCACCAAAGGAAAGCCCAAGACTATTCTTGGAACAAAGTTCTGTTACTTTATTACCACTTGGTTTAGTAAACCTTATGAACTCAGGCTCTGTTCGCATGCAAAACTGATATTGCCTGTTACTTAGACACATGCTTTGCATGGCTGATAACTGGTTCTACTGCAACTCTCTTGTGAATTTCTGACAATTATATGGATCTGATGAGCTTATCTTTTGCTCTCAATTTGGTTGAAAAATCAGCAATTCATTGTGATATACTGTTCTCCATGGATTGCTTGATTTCCCCAGTGTCTAGTTCTTTTGGCACTTTGACACCTCTTGATGTGGCCAGCTGCCAGCCCCTTTCACCTCTTGGTTCATGTGACAGCAGTACATAAACAGCAGTAACTCTGTGTATCTAAGTCTTGCTCCTTCTATTAATTTCTTTTGTCTAATTTATTACCTTGAGAATAGTTTACATAGTCACAGAGCAACAAATAGGCAATTAGGAGTATATTTTCACAAATATGAATGTTAAAATTAGGAAGAAATAAGCTCGTCTGTGGTTAATGTCCTCTTTAAGTTTTTTTTGTTGAATTGATCTGATTTGTTTGCTCTGAAGCACTTGAGAGGAATCATATATTGTGTTTGGAATGTCCCCCATCACTGTTTTTTGCCCTCATTTGTTTCTGCAGAGGAGGAGAATTGGATGCTGGAACTGAGACAAATATCAACCTTAATCAGCAGATATATTACCATGTTTTGGGAACCAATCAGTCAGACGATATATTGTGCTGGAAAGATCCTGAGCACCCTAAGTATACCTTTGGTGCCTCAGTCACTGAAGATGGAAAGGTAACTTGCGCTCTCTCATGTCATTTGTATGAGGATGTTGTAAAATAAAATAAATTAGATGGTGTACTTTGATTATTGGAGAACTTAGAAACAACAAACTTATGTTTTCACCTTTAAAGATTGAATCTTTTCAAAGTATATTATCTGATGCATGAAAAATTCTGAACATGTTTTTGACAGTACATCATATTGGGCACCTATGATGGTTGCGACCCTGTCAATAAGTTATACTATTGCGAAATTTCTTCTCTTCCTCAAGGAATAGAGGGCTTAAGAGAGAGCCAGGAAATGCTTCCTTTTGTCAAGCTTATTGACAATTTTGACGCTCAATATCAAGTTGTGGCCAATGATGGTGATGAATTTACATTTTTGACCAATAAAAGTGCTCCTAGGAATAAGCTGGTAAGGGTAAATATCAAGAACCCAGAGCTGTGGACCGATGTTCTTCCCGAGCATGAAAAAGATGTGCTTGAGTCAGCCGACGCTGTTAATAATAACCAACTGTTGGTGTGTTATATGTCAGATGTTAAGCATATTCTGCAGATAAGAGATCTTAGAACTGCAAATTTGATTCATCAGTTGCCTCTAGAGATTGGTTCTGTTTCAGAGATCTCCTGCAGACGGGAAGATACGGAAGTATTTATAGGCTTCACAAGCTTTCTATCGCCGGGTATTATTTACAGGTGCAACTTAGCATCTACAATCCCTGAAATGAAGATGTTTCGGGAAATTTCAGTTCCTGGATTTGATCGCACAGGTTTTCAGGTTAAGCAGGTACATAACTTAATTTGTTCTGCATCCTATTATGACAATATCTGTAATTTCCAACCTTTGAATTTTCAGCTATGATTCCATACATTAATAACTTGAACTTTTACCAGAAGAATCATAATGTTTCTGTATTCAGTGTTTTTAATTCACCACAATATTCTTTTTACTAACTACTCAGGTTTTTGTCCCTAGTAAGGATGGAACCAAAATTCCCATGTTCATAATGTCTAAGAGAGATATCAATCTTGATGGATCGCACCCAACTCTTCTATATGGTTATGGAGGATTCAACATAAGCATAACTCCATCATTCAGTGTTGGTCGTGTTGTGCTATGCAAGAACATGGGTTTTGTTGTCTGTGTAGCAAACATTCGGGGTGGCGGAGAGTATGGGGAGGAATGGCACAAAGCTGGAGCACTTGCAACAAAACAAAATTGTTTTGATGACTTTGCTGCTTGTGCTGAATTCCTCATTTCTAATGATTACACCAATTCCAGACGACTCTGTATTGAAGGTGGAAGCAATGGAGGTCTTCTGGTTGCTGCTTCCATTAATCAAGTAATATAGTAAACCCTCATTTTATATACAATGCTTCATGAACTTGTTTTTTTTGTCTCATCATAATATGCAGTATTTGCATTTTCATACATAAATTTAACTCATATACTGTATTGCAGCGGCCTGATCTCTTTGGGTGTGCTCCTCCATCATTCAGTGTTGGTCGTGTTGTGCTATGCAAGAACATGGGTTTTGTTGTCTGTGTAGCAAACATTCGGGGTGGCGGAGAGTATGGGGAGGAATGGCACAAAGCTGGAGCACTTGCAACAAAACAAAATTGTTTTGATGACTTTGCTGCTTGTGCTGAATTCCTCATTTCTAATGATTACACCAATTCCAGACGACTCTGTATTGAAGGTGGAAGCAATGGAGGTCTTCTGGTTGTTGTGATATTAATGGAGTTTAAATGTGCCATATGCTATTGTTACATTGCAGGATGATTTGGATGGAGAGACAGAGGTTCTTTTGGATCCAAATACTCTAAGCAAGGATGGGACGGTTGCTCTTTCAACATATTCGATTAGCGAGGATGGAAAATACATTGCCTACGGGTTGAGTGAAAGTGGCAGTGACTGGGTCTCTATTCATGTGATGAATATTACTAACAAACAGCCGATGCCTGACAAATTGTCCTGGGTAAGCTGTCACAAATTGTCCAGAGGCTTAGTTTTCGTTTGTGCAATATATTGTGCTGACTTATTGGTTCTTTTAATCAAATCTTGTCTATTGCTCGATGCAGGTGAAGTTCTCTTCTATCAGCTGGACTCATGATGGGAAAGGGTTTTTCTATGGTCGGTATCCAGCACCTAGGTAGGCATACTGATTTTGCTCTCCTTTTTTCAAACTTGGCAAGTGCCTTTTCCAGCACCCATGTAGTCCTACAGAATGTTATGAATTTTTCTAATCGATAGCTAATGCAATGTGACAAAGCCCAAATTTCTTTGCACTAACAGTCTTGTTATTGTTGTGACAATATGGAAAAGATCAATAAAAGACAACTGCAAGTTAATTCAACTCTTCGCAATTGCTGTATAAATTAGATCTAATCCTCTCTGTTATTCGTGATGCTTGCCTCATATTGATCTGAATACGAGTTTCTGTTAGCACCAAAGGAAAGCCCAAGACTATTCTTGGAACAAAGTTCTGTTACTTTATTACCACTTGGTTTAGTAAACCTTATGAACTCAGGCTCTGTTCGCATGCAAAACTGATATTGCCTGTTACTTAGACACATGCTTTGCATGGCTGATAACTGGTTCTACTGCAACTCTCTTGTGAATTTCTGACAATTATATGGATCTGATGAGCTTATCTTTTGCTCTCAATTTGGTTGAAAAATCAGCAATTCATTGTGATATACTGTTCTCCATGGATTGCTTGATTTCCCCAGTGTCTAGTTCTTTTGGCACTTTGACACCTCTTGATGTGGCCAGCTGCCAGCCCCTTTCACCTCTTGGTTCATGTGACAGCAGTACATAAACAGCAGTAACTCTGTGTATCTAAGTCTTGCTCCTTCTATTAATTTCTTTTGTCTAATTTATTACCTTGAGAATAGTTTACATAGTCACAGAGCAACAAATAGGCAATTAGGAGTATATTTTCACAAATATGAATGTTAAAATTAGGAAGAAATAAGCTCGTCTGTGGTTAATGTCCTCTTTAAGTTTTTTTTGTTGAATTGATCTGATTTGTTTGCTCTGAAGCACTTGAGAGGAATCATATATTGTGTTTGGAATGTCCCCCATCACTGTTTTTTGCCCTCATTTGTTTCTGCAGAGGAGGAGAATTGGATGCTGGAACTGAGACAAATATCAACCTTAATCAGCAGATATATTACCATGTTTTGGGAACCAATCAGTCAGACGATATATTGTGCTGGAAAGATCCTGAGCACCCTAAGTATACCTTTGGTGCCTCAGTCACTGAAGATGGAAAGGTAACTTGCGCTCTCTCATGTCATTTGTACGAGGATGTTGTAAAATGAAATAAATTAGATGGTGTACTTTGATTATTGGAGAACTTAGAAACAACAAACTTATGTTTTCACCTTTAAAGATTGAATCTTTTCAAAGTATATTATCTGATGCATGAAAAATTCTGAACATGTTTTTGACAGTACATCATATTGGGCACCTATGATGGTTGCGACCCTGTCAATAAGTTATACTATTGCGAAATTTCTTCTCTTCCTCAAGGAATAGAGGGCTTAAGAGAGAGCCAGGAAATGCTTCCTTTTGTCAAGCTTATTGACAATTTTGACGCTCAATATCAAGTTGTGGCCAATGATGGTGATGAATTTACATTTTTGACCAATAAAAGTGCTCCTAGGAATAAGCTGGTAAGGGTAAATATCAAGAACCCAGAGCTGTGGACCGATGTTCTTCCCGAGCATGAAAAAGATGTGCTTGAGTCAGCCGACGCTGTTAATAATAACCAACTGTTGGTGTGTTATATGTCAGATGTTAAGCATATTCTGCAGATAAGAGATCTTAGAACTGCAAATTTGATTCATCAGTTACCTCTAGAGATTGGTTCTGTTTCAGAGATCTCCTGTAGACGGGAAGATAAGGAAGTATTTATCGGCTTCACAAGCTTTCTTTCGCCGGGTATTATTTACAGGTGCAACGTAGCAGCTACAATCCCTGAAATGAAGACGTTTCGGGAAATTTCAGTTCCTGGATTTGATCGCACAGGTTTTCAGGTTAAGCAGGTACATAATTTAATTTGTTCTGCATCCAATTATGACAAATATCAGTAACTTCCAAAATTTGAATTTTCAGCTATGGTTCCATGCATTAATAACTTGAACTTTTACCAGAAGAATCATAATGTTTCTGTATTCAGTGTTTTTAATTCACCACAATATTCTTTTTACTAACTACTCAGGTTTTTGTCCCTAGTAAGGATGGAACCAAAATTCCCATGTTCATAATGTCTAAGAGAGATATCAATCTTGATGGATCGCACCCAACTCTTCTATATGGTTATGGAGGATTCAACATAAGCATAACTCCATCATTCAGTGTTGGTCGTGTTGTGCTATGCAAGAACATGGGTTTTGTTGTCTGTGTAGCAAACATTCGGGGTGGCGGAGAGTATGGGGAGGAATGGCACAAAGCTGGAGCACTTGCAACAAAACAAAATTGTTTTGATGACTTTGCTGCTTGTGCTGAATTCCTCATTTCTAATGATTACACCAATTCCAGACGATTATGTATTGAAGGCGGAAGCAATGGAGGTCTCCTGGTTGCTGCTTCCATTAATCAAGTAATATAGTAAACCCTCATTTTATATACAATGCTTCATGAACTTGTTTTTTTTGTCTCATCATAATATGCAGTATTTGCATTTTCATACATAAATTTAACTCATATACTGTATTGCAGCGGCCTGATCTCTTTGGGTGTGCTCTTGCTCATGTTGGTGTCATGGACATGCTCCGTTTCCACAAGTTCACGATCGGTATGTTTAGTTTAAGTTGCATAACCCCTCTACCACTGAGCACCAGTACTATGCTGCTGTAGCAACCAGCAAGTTAGTGTCTAAATTAGGCTCCCATTGCCATGGAGGAAGACACCTTCACTGAAGCTTTAGTGTTGGTCTTCAGCTCTCGCTCCCATCCTGTCTCTCCTTTTATCTAACCTCACATTCCACATGTCTCGACTATCTTCCTGTGTAAGTCTAGCTTTGACTCCTATGTTGGTTGAAGGAATTCACCAGTGTTATTGCACACTGCCCATGATTTTGAGCACCAGTTTCAGCTCCGTCGTTTGTGTTATTCCATTCTGACTCCAAGACTCCAACATATCCATTATCCTACCGACATGATCCATATGCTGCTAAGAAGTGGCAGACAGGATCCATGTGATGCTAAGAAGCATGGTAGAGGCCTTTGATTGTTGACCTGTCAAGCATTTCTTTGTGTTTGCTCGAAATTGAGATATAGGGGAATGCAAACTCAGAGTGATAGCTAAGGGGTTCATTTCCAATTTTCCCTTCTCTTTAGTTATGCTGTTGTTTGCTAGGAGTATATCCCTTTACCTGTATATTGCTAAGGCTTAACAGTTGATGTTTATTGTTTTGTCTAGGTCATGCCTGGACTACAGATTATGGTTGTTCAGATAAGGAAGAAGAGTTCCAGTGGCTCATTAAGTATGTCTGTTTCTGTTAGTTCCAGCATCTTTATATACTGTAACTTCTATTTGAGTTGCTGCATTACTTTTCCACTGACATAGTACTGATTACTGGCTGTTCAGAAAATCAGCAAGCCACATTGTTGATTTTCTTTCTGAAATTTACAGTTTTAGAGCTATCAAGGGTAGTATTGCAGGTCTGCTAATAAAAAGGATATTAGATGCTTTCTACATGAAATGTATTTTTTGCTAACCATTCCATATTTATTCGAGATTTTCATAGGCTAAGTCATATGTGCTAGGATTGAACTGACCTGTGTCATTATATTCAACTATTTCCCTACGAAATTTCTTTGCGGCAGAGGACATGCCACAGTCCATGTGGTCATTGTTCTTTTCTTTTTCTTTACTAAAGAGCAAATATATTTTACTTTTGCTCTTAGATTTACTCTATTGAGTTTTCTGATCCTCTATTGCTATTTGCTGCTCTGTTGCAAGATACTCTCCCCTTCATAATGTGCGGAGACCTTGGGAGCAAAGCTCTGGTAATCACTGCCAGTATCCAGCAACCATGTTGTTGACGGCTGATCATGATGATCGTGTTGTGCCATTGCACTCACTAAAGTTATTAGCAGTAAGTTCATTTTTGTATCCTGTCTCTCTGAGCTCTCGTTTGAAAGGAAATAGGTCAATATATTAGTATCCATAGATTGAAGAAATAATTATCCTATATATGCTAGTGATGCAGCAATGTATTGGCCTTATTCATTGTTGAAAATCTTTGATGTGGTCTGAATTTAGCAGTGCCTCTATGCTTATTTGGTACAGCATATATACATTTTTTTTTCATTTCGTGGCGTGTGTGCATGTCGTTCACTGGGGAACCCACCTGTCATAGCGACAATATCAATCTTAGAGATGAGCTAACTACCGTTATTTTTTTTTCATATTATCGCAGGGTAGATGGTGAGATAGTCTATATAGTTTTTGTGGCCTGCTTGCTGTTGGGTTTTCTTTTTGTGATTTTATATATCAGCAACAGTTTACTATTCAATGAAAAATTAACAAGAATCTATGTTGTTTGAAAATGAGTTTTTGTACGAGTTGCATTGGTCATAAATTTGGTTCTAAGTGTTATATCATACAATTGCTGTTTAATGTTTGTTAGTTCATTCTAACCTTTTTGCTTTTATGTTCTAACTATACTGCTATTCGTAGACATTGCAGCATGTCCTGTGTACCAGCAGTGAGGACTCCCCACAGACAAACCCAATAATTGGTCGAATTGACCGCAAGTCAGGGCATGGAGCTGGCAGGCCAACTCAAAAACTGGTTTGTGCAACTGCGGCTTTTCTTAGTACAGCCTTTTGCCTTCAAGTTCAATAATTTATGCGATATCCTCCTGCCTTTAATTTCAGATTGACGAAGCGGCAGACAGATATAGTTTTATGGCAAAGATGTTAGGCGCTCAGTGGACTGAATAATTTATTTGAACGAGCTTAATGTGGAGACGGTGAGAAGATCACCCAATCCACTAGACAATCGCCTAGAGCAAAGTGGCACTGGCAGGAAAAGTTACATTGCTTATGTTTTTTTCTATTAGCATGGATGATCACCTGCCCCATATTTCTAGAATTTGCGATTCGGATTAATACAAGGCTTCAGGGAACATTGTCGCACATGGTGTTTATATGCTATTTTTAATTAATCTTTTGGTTCAAACGAAGGAATATTAATTAGTTGGTAATGTCGAATTCTTCTTTCCCCATACGTAGCAGAGGATCTCAGTAAAATGATGGGAAAATTGGTTTCGTAGCATCGAAATATCACCATATCTGAAAATATTATGAAAAGTTCAACTTTCATAAAATATAACTAAAAGGTTGAACGTACTGTTACCCAAAATAGCATCCCGTCACGTGTTGCGTCGACTCCGTCTAGCTCTTTTCTTCTTCTTCCCAAGCTGAGCTCTGGCCATGGGCGCTTCTCTTCCATCCGCTCGGCTGCACGTCACCACAGCCACCATGCGCCGCGCGCGCAGGAGGCAGCCACCTCCTCCGGGCCACCTGACCACCTCCAGCCGTAGTCCGAGCTTCGGCTTCCGGGCCAAGGACGCTGAGTCCGAGGTCCGAGCAATGGCGGCGTCATCTTGGTCCAGTTCCCACACGCCATCTCTCCTTTGTTGTCTGTCCCCAACCGAAGCAAACAAGCAAGTCATCTCGACACCTCCAATCCAAGGATCAGTAGCAATCTCACCATCCAATGCGTCTCCGTTGCTCTCCTTAAAGCGGCAAACAAGCAGCACTTGCTCAGCTCCTGCATGTGCGAACAGAGCAGTCAAGCAGCATGCCTCTCCTATCTCGGCCAAGCGGAGGGACGATGAGCGGCAGTCGCTGAGCTTCTTAACGGAAAGTGCGAGCAGCGGTGCACGATATTGACGACGTTTCCTCGCAGTTGACGGAATGCTATTTTTAGTTCAAACAAAGGAATATTAATCTCACAAGGTTTCACAACGGTTGCTTCCCCATACTCGCTGTTTCCCGTCAGCACTCAGTAGATGCAAGTGCTTCGTTTCTGTAATGACGTCGGGCAGCACTCTCTTTCCTGGCATCGATATGCTTCCAAAATTAGAGCCACTTTTGACATTTTCTCTAGAACCCGAGTTACCGAGGCCTTCCATTCCTACTAGAATTGCTCACAGTCTGCGTCACTCTTTACTCCCGCTCCCTTCTGCATGCTCTAGCTTTGTCTGCGTGTTGATGTATATATGAGGTGGTCGCTTGTAGGTTAATTTGGAGCTAAAAGTACGACTAGCTGTCAAAGATACATCTACTACCCGTCTACCCCCCATGTAAAACTACAAGGACATATGTTTGTTATTGTGGTTTAAATTGATAGTGAACTGTATTTTTGCTTCCTTTTGTTTATTAGTTAGAGTATTCCTTTTCAATTTTGGCCTATGTTTTGAGTAACTAATAGCAATTGGTATATAAATATGCAAAAATCATATAAAAAATTTAAAGGAACGAGTCAAATTAAGGTCAGTATAATTGCACTGTCTAGTTTATATAATTTCCATTTTAGCTGTGCAGTTACAATTGCGCATCTCCAACTATACATGTTTATGCTAGCTATATACAGATGGACGAGAGATTCAATGTAGACAGACAAGATACTAGCTAGCAGTAGTTATCATTCAGTCTATAACATATACAATTCGAGTCATGCAAACTTTATTATCTCTGTTACCTCCTGGAATTAATCATGACCAGTTGCTGAGTTCGCTGTTGTTTAAATACCTTTGGGTGGCGAACTTATTTCAAGTTAGTTGGAAAGGTTCATTGTAGTCTCACAAAGATCTGAGTCATCGGTGTCATATTTTTTCTGAATTGGTTTCAATATTTAACCCGTACTATTTTCTTAGTGGTAGTCAACATACCGTCAACAGGGGGGGGGGGGTCTATGGTGACTTTGTCAATTTCGACATTTATCGGTCGAGTCTCTTAGACGTACTCATAAATTTGCGTAAGTTTTTTCGTAGAGATGAGTGTGTGTGCATTATAAGCGTATGTGTTTGCACCGGTATTTCACAAAAAAAAAGAAAGAAAATCTTTGGGTGCAGTCCCAAGTGTAGTAAGCAGCGAATCACATGATAACTCAGTCTACCAGTGGCACAGCATCAGCATATTACAAGGCCGGCCTGCACTATATATCCTCCGCTTCCTGCTCTCGCCAGAGGAGGGTTCTTTGCAGCTGCTAGGAGATCAGAACTGCTTCCTATTTGTAGTAATGACGACGGTAACTCTCTTACTTTGCATGCGTATGCGTCCAAAATTAGAGCAAGTGTTAACAGCTAATGTAGAACTTGAGTTGTTACCAAGGTCTTCCATCCCTAATAGAGCATTATATATTTTGTGCTAAAATATACCGTAACACTTGCTCGCAATTTTCATCACTCTTTACTCCTGCTCCGTAGATTATTACAGATGTCGTCGCCTTCTATATTGCTGTCCCGTTCTTGCTCCAACACGCATCTTCTGGGTGTTGAATTATATATGAGGTGGTCTGTGGTGGTGATTGAATTGGTGAAAGCAAATAACTTCCCAATGGGTTGGAGCAGAAAGTACACGTATCTGTCAAGGATATCAACTACCCCCATGTAAGGCTGTGATGAACATCCTCCCTCTGTAAAAAAAACATTGTAGCCTTCAAAATTTGTCTCGCAAATTTTGCAATTTTGGCTTTTCACCTCCTTGTTGGGGGGCCATCTCATTTAAGCCAAACGAGGTTACTCCATCTAAGACCAGTCTTAATAGGGTTTTATAGGAGTTTTATGGTATTAAATTTTATACCACATCAGCAAATTTGCTAACATGATAGGGTGATTATAAGGAGAGAAGCTAGGAATTTCATGGTGTAAGGAAAATGTCCTTACGTCATTGCTTGTGTTTTGGTGATTGAGTGACAACATTATGATTAGGACTAATGAGTTTGTCTAGATGAATATTTGTAGGTTTTATAGGTCCCAATGATTTCAAGCCATCCAAATGCAATGACATGGAAATATTCCAAAGATACCAAATGATGGTATTTGCACTTAAATAGTTGTAAAATACTAGAGATGGACAGAATAGTCGGAACAAAAGGAACCGCAAAGAAACAAAGCGAAACAATCAAAGATTCAACATTGATATCTAGCACTGGAATATCTAGCATAAACTGGTTCAGATGAGTTGGATGCCTTGGAGTCCGTCATCAATGATAATTTCTTTTCAAGGGTTCGACATATGAACGATTACAAGTACTACACCCGATAGAAGGATGGCAAGAGAACTAACCAAACTAACGTGTCTGTATGAAAGCAGTCGATGAGAATGGCATGAAGCAGCATTTCTGTGGAGTCATAGAGGAAATGTGGGGACTGGATTACGGATCAAAAACATAAGTGCCAATATTCCAGTGCAACTGGGTGAAGCCTTAATTAATCAATGCTCATAACTATAAGCTTGGTATGACATTCTCAAAAACAAAAAAAAGCTTGGTATGACTACTGACCTACTGTGAACCTCAAACAATTTGGCTTCAAAGATGACCTATTTGTACTTGCGTCTCAGGTACAATAAGTGTTCTATATTATGGACCCATCAAAAGGAAATAAAAAACAAGAGAACTATGTGGTCCTTCCAGAAAAAAAAACACACATTTTAGGTGTTGGAAATGTGGTTGATCTTGATGAGTTAAATCAATGGGATGAGTCACCACCTTTTGGATGTGGCATGAACATGGAAATTAAACCAGACAGAATAATCGACGTCTTTAATTAAGACATGCTCATCAAGAAGCAAAAATTATCACAACCAGAAAGTAAAATTATAATGAAAGTAAAATTGTGTTGAACACGACCAGAAAGTAAGAGCATGATATATATGACTTAATGTCTGTAGATGTCATCTGAAATTGTTGTTGCATGAGTACATACATGGAGAAAAGGAAGGGACTCCATGCTGGTTGAGGACCCTTGTTTGACCACAGGATGATGACATTGTAAAAAATGTTCTGGGTATATTAGCTATGTATTCTCTCTTATAATTGGGAGTTTTTATGTATTAGAGCATCTCCAAGAGTGTCCAAAAAATATAGTCCCAAAAAGCTAGTTTTGGGATCTTGCCAAAAAATATTGGGAGTAAAAAGGAAGCCATCCGCCAACGGTTGCTAAAAATTAGTTCCCAAAAGAAATTGATCGCTTGCGAGTCATGCATCCACCAGCATTTTCTTTCGCGTGATTAGTCAACACCATCGTTATCCTGACTAATACGGAGTAATACACAAGTGGCGGGCGGTGGCGGTTCGACGATGCCGCCGGTCTAAATGCTCCTCCACCGGTTGCCTCGGACGGCGACACCGCGTGACATTTGCTTGTGGATCGGCTGGATGGAAAATCTCCGGGCAGCCGGCTCCTTAGCAGGTAAGGTTCCCAGCTGCTATCTTGATGTAATGCAAGCAAGCCGATGTGGTGATTAGTCAACACCATCGTTATCCTGACTAATAATGTACAAGTGGCGCGCGGCGGTTCGACGATGCCGCCGGTCTAAATGCTCCTCCACCGGTTGCCTCGGACGGCGACACCGCGTGACATTTGCTTGTGGATCGGCTGGATGGAAAATCTCCGGGCAGCCGGCTCCTTAGCAGGTAAGGTTCCCAGCTGCTATCTTGATGTAATGCAAGCAAGCCGATGTGAAGCCCCTGCGTGAAGGGGAAGAAGGAGATCGACGACGACGTGCCAAGCAGCCCGGCCATCACGGTGCCACCCTGCCGGATCGTGCAGGCAAAGCTATGAAGCTATGCCAACTGGAGCCAAATCGAGAGGGCCTGCCAACTGTGTGTCACAGTATGCCATTGCCGCTGGCTTTGCCTTACGTTGGACTAATATGCAGGCCTAAGATGTCATCTGTTGTCATTGGCCCGTAACCAACCAGGCGGGCCTAAGATCCAGTAAGAACACTTTTGGGTCGGCCGTGATTCCACGCGGAAGGCTTCCCAAACCCTGACTGTTTGGTGCTTCCCGAACAGTTAAAATTCTCCTACTATTCCGAACGAAACTATGCAGTGAATTGGGTGCCCAAAGGTATACGCTCCAACTGAAATCATGGAGAATTAAATGTTTACATGCTTCATAGAAAGAATGCTAGGATTTATGCTCATTACTCAGTAGAAATGGAGAGAAACGAGGAAAGGGAGAGGATCTGAGGATGTATTATTGGAACCCTCAAAGGGGATTGGAATCATGATGTTATTTACCCATGAATAAAATTATTTCAAAAATATGCAGGAAGCTAAACAATCCACCTACAAACGTCGTACATAGGAATTTTTCCTTTTCAATTGAATTTCTCCTATTTCTTCCTCCAAAATCCCAATATTCCAAAGAAAGTACTTTAACATTTTCATTCACACATCATTTTACGCAGTGTGCCCAAGCTCACAGGTAAGTCTCTCGGCTTGGAGAAAAGGACTGGTATCATGTAGGTATTTTTTTCATTGAAAACATAAATGCTTACATATACATATGCACACTCTCATCTCGGTAAATGGTGCACGCACATCATGTAAACTGTCTTTGAAAGCTAGACTAGCAAATCTGAAGATTATATTGATGCGTCACCATAGATAATAATAGTTTATCTGCAATGAGTCCTAAACTTGAACCCTCCCTCGGTATATGTTCCACCGGAATGAATCTACCCATGCATCTAACCAACTTACATTCAGTTTTCTCATAC
Source organism: Echinochloa crus-galli (assembly GCA_900205405.1). NCBI lineage: Eukaryota > Viridiplantae > Streptophyta > Magnoliopsida > Poales > Poaceae > Echinochloa > Echinochloa crus-galli. The sequence continues at coordinate 164,739 of OAMR01001149.1, forward strand.
GATCAGAATTATGAAATTTCCTATATGGTCCATTCAAACAAATGATTATATATCCTAGAATCCTTTAGTATTTCCATGAAGTACTTTCTTGGTTCCAAATTGTACACCCTGTTAATACATTTTCTTTTAGGAAATACTTTCTCCGTTTGAAAAAAATGATTTTTTAGAGTTTTCGAGACAAATTAGATGTGGATGAAAAAGACACATGTGCTCTTAGTTAGTTGTTTTTTTAAGAAAATTGAAAGAATTCATTTCCACTTAATGCAAGCATGAGATTTGTTTTCATTTAATTATGCATACATGACAAAATATTTTTGTGGGACAAATTTTAAATGCTCAAACATCACTTTTTTAGGACAAGTGGAATATATTGTTGAAGAAATATCTATTCTCATAGTTTCTGTTACAAAGTCAAAGTAAGACACACACATATACCACGTAGTAGAAAATAACGTAGACAAATGCACATGCAGACACACAGCAGTAGCAAACAGAGCACACCCTCCACAAAGCTGACAGAATGCATACATGGACCACAGCAGCAGCATGCAGCCACGTCATCAGTAGCAACACGACACACGACTTGCGTACGTACATACAGTACAGTACACACAAGAGCAGATCACACGCAGTTGGATGATCAGCCGAAGAAGTGGTGCTTCTTCCCCTCGCCGCGGCCGGACTCCTCCGCCGCGTCTTGGCCTCCTTCTTCTCGTGGTTGTCACACCCCAAAATTTTTAAATTTTGGAATTAGTTATGTTAGCATAATTGATACAATAGTTTTCTTTACGTAGAGGTGAGAGGTTTTCTCCCTATATAAACGAACCAGCTCTCCTCTGGAAAAGTCCTCTGGAAAAGGCACACCCTTTACAGGGAGGCCCCTAGGTTTGGGATTCCCTAAGGTAGTTTTTTTCTCTCCC
>OAMR01001148.1:20941-37495 GCA_900205405.1 Echinochloa crus-galli
CATTAAATGCGTTTGCCGGGCGGAGCGGCGGGGCGTTGCCACAGCGAATAGAGGGGTGACCTCGAGCGGGACGGAGTGGTCCATCCGCTTGAGGAGGCGTGTGGACCTCGAGCGAGGCGGACGCGGGGTCGCGCCCGCTCGAGGGGGTCAAAGACCCTCGAGCGAGGTGCAAATGCGGCCATGCCTGCCCGAGGGGGTCGAAGACCCTCAAGCGAGGCGGTCATGGCGCTGGCTCTTTGGGCCTTGAGGCGAATCAAGCCGGGATGGTCGTTTGGGCCGCGGCGAGCGGCACCGGGCCGCGCTGCTCGGGTGATTTGCTGGGCCGCCGGTGGTTAGGTGTTTTCTCAGGGTGATTATTCCCGGTGGTTAGGGGACCCCCTTGGGATGTCCCCGACAATGACCTACGCGTTAGTGTAGAGTTTGGTGTTCTTTGGGTCTTCCTTTCTCGCTGTTTTGATGTTTCTTTGCTAGTAGCCGCGTCTTATTTTATCTTACGCAACCTTAGGAGCACCGGAGTTCGTGGAGGAGCCGGACTACCCCGACAACTGCTTTGAAGAGGACGAAGAAGCTTGCCCAGGTTCACGCCCATCCAATCTCTGAAAGGCGGTGAATGACAGCCGTACGTCCGCACAGGGCTCGCCACGCCTGCTGGGCGACTAGGACGGGCGGTCCTGTGGCTGGAGTCAGCGGGGATGACAGGGCGTGGCGGACCTGACCGAGGTTCGCCCTTGGTCGCCATCCGTACGACGCTCAAGGGTGGCCACCCGCCCATTCGAGGGCCTCGCAGTGGGGGAAGGACGGGAGCAGTTGGCACAGTGCGATGGAGTGACCCGTGCCTGCCCGCATAGTGGTGAAGCGTCAGCACAGCGCCAGGGGCAGGTGGCACAGTGGACCTGACCGTGTCAGCGACATGGAGCAGGGCGGAGTCCTATCCCCATCCTTTGACTTGGGCGTTCGGTAGGTCGCGGCATTAAATGCGGTTGCCGGGCGAAGTTATCCACTTGCTCGAGGAGGCGCGCGGACCTCGGCGCCATTACTGTTTGGGGTCTTTGTTGTGGGTTGTGTCTCAGGTTGGTTGTGGACTAGCCTTGCAGCCCGGATGGATTCCTGGAGTGCCACCTCTGCAGAGTGTAAACTATACGTATAGCCGTGTCCACGGTTACGGACGACCCATTTCTGAGAAGCCCCGGCTAGCATGGGAATCTGCTTTCTTACCTCATCCTTGATTCGGGTTATGAGAGATTGGTCCAGCTGAGGCTGTTGAGACGAGGTGGGGAGGGAGCTCACCGAGTCGACTAGTGAGTGAAAGGTGTTGGTGGATGATGTTTTGCGGGAACCTGCTGTGGCAGGACGGGCCCGATGGGAATGTGAGGCTGATGGTTGGATTTGGGGAGTGGATGTGCGTGTGAGGGAAGGAGTTGGTGGTGAGATGAATTTTGGGTTATTGCTGCTGCTTGCATAAGAAAACCCTGGCTCAAATCTTGATTATTTCTATATCCTATAATAGGCCACTTTAAAGCTTGCATCATATTATGGTTGGTGACGTGGACCTGTCCCATTTCCTTGGGGACAGACTTTGGGTTCTCAGGTGAAGACCCCGACCACGAGTTCAACCAGGACGGGTGGTACGATTGAAGGGTGTGCGCTACGCTCAAGGATGCCTGTGGAGGAGTGGACCTTGATGTTCTAGCTACCGCTGCGCAGATGTTTTCTTATTGTCTATTTAGCCCAGAGGGCTTGTACCAGACCGCTATGTTTTATATATGTCATGTAATGAATCTTTTATCGTTGTATGGATGTGATATTCGACTGAGATGAGTTCTGTACGAGATAGCTGCTATTCCTGGGACTATCTCAAGGGTACAGGGAGTCGGATTCTCGTCGTTGAGAATCCGGTTCGTTTCAGCCGGCGGCGCCCCGCTCCGGAGGCCACTCCCGTGGGGCCGGAGGCCGCTCTCGTGGGCGCCGGTGGGAGCCGGCGACTCCCCAACCCACGGCGAGCTCCAAGCTCGGTGGACGGTGGGGACGGCGGGTCAACGCCGTGAGAGGGAGAGGAGGAGCGGAGTAGGGGGAGCGAGACAGAGGTGGGGGATCGGGAGAGAGGGTGGGTGGGGTTGTTAACCCCTGACAGGTGGGGTCCGCGTGTCACCGGCCCATTTCTTTCAACTGGAACAATGGTCTCATGTATGCAACAAAATGACTACAAAGATCAAGTATGTAGTAGATCATCATGATTTGTGTGTCAAAGAATGAATTAAACACTCTGCAGACAGCCAAACAGACACCCCATTGTACAAGCTGTCTGTTTAAGCTGTCTGTTTGTGTAAAAAGACAGCAAGCTGTCTACACGGTTGTACTTGCCCTTATGCCGTGCAGTAGTGAGAACTGTAGTTACTAGTCGTGGCGACGAGGTTTTTTTTTTAACGAAGGCGAAGGGTTTTCGGGTTTCCGTGTCAAAGAGATTCTTTACTCCCTCCGTCCCATAATATAAGGGATTGGAGGGTTCAAATTTTGTACCCAAAATATAAGGTTCTGAAGGGATAGGACAAAATTAAATGAGGTTGGTGGTAGGTGAAGAGTTGGTGGGTAGTGTAAAATGAGGGGTATAGATGTTATTTTCTCTCAAGGTTATTTCTTGAGTTTGAATCATCCAGTTTCTTGTATTTTAGGACGGAGGGAGTAGTAAAGATCTAACTATTTTAGCACTACATTGTCCCCAGGGAAAGAAAAAGATCGGGGCCAAATGCCAACTAATTTGCGTGATCGGCAGCGACGATGTGCAGTCACGGCGGCCCTGAAATCGCGGAGCTGGATCCACCGTGGACGAGACGAAATCACGAAACGGCAGCCATGTGGATCCATCACCACCGACTGGCCGACCGTCGTCTTCTCCATTTTGTTTCCTCTACACACCTTTCCCAGCAGCTGTATCCGACAGATAGCTGATCGGGCGCGCCTGTCCGTTTTTTTGGTACGCGCACGTGTGCGCCACATGCTTGTTTGACGGGGCACCAACGTGCACCGGCGACTCTAGCCATTCGTAAGATCGATCCGTAGACCGCCCAAGTGAGAACAAGAGCCCCGTGAGAGAGAATTCCAAGTGACACTGCGCAATCAGCTAGCCACGCGCGACCAAACAGAAGGAGAAAATTACTCGATCATTGCGAAGCTCCTTGCAGCGGGGGCAATAAACGCGCCAGAGAAATCCAATAGCTCCGGGCTCCTGCTTCTTTTAAAAAAAAAACAATAGCAGTTGCTCCATCAACCAGGCCAGCCCGCCAAAAGCACAGCCTCGTGACGGCCTAGTGGGCTGATAATTCAGAACCGGGCGGCCTGGACTACAAGTGCCTTGCCCCGGCCGAGTCGCCTTCGCGGGCCCAAAGCATAGTAGGCCGACCGTCTATCGGCCTGCCACGCTTACTTCTCTCACAGTCTCGCTCGCTCTATGCTTAATGGGCCAGAAAAAGGCATGAAAGAAGGTCGGGCTCATTTGTCTGGGCGCAGTACACGAAACACAAAGTACGGCCCAAGAATCCAGATCTTGCTAGCCTTTCCTGTTCCGGAACCGACCCCACCATTGGTGCATAGGAGCAACCCTCCAAGAATCTAGCTAAATAGAAAAACTCCAAGAATCTATCAACTCCAAGATCTGTAAAAATAGAGAAACACTAGAAAAAAAGGGATCAGCCTCTCAATCTTCCTCTCTATTCTAAATCTAGAAATCAACCTCTAGGAATAATTCTCTAAAGAATTAATATTCAAATAATTTCCAAATCAAATTCTTATAAAAATTTAACTAAGAAAAGTCATACCACAATCCCTCTAATCTAATATCTATCTAGGAGCCTCTCTTCTATGTCCTATTCAAATCCCGCAATCCCAATTCAAGTGTGGATTTGAAATTCAATACAAATTTATACCAAAATCCATCAAATAAATATCAAAACTATTCCTAAAGCTTCGGGCTAACTTCTTTCTTTTCCCCTCTCTCCGGCCCAACTCCACCCCCGTGCAGCCCAGCCCATGCCTCATGCGCGCAGGCTGGTTCACACGAGGCCTCCTATCTGGCTTGCGGAAGCCAGTTAGGAGGATTAGCTTAGGGCCCAATATAAATGTTTCCTATATGTTTTTTCCCGCTGGATTCTGGATGTACTCCCTCCGTCCCGTGAAGAGTGCAATCCTGAGATTAAAAAAAATCCCACGAAAGAATGCAATTCTAGCTGTAACCACCTATTTTATACTAAAAATAGATAATTATTTGCATGCAGTAACCACCTCTATACCAAAATTAGTGAGATTGGGACCGTTACCGAGGGTAGCATAGTCATTTACCAACGTTACTAATCTGTCTGAAAAAAGCTAGAATTGCACTCTTCACGGGGGCGGAGGGAGTAGCTGTTGGTCTTAGGCTGTGTTTAGCTCCCCCAACTTTCCCAAAAATTCTCTCTCCAAACTTCACTATTCATCTATCACATCAAATCACATCAAATCTCTCTCTTCATGCATGGAACACTAAATGTGGGTAAATAAAAAAACTAAGTACTTGGTTTTGATGTACACGACGAGACGAATCTTTTGAGCCTAGTTAGGTCATGATAGGACAATGTTTACCACAAACAAACAAAAAGTGCTACAGTGTCCGATGTGACTTTTCTACCAACTTTTCACCCACTCTGTGAGAGGTGGATGAAAGTTTTTTATGTGAAAAGTGTCTTGAAAAGTTTACATTCTTTGAACTACCATCATTTTAAATTACTATTCGTTGTTCACTTTTTCTCGTAATATTTGACCATTCGTCTTATTCAAAAAATTATGCAACTTTATTTATTTTGTTTGTGATTAGTTATCATCAAAGATACTTTAAGCATGTCTTATTATTTCATATATTTGTATATATTTTTTTTGAATAAGACGAATGAGCAAACATCGTGAGAACAAGTTAACAATGAATAGTAATTTAGAATAGAGGTAGTATATCGTTTTCAATTCCAAATTGGACGTACCTCATGTTGATCATGGACGTCCACGTAGCCCCACTGGCTAGCGGGTTTACCTGCAGGTTTTCTCATGTGCCGCAGTCATGTCTTAGCTAGAGCGGTAGACTTACTTAACGAAAAGAAAGTACTCAGCTCGAGGTACGTACCTCATGATGATGGAGGATCGATGATGCTCCTCCGATCTGATAAAGGTCAAAACTAAGCATCATCCCAGCTGTGAATTGCAAGTAATATAATATAACATTTGCGAGTCAAATAAACGTCATGGACTCCAGAGATGTCAATATCCGCGGCCGTTCTAGGCTTCTAGCGCGATGATCGTGATAGGGTAAGTAAAAATGTATGCATATATATATATTTTTCCGCGAAACAATACACATGCGGATAATTAAGTACACACACATACTCACTCGATGAGACACACATATTTTATCTTTACGACCATCATCTAGAAACTGAGCCAACATAACCGATTTTTAAATTAACAAAGTCACCATATACACACCTCGTTGTTGATGGACATGTCATCTACTACGGAAAAAATAGCACCGATTAATTTTTAAAATAAATCCAAAAATTTATAAGTATTCATGCTAGGTGGAGCACCTGAATTTGGACACGCTCCACCACGGCAAATACAATCAGTGTTGGCTATAAGTTTGATTTGCAAAATAATGCATGCAAATCTGAGTCAACCAGAAAGAAAGCACTCGCTGGTAATTTCCCGGCGCATTGCGTGGCAATTGGCGACAATCATCGCATAGCGAGGTCCACAGTGTCGCTGTCAACCAATGCAAATCCGGCCGGCAGGGACGACAATAAGGTCATGGAACACGAGGTGCACGCACCGCCGTGCACGCCCGGTGGCATCTAACTACTGGCAGGGCCTGCGCGCGCGCTCGTGCATTATATCTCTGGGCCTGGTTCTGGAAGAAGTTGGCCGGCCGGTCGGCGGCGATCGCCGCGAGATTCAAAGGTCGCCGCCGCCGCCGCCGCCTCCACGCCCGGCCAGGACCATATGCAGCCTGTCTCTGCCAGTCTTCCTGCCGAAGGAATCTATGGAACCAAATTAACGCGAGACTTCAGATGGAGTAGTCGTCCCCGTGCATCTGATCTGATCAGCTGGAGGATGATGACTGAGACCAGGACCTAAATGTGAACCGACGACGATTGCCAGCATATGATGCGACCAAGAACGTCCGTCGTCGTCGATCGACGCAGCCAAAAGTCCGGCCTGGAATAGAATGATGGCCTTAGATCCCAAATTTAGCTTCCAAATTTGGGAGTACAGTGTCTCTTCGTAATTATTACGCCACTGTAGAATTTCGTTTGTATGTGCGAAAAATTGTTCAAAATAAAATTGATTAAGGCTCAAAATATTCGTCTCGCAGAGTATAATAAAACTGTGCAATTACTTTTTCATTTCATCTACATTTAATTTAGTACTCCATGCATGTTATGATATTTTGATGTGATGGAGAATCTTTTTTATAGTAAATTTGGGAGTTCCTTTTTGAACTAAACAAGACCGATGATTGCAGAATATATCTAGACAGTACAAGAAATAAATACATCATACACACACTGCAGGTGATCCAGCAGCTGGTCTTAATTTGACCTTGAAAATTCCGGTTTAGTTGCCTGCTGGCCTGCATTGTCCGTCTTCATTCCCAGCAATGATGTGATGGATTTAATTTAGGATCGATCAATCACAGGCGTAGTTTTCTCCCCGCGCGCTGTGACTGCGTGTGAAACATGCGGTTCATGCGATTCTGCTGCTGCCAAATGTGAAAAAGACAGACCACACTCGATCGATTTACACGTCCGGCCGTGCTTCGCCCTATTAGTTTCAGATCCACCAATGTTGAATCTTTCTCATTCACTTGCAGACACCGAGCACTGGTCCCCTTGAATCATTACACACAGCAAGACTCCAGGCAGCAGTCAGGTCTCCTCACGTAATTGTCTGCAGCGCAGAGATGCAGACGAGGAGCTAGAGAGGAGGGAGATCGAGATGGAGCGATGACCTGCGGCGAAGCAGCCTGCTTACAGAGACCAACCGACCGATGCCACCAGTAAAGCTAGTGAACCTGAAACCCGGCAGGCCCCAGCAACAGCTGGGCACGTATGCATGGGTGCTCATATCCATTTGGAGCAGGAGTTCGGATGCGTCACGCGGCCGGCTTCCAGCACCTTAGCGGCAGGCTTAAAGGAACATACTGTACATATCATTGAGCGATGGTGACGTCAATACGACCACTCCAATAATCAGTACCATCAATCAGTACATAGTTGTGGCACTACTATCTGTGTTAGGAGGATTAGCTTAGGGCCCAATATAAATGTTTCCTATATGTTTTTTCCGCTGGATTCTGGATGTACTCCCTCCGTCCCGTGAAGAGTGCAATCCTGAGATTAAAAAAAATCCCACGAAAGAATGCAATTCTAGCTGTAACCACCTATTTTATACTAAAAATAGATAATTATTTGCATGCAGTAACCACCTCTATACCAAAATTAGTGAGATTGGGACCGTTACCGAGGGTAGCATAGTCATTTACCAACGTTACTAATCTGTCTGAAAAAAGCTAGAATTGCACTCTTCACGGGGGCGGAGGGAGTAGCTGTTGGTCTTAGGCTGTGTTTAGCTCCCCCAACTTTCCCAAAAATTCTCTCTCCAAACTTCACTATTCATCTATCACATCAAATCACATCAAATCTCTCTCCTCATGCATGGAGTACTAAACGTGGATAAATAAAAAAACTAGTTGGATGGTTTTGATGTACACGACGAGACGGATCAATTGAGCCTAGTTAGGTCATGGTAGGACAATGTTTACCACAAACAAACGAAAAGTGCTACAGTGCGCTATAGTGTCCGATGTGACATTTTCATCACTTTCTCTTCTTCTTTTTCTAACTAAACACAGCGTTTATAACCAAGGCACATAACAGTACTTGAAAGAAGAGGTTGGTCTCCCAAGCACAACTTCTGTTCCTTGTCATTACTTATTGTCAGAATCAAATCTGAATGCCAAATTGTTTAGTCGTCCTCATACAGTGCCAAATAGCCATGCTTATTCTTTGGTAAATTTGCTTGCTTGGTGGCTTCTTTAGTAAAATACATACATATATACATTTCTGTAACTTAATTGGTCTCAATCAATAGCTACTTAACCTGAGCTGTGCATGCTGCTATCATATTAGCATAAGATATTTTTGGTTATTCCTATAAACTTTTCAAGTTGATCCTCGTGTTTAGCTAAATATATTAATTGCTCTCATGTTTATAAGATATTGTTGGTTATTCATATTATCTAAATATATAATTAATTGCCCTTGTGTTTGTAAGAATCAGATTTTAGTTACTCATGTTCTTTCTAGTTCCTGCAACATTCCGTAGCTTCTGATGGGTCTTCTATTTTTTTTTTGCCTTTGCTGTTGCAGCTGGAGGATGGCGTGGAGAGGGAGGACTACAACATCCAGAATGTCCACCCTCAACTTGGAGCATGATCATAGTAAGTTTCAGGACATGATCATAGTAAGAAATTTATAGCGCAAATGGTTTGTATTATACTGTCCTTATACAATCATCTCATTGAATTTCACAATATGAACACAGCTTATTTCTCATGGCTTTTCCATGCTGCTATTAAAAGATATAACATTGGACTAGCAGTTCCATGAGAAAGCTTGATTTACATGTTTCAATCTGATCTATGCACTACTAGACTGACTTTTAAAAATAATGTTGTTTTAAAAATATACACTGTATTTTCCTTGTTTAATTTGCATTATGAAATATTTTCCTTATGAAGTATTACACTAGTTGCTAATTAGTTGTGCCTAACTGCCCTTTGTATGATGTACAGAACTCATGCTAAGTTTACGTGCCTTAAACATTTCAACAAAATTATAATGCTTATATCTCTTAATAGAGGTGGGTAATATTTGGGGAAAATATAAGCACTATAAGTTCATGAATGAAGGTGATGCATAAAGGTAATAAACAAATTCTTATGCCCACTCGATCTCATTGTTCATTTTCTAACATAATAACCATATTGATACTCTATAGTTTTTATTCGATTGTAATAGACTTCAAAACCAATTCCTACATATTGTTTTTTATCACAACAAATATGTTTGAATTGTTAAAAATTCTCAACATGTGCTTCCAAAATATAGTCATATGTTTGCTATAATATTTATATTTGAAAGATTGTTATAGTCATAATTATGATACTTCGTTTATTTGATATCGGCTTAATAATCAGTTTCATGGATACATATATGCACCCAATGAGCACGACTTTGTGTCCAAAATATTGCATGGAGTAAACTGTCCATTGAGCACTGCCCGTTTATATAAATTCATATAGGCTAATCAATGACATGATTACTTAATAAATATAATCTTTTATACTAACTCTAAATGGTTCACTTGTTCAACTGAAATTGCACTACCAGGTTATCAATCTATTGATGTCCATCTTATACAAACTCACAAAGTGTTAGAACAAAACCGGTAGCTTTATTACAAAACTAAAATACCAACGGAAATATTATTATTGTAGTCTTAAGTAAACCACTCTTGCACGTACCCTTCCTCTCTCCAAATTTAAAGGGAGTTAATGTTACACGCATCTTGACATTCTTTGCTTGCCTAATTGATTCATAGGTCTAATATGTAATTTCAAATAATTGTATCTATCAAACTTATGTCTTCGATGATTATTGAGAGTATATAGACTAAGGGATAATAAGGGATATTGCTGATATGTGTCGCTGAGAAAAGATTACAAAACATTAGCATAATAACAAATAAAGAAAATTGTAAGCATCATTAGGTGGTCAAATGCCACAGATTCAATCATTTACATTTAAACCGTCTAGCTAAAAAAATGTATAAAACAATTCTGCTTCTCATTGACTAAATTGTAAATGATTCTCAGGTCGACCGCTCGCAAGTTCGCAAGCAAACTTGCAATCGGGGCTTACAGCCTAACACCCGCGCGCAGCGGCCAACGCTCGCCGCGCTCACACGTGGGTGGGACCCAAGGCACCCAAGGCAGCTGTTGCCTGCCGGTCCAGCCTTTTCTTTTTTCCGTTTCGTCTTCGTAGATCCAGCCGAGGGCGATGTTCACTTCCCTTCAAATCCAAAACTTTCCCCAAATTCTCTCTCTAAACTTCACTATTCACCATCACATCAAATCTAGCATTAAATATAGGTAAATAAAAAAACTAAGTGCATGGTTTTGATGTACGCGACGAGACGAATCTTTTGAGCCTAATTAGGTCATAGTAGGACAATGATTACCACAAACAAACGAAAGTGCTACAGCACTACAGTATTCGATGTGACATTTTCACCCAAATTCACGTTCCTTTTAGAAGTGAACACCACCGAGGGATAAGACCGACGGGCAGTTCCAGAGAGAGGCAGGTTCCCGGCGAGCCACTCCCAGCTGCCATGGTGAGCTCCACGGATCCCCCGGCGGACTGCTCCGACCTGTCCGGCGAGCTCTGCCAAATCCCCCGTGAGCTGCTCCCGACCGGCGCGGCGAGCTTGGGTCCCCGGCGAGCTGCTCTCAGCAGGCTACGGCGACCTCCATGGAGGGAGCGGCGGCGGCGGCCTCAGCGAGCTCCACGAAGGGTGTGGCGGCAGCCCCGGCGAGCTCCCAAGCAGCGGCAGCAAGCAGGTCGGAGCAGGAAGGCGCCGCTCGCCGTCTTTTTTTTCGCAAAGCTTGTTCTAGAAACTTTTCCACTTGATTTTTCTTTCAAAGTTTTTCTTCGGAATATAGTTTAGTTCATAATCTTTTTCTCCCAGTATTTTTTTGAAATTTTCTCTTCTTCCAAATTTTTTCTACAATTTTTTGGCGTTTTATTTTTCCTTCTAAAGTTTTTGCCTAAACTTTTTCATAATTTTTCTGTCCAAACTTTTTTTCATAACTTTTCTTTCTAAACCTTTTGTTTTCAAAACTTTTTTTCATAACTTTTCTTTCTAAACTTTTTGTTTTCATTACTTTATTATTTTGTTCCTTTTTGAATTTTTAGAAAACTTGTTAAAAAAGGTTTTATGAAACTTTTTTGTAAATGTTTATTTATAATTTTTTTGTTAAAAAGTTTGTTTACGATTCTGTTAAAACGTGCTTCTATCTGCAGCTGGAAAAACGAAGCGCCGGAAGGCAAACGTGGTTCCCGAAAACGCGCTTCAATCCCACGCGACAGGCGCGTTTCTCGAAAAGGAATGATCAGCGCTCTGCGGTCCGAATTGACCTCACGGAGGGGCTCCGTGCGGTCAACCGCAAATTGGAAGCCCCCTAATTTAGGCCCAAATGTTATCTACAGAAGCATCCGAACATGTGATTATGAAAGACTCTATTTCGTAAATAGCTAAAGAAAATCTTTGAGCATACATACTTGTCTGGTTACGTACATCAAGTCCGTTGCTTGTGTTGCTGGCTTGCTGCTTGTATTGCCACCGGCGCCATGTGGATACGTAGTTATGCTTGTATTACCTAGCAAGATAGCAGGTGACAGCCTTGTCGTCCATTCCTACCTGATGGGACTCTAGGAGAAGGTGCGAGTTTACGTACCGCCGGCGCTATGGATTGGGAGCAGCGTAGCATGACGTAGTCAACATGGAGGAATCTAGCGGCTAACGAAGGATAGGGTACCTCTTCGGGAAAGCAATGAATATATTGTTGGTTCTATTGAGATCGTGGGATGTAGGATCGAACCCACAATTTAAGGTAATTAAGATTTAATTTTTAATGGCATAGGTGGGTAATTTCAATGTAACTATTAGGGGTTATTTTAGGCTGTTTTCATAATAATAATTGTGGTTATTCTTTTTAAAAAATAGATCTAATGGCTATTATTATCGATTATAATTAGAAACTCCCAATTGATGGCCAGATGTTTCTGATTTTTGTGAGAATTTCTAGCATTTATCTTTTTTGTCTAGCGCGTCTCGTGAGAATTAATGTGGAGGCTCAAAAAAACCTCTAATTAATAATAGTAAGATATATGTACTCGTACTTGCTTAAGTAGGGAAGCCAATCACAGTCTTTAAGTACAATGCCCCTACAGGCTACGTACATCCTTAGACACATCTCAGGCACAGATGCACCGCACCGAGCAGCGCATCTTGTGAAAAAAGGAAGAGTAAAGAGAAGGGCAACGTACTCGCATACTCACATGGCAAAAGTGCACATGCATTTTGGTTCACAAAACATTCCCCAGCTTTTTTGCTTGGTGCTGGGTCATGAATGATGATGATGGTTGCTTCCGCTGTTCATCTTGCTTACAGTCCCTTTTTCTCTTTGGGCCCGTTCACTCGTATTTTTGGTATGAGCTGAGGTGGACACATTCTTTCTCATCAGGGCTAATCATTAGGCCAGTCTCAATGGCCATTTTACAGGTGTGTCATGCACATTTAATGAGGTGACATATCAGCCAAAAGAGAACTTTTGCATGAAATGGGGAGGAGAGAGAAGAAAATCATTTCACCATGATGAAACGACCCAGCGTTGTTACCTAGGCCTCGGTAACGCGGTGAAACGGCCATTGAGGGGGATTTCGTTTCACCATAGTGATAACAGCCTAATGCAATTAATTGTTTTATTTTGTTTTGGAAACCGTGTGAATGAAATGCTCCATTGTGAAGGTTTGTTTCATTCATTGTTTCATCTCGCTATATATGATGTGGCGTATGAGAAACAGTGTAGCCAAACGCCTCATTGAGACTGGCATTAAGATAATGACCTGCTCGCAGCCACGTCGATCCCATCGCTCATGAGTTATTGCGGTGTCGATCGTAACGCGCCACAAAAGCGTCCCCCTGCTTGCTGGGAATGCTGGCCCAGCGCCGCCTGCCGCCGCGCGCGCTCCCGAGCGCTAGCCCGTCGTGCCGCCCATGTCCATGTCCATCCACCGCGAAAATATCAACCGCCGCCGCCGAGGCCAGGCGCCACCGCCACGCCTCCACCGACCACCGGCTCGTTACGTTACGGCGCGCACGTAATCGAGCACGTCCTTGTCGCCCGACACCTGTTGACCTCGCTCGGATCCCGAGACCCCTCCTGGATCAGGCACCGAACCGGCACCGACGACGACCCAACCGCAGATCTATAGGTTATCCTATCCTCAGTTCCCTACACTGCTGTGTCGCGCCGTGCCGGCTGCCTTGTGCCATCTCGCGATGGAGCTGGAGGCCGGGCCAGAAATTCGGCAGGCTGCACGAGCAGAGAGGACAGCCCGGCCCAGGCGAGGGACAGCAGCGGACGTCAGCAACCAACCGCCGCACAAACTCCCATGTCACAGGGGGCGGCAGGGCGGCCGGCAGGCTGCTGGCGCTGGCAGCAGCACTCGCGGATTCCAGATCTACATGTCCCAATAATCCACGCACGCACGCACGACCGGGGAGAGAGAGGGGGAAAAAAACGAAAGGGGATCACTGGATCAGCACGCAGCGCGAGGCATCGATTAGCCCCAATCATTTGCACATTGACATTTTCATTCTCTTTTTTTTATATTTTCATTTCCATTCTCTTTGAGCACTGGTGGTACAACTAGACAACTACAAAAATGTAGTAGTAGTAGTACACCAATCGAATTCATTTCTTCATTCATCATCTTACAAAAATGGGGGAAGAAAGAAATACAAAAAAATAGAATTAATAAATTGACTTAGCCAAGAACAGCTACGGCACCGCCAACCACCCGCTAGCTTACTATACACACAGATTATTTTTAGTGTGGCGGTGCCCCCCACCCATATTCCTCCCCTAGGGCTCACATTATACATTTTGGACCCCGGGGGAGTAACCGTGCAGTGGCTTATTATTTACCATATACGAATAGTAGTAGTAAATGCTTAAATTAATTAATAATTAATTAAACAGATTAAACTAATCCGGCTGATCCCTCCTGCGCGCGCTTCGTTCAGCGCCGCTGTTGTCGCACTGCATCTGGAGTTAGTTGTGCATTTTTTTATTTCCTTTTTTTGATCCATGATAAGTTCATTCAATTCAAATCAGGCGCGCTTCTTGGCGGGCCCGCCGGCTGCCAGGGCGTTGGCCCCGGCGGCCCGCGCGGCGGCCTTGGCGGCGGCGGCGCCGCCCCTGCTCTTGCCCTTCTTCTTGTGGTGCGCGGCCCCGGGCGTGGAGCGCGGGATGAACACGCCGGTGCCCTTGCTGCCGCACTGCTGCTGCAGCTGCTGCCACGCCGCCGCCCTGTCCCCGCCGTAGCTGGCGCCGTGGTGGTACAACGCGTAGGGCGGTGGCGCCAGCAGTTGCTGCTGCTGCTGCTGCTGCTGCCGCGGCGGCGGCACATGGGCGAGCGACGCGAACCCCTGCACGGCAGACAGAGCCAACCCAGTCAGTCGAGATCGTTAGCTGGACGTTCGTGTCGAGGCGTTGCTGCTCGCACATGATGTGATGCGATCGTGGCGAAGCTTTACTAGTTTTCAAATTTAAAAATTTTAAAGAAAAAAAAGAAAAAACAATGGCAAATCGGTGGCCTATGATAGCTGTGTCTGTGTAGGATCGCGAGCAACTAGGTAGGCAGGCAGGAACATGACTCATGGCCACTTGCGTGCATGCAAAGATTTCGGCACCGGATCTTGCCGCAGATGGAGACCGCCCCCGGCCGGAGAGGAATTTTATTTAAATTAAACAACGAACGGCGCCAAGGCAAGGGCGAGCACACTGCCGCAAACAATTCGCCATGATAATACTGCTGCGAGCAACAGTGACGGCCGGCCGGGCGGCACGGGTGGCATGCGTGGCATTGATGATGACGACGAGGTGTTGTGTGCAAGCAATAATAAACGTTGATACAAGGCTCCAAGCAAACATCGATCGATCTACTCGATCGCATACGCTAAGGGAAAAAACACAAGTGATTATTCTCAGCAATCATGCAGCTACGTGACGGCCAATAATTAACTTACCAATCTGGTACCCTGGCCCCACGCTAATTACAATTAGGCGACGTGCCCGTACGGTGACGGGAGCTGAGTGTGGGAGCATAATTAAGCAGGGTGGGTGATTAACTGGAGGTTTTGGCGGCAGGCAGGCAGCCACTAAGCACGGAGCGCATGCATGTGCGGCTGGGAGAGTGATAGGCGGAGGCGATGCTTTGCTTAGCCTGCAGCGACGCGGGCGGCGAACAGCCATGCGATGCGTGGTGGTGGTGGGCTGGTGGTGCCGTGGTGGGAAGGCGTACCTTGCAAGTTTCTAATTCAGGAACGGCCAGTTGAAAGGGACGCCGGCACGCAGCAAGCGCCGGTGCACGTCACGGGCGGGGCGCCGCTGGGTGTGCTGGGACACTGGGGCGTGGGCCCGGGCGCCCGGAATGGATAGCTCGTGCCTCGGAGAAGATTAGCTTGCCCGTTACGGCCGCTACTGTCACTGACTCGGGTTGCTATCAATCAGTCTCTCTGGCTTGCATGCTGTATACAGCACAGCATGCTGCTGCTACTGTAGACTGAGAGAATTATACGCTACCGATGAAATACGGCCGACTCAAACAGTTCTTTGTCGGGCCGTACGTGTGGCCGAGGCCAGAATTTCAAAGAAACGGAAGATCCCCTCGAGATTCAGATGGAATTTGCTAAAATTTTGCTCAGAAGGAATTTGCACGATTTCGAGTCGGGCCCTCGGAATTCAAGAGGCTTGTCCACCAGTAGTTTCCCTAGCACTACTAGTACTACTGACCAGTGACGAGCTGCGGCTGGCGGCCCAGCTGCGTTTGGCGGTAGCTTTGGTGGAGTACCTCCAAAATGGTCAATATTCACCCAAAAGGTGTCTTGTTTTCTCTCTCCCATTCAAAGGCGCTCACTGACGCCATTACACGAAAGATACACCTGCACTTATTGCGAGTAGCTCTAGCTCCCGCGTGAACGCTTATCCTCTTGAGAATTCTGCCGCGTACGGACACGCGCAAGTGTCCCGTAGATACTCCACAATCCACATATACTACTGCTACGCGCGGCTACGCGGTGTTCGGATGCTAATTGGTCGAGGCCGGTGACATCGCAAGTAGGCCATGATCGAGATGCCCTTTCTTCATCTTCTTCTTCCTGCTCTGCTTCGGATTGGGTGGAGGAAACGGGCGGTCACGGAGGTTGGATTGGTTTGGTAAGGTGAGGTGAGGTTGTACTGTGTGTGCGCGAGTGCAGCCAGCATGTGTTGGGGATGGTGCGTGTGTGGTTTGCTTGCAACAACCAACTAACCGAGAAGCTCCAAGAACGCAACAGAAGCTAGCTGGCCGGCCTGGACCTCCTGACCCAACCTCCTGGTGAGCTACCACACACGTGCATGCACATGCCTCATGCCTGGTGAAGTGGTGATGGGATGGGACGAGGAGGAGGAGGAGGAGGGGCACGGGGGCTCACCGGGAGGGGCGCGGCGGCGGGGATGAACTGCGCGGCGGCGGCGAAGTCGGCGGCGCCGTCGTCGTCGTCGGTGATGAGCAGCGATATCCGCTTGCTGAGCTCGGCGAAGAACAGGTCGTCCTCCAGCATCGCCTCCATCTCCATCTTCTTCTT
>OAMR01001148.1:38094-55094 GCA_900205405.1 Echinochloa crus-galli
GTGCCCTGCCCTGCCCCGGCATTATCCCTTGCGCGCGCGGGGCAGATCACAGGCGAGCGAGAGAAAGCGGATGAGGCTGCTCCGGCGCGGAGTCGGCCACCGAAGCCAGCAAGCCAGCCGGCCGGCCGACGTCGTGGAACCCGCGATCGGGGGCCCGGGATCTCCGCTGCCCACATGGCCCGGTGCCCGCCAGGGTGGCCGCACCGCACCGCACCCCCAGTCACGGAGTACCGGAGCCGACCCCGCCGCCAGGCGCTTCTCGGCGCCAGCAGCATGTTCGTGTAGGCCACGCACGGGCGCCATCAACTGTTGCAGAACAAAAAGGGTGCCGTGTCATGTCCAGCCGTCAGTACGCAAGTGATGCTGGGGTTGGGTTCACTGATTGGCTGCCGGGGTGGTGCTAATTATTGGTGGCGAACGCCCTGATGACGGAATCAATCGCCAGAGAGCAGAGCAGAGCACCCGAGGAGGAGGGGATGGTAGAATCTTTGGCGGAATCACCGCACCGGGAAATGGTTGGTAGGAGAATCTTTGGCTGAATTTTAACCAACCGGCGCCGGCGGTCGCCATCGCGGGCTCGGCCTCACTCGCTTGAGGCGACTGGCTGTGCCGCCGGCTGGGTGGGTTGGTTCCTATCCGGAACGGAATCCCGGATTGGATATGGGGGTTTGTTTCGATCGGTGGACGAAACTCTAAACTGGGGGCCGTGCGGGGCAGGCAGAGCAGAGGCCGCGCGCGCTCCACGTCGACCTGCTCCTCCAACTGGGCTGGGGCCTGGGGAGGTCAGCGTCAGGGGTGGAGCCGGTGGCGCAGCGGCAGCCGGCAGGCCACCCGCTTCACCATCCACAGCCGGCAGTGACCACTTCGGTTGTGTGGTGGCCGTGCGTGCGCGCGCGCGCGCTGGTTGTGGTTGGATAGCCGACGGCCGACGCGCCGGGGGCCGCTTGTTGTATACGGCGGCGGCCGCGGGCGGGTGCCGACGAGGGACAACTAGTGCCGCCGGGATGGTTGCGGCTCGCGTGCTATGCAACCCCTGGTGCTGCTTGATCTAGTCTAAAGAAAACAGCCGACGGCCGACGCGCCGGGGGCCGCTTGTTGTATACGGCGGCGGCCGCGCGCGGGTGCCGACGAGGGACAAGTTGTGCCGCCGGGGATGGCTGCGGCTCGCGTGCTGTATCACCCCTGGTGCCGCTTGACTGTGATCGGCGAGTGGACGCCGTCACCCGTCAGTTGCGAGAGCTCGCGCGAGCGCGTACGGATCACTGGTATCGCCTGACGAGAATAGCTGTCAGTGACGAGGTGACAGGCGCGGTGCGTGCTGAGGGGCTCGCGCACGGAGCCCGTGCGCTGGGTGCTCCAGCTATCCATCCGGTGCGGTCCTCCAGTTCGTGGCGCCCTACTTCTCAGCGTTTCGTCGGCGCACCGGCGCGGCGGTCGGCAGCGCGGGATTTCGTTAGCGAATGCTGCCGTGCCGAGGGACGTAGCAACGGAAAAGTTCGTGAGGTTGACTAGCGGTGGCCTGTGGGGGCGTCGCGTTTTCCCGTGCCAAAGCTATGGGTGAAGGCTACGCGATTTGCTTATCTGCAGTCGGTACTCTTTCTGGTCTACAACTCCGACCTTTTCTGGTCCTTGATTGATGTTCCCAAATGGCTCTCTTGAAATTAAAGTACGAAGATATGTATTTGCCAAGAGTTCAATTTTTCCAAAGAACAGAAAGAGTAAATACTCGTTATGGACGTTTGTCGCTTTTCTTAAAGTTGAAGGCTGTTTGGCCGTGTGTTATAACCTACGTAGTATGTGACTACCGTTTCTTTTGAAACTACGAACAATCAGTTCCATGATGTGTTTCCCAGAGGGATGCAAGTTAGGTCGGTACATGCTGACCAACTGATCCTTTGAGACTCCTTGGTTTTCAACCATATGTGCATACAAAAAATCTGCATGACTCAGAACACTGTACGAGCGGCCTATAAAGATAGACGCTGCTATTTACATGGTGTACAACAACGAATTTAGCAAATCCTTGAGGGCTCGAGGCGAAACGGCAATAAGTCTGCATGATGAAGCCTCCCACACACCATCTCAGCTCGTTATTCAAAGATCCACGTGTTCAGCAACTGGAAAAGCAGAAACAAACGACATACAAGAATGAAAATGCTGGAACGATTCAAATAACTCAATTTCTTTTACCGTGACTTTATGACCAAGCAATTTTAGTTTTTCCACGTAGGCATAGGATATGCTGAAAAGAACATAAATTATGCCAAAATATTGGTGCTACTGAACTAACTATGTCTATACGCTTTGATAAAGATTTATTCCAGCTACTCATTTGAGCAGTAACCAAAACACTAAAATTTTAAGTTTAGATTCTCTGAACGATCAAAGTTACACAAGGACTGAATGACCAAACCTAATGCAATGAGAAAACAAAACCAAAAATCAATTTCCATTGTACTATTTCACAAAGAGGCAGGCCAAGCTTTATGGCGAAGTAACGTAATACAGGGTAAACATTCGAGTGGTTTACATAGTGTTTCTCCATAGCTTATGCTCCCTCCATTTTTTAATATATGATGTTCAGAAGCGTAGAAAAAAAAACTATTAACTTGTCCTAAACGTTATATATTTAAATTTCCTAAAATGTCATATATTCAAAAACAGAGGAGTGCTATATAACTATATAAGCATCTTTGCATAAGGGAGCAGCCCACCAATTTTGTTCCATTTTTATAATGCGTACTAAACATAACACTTTGCACGGGTGGGGTGGGGCTACTTACTGCACGCAAACATGGACTACTAGGTGTCTAGAACTCTAGATGGCAAAAAGGCTTTCTAAGTTCAATCATTACAAAATATATGTGTACAGATATGAAAGGTCAATATAAAAGACCTTAACATATTTAAGATGGGTTCAGGAGCAGTAGTGAACTTCACCCACCTCACTCCAGTAACCTCAGCACAGCAGATGACCCTAAGCAGAATAGCAATGCTTTTGTTCAAATTTGCCTGGAACACAGCAAACCACTTATCCCAGATTCCATATTCATGGTATCTACCACGTGTCATGAGTCGCACCAGGGTAAAAATATCATATAAGCACTAAGCAGTACAAGGTTACAGCAATAAACGTTATAAAAATGATTTGTTTTGCGCACAGAACCATCATGCAACTACTGGGATCTGCTACCAGCATTCCAGCAAGATTGGATAGAAGCCATGTTGTATATACCATGTATATACAAACAGAAAAAGAAAAAACAAGTGACCAAGTGCTAACTGATGATCTTCACAATTCCATTACTAGATCACATCATAAGTTCACAAACATCAACAGAACTATACACTTCAAGACTGATGTTGTTTACAGGATCATGGACAATTAGATAATATAATGCAGCAGCAACCATACCAGCAAAGTTTTCTTTATGGCTCAGGACTTCTAACTTTGATCTCCATTAATTTTTCAACAGGCTGTCTGCATATAGGGCATTTATCTGATTGAAATCGTAGAGTTTTTGCACATTCACTGCACAAACACTGGACAAGAAAGGACTAATCAGACAAAAACTCAAGGTAGTGAAAGCTAGATCTAGCAAAGGAACAGTATAATACAGAAAAACCATGTGCTTACCAAATGTCTACAAGGCATAACAGCAGTGTCCCTTGGCTCCGTTAAGCAGATAACACATTCCTTCCCCGTTTCATCGGCGTCAGCATCGGCGACATCTGCTTCTGTGGAGTTGACAAGACCGAAAATTTCTTGTAGCTCATACCTCACTCTATCAATCCACAATATTTGCTTGACAACTTTGACTTGAAGGTCATTGTTACGCTTCTCCAAAACAGCAAGAGTAATCTGTGCACGAGTGGACTTCGCTGATGAGCCACCTTCCTCTGGAGATGGATCTGCTTCTGCTTCTGCATAAATTACCAGTGGATATACTTCCCCTGATGGATTTGAGAGCTCATCAAGAGAAAAGAATCCAAAGTCAACACCAGATCCAGAGGGCTGGATGAATCTTTGGGCCAACCCTTTCTGGAAGCCCATCTCTGTTGGTGTCCGTAATTCTGGATATTCTGAAGAAAAACTACAGTCTTTTCCTTCCTTGGCAAAGTAATATATAGTAAAACTGCAAAAGATAAGGATAGGTTCAATTGTATCCTCTGATCTATGATGTTTGATGGTAATTAAACACTGATATTAATAAAAGCGCAAATGGCTAGATGGCTGTGTCTAGGATGACTAGGAGGTGACTAGATGCTACTACACTATACAGTGGCAAACTGCCGAATTTAGGGGGAACATGCTGCTCTAGACAGCCAGACAGTCTAGACAGTGAAAGTCTGTCTCAAGCAAAGTATAGAGATGACAGTTGAGACGTCAGGAAAAAAAGGTGTGCCAAAATTAGCTTGGTCATACAGAACTGACAAGGTATGGTTTCAGATGTAACAAACAGAAAAAGAAAAAACAAGTGACCAAGTGCCAACTGATGATCCTCAGAATTCCATTACTAGACCACATCATAAGTTCACAAACATCAACAGAACTATACACTTCAAGACTGATAATGTTTACAGGATTATGGACAATAAGATAAGCAGCAGCCATACCAGCAAAGTTTCCTTTATGGCTCAGGACTTCTAACTTTGATCTCCATTAGTTTTTCAACAGGCTGTCTGCATATAGGGCATTTATCTGATTGAAATCGTAGAGTTTTTGCACATTCACTGCACAAACACTGGACAAGAAAGGACCAATCAGACAAAAACTTAAGGTAATGAAAGCTAGATCTAGCAAAGGAACAGTATAATACAGAAAATCATGTGCTCACCAAATGTCTACAAGGCATAACAGCAGTGTCCCTTGGCTCCGTTAAGCAGATAACACATTCCTTCCCCGTTTCATCGGTGTCATCATCGGCAACATCTGCTTCTGTGGAGTTGACAAGACCGAAAATTTCTTGTAGCTCATACCTCACTCCATCAATCCACAATATTTGCTTGATAACTTTGACTTGAAGTTCATTGTTACGCTTCTCCAAAATGGCAAGAGTAATCTGTGCACGAGTGGAGTTTACTGATGGCCCACCTTCCTCTGGATATGCTTCTGCATAAACTACCAGTGGGAATACTTCCCCTGATGGATTTGAAAGCTCATCAAGGGAAAAGAATCCCAAGTCAACACCAGATCCAGAGGGCTGGATGAATCTTTGGGCCAACCCTTTCTGGAAGGGTATCTTTGTTGGTGTCTGTAATTCTGGGTATTCTGGAGAAAAACTACAGTCTTTTCCTTCCTTGGCAAAGTAATATATAGTAATACTGCAAAAAGATAAGGATTGGTTCAATTGTATCCTTTGATCTATGATGTTTGATGGTAATTAAACACTGATATTAATAAAAGCGCAAATGGCTAGATGGCTGTGTCTAGGATGACTAGGAGGTGACTAGATGCTACTACACTATACAGTGGCAAACTGCCGAATTTAGGGGGAACATGCTGCTCTAGACAGCCAGACAGTCTAGACAGTGAAAGTAAGTCCTAGATAACCTAGCGTCACATCGATGTGGTTTGGGGATGGCAATTAGCATGAATTCTCGAATACGCAGGAGAGCTGTGTATGATTGCATCAAGAAAGGAGATAGGCCAAAATAGCCATGCAACACACCCACACACACCCTGTGTTCTAGAATACAACCGTGCCTGTGAAAACAATTAGCATGAATAGGCAGCCATCCTAGCAATGGAGATACATGGTGCATGCGGGGCAAAATTTCGAGCCATGGTCACATGCCCTTCCGCTAAGTTTAGGCTTTACGGGCAAATGGTTGAGCTAATTTAGACTACGGAAATGTAAATGTAAATGTAAATGTAAATGTAAATGATTCTATGCAGTAACCGCTACTTTGTGCTTGGCTGATACTTCTAGTAAAGGAGCATGGATACTCTTGAAGTATAGCTATTTGTTTGCCTAAATACATGGATGTTTGCTGCT
Source organism: Echinochloa crus-galli (assembly GCA_900205405.1). Taxonomy (NCBI): domain Eukaryota; kingdom Viridiplantae; phylum Streptophyta; class Magnoliopsida; order Poales; family Poaceae; genus Echinochloa; species Echinochloa crus-galli. Next base: position 44,094 of record OAMR01001148.1, read on the forward strand.
ACAATACAAAACCTTCTAGATCAAGGGGTGGGCAGAAAACCCGATACCAGAAGCTCAAACCCGAAAAACCGGAATCTTGAAAACCCGAAGTTCGATCGGGTTTGAAATCCCGTAACCCGAATTAAATTAGGGTAATTCGGGTTTGAGCCCACGGTACACGAATAAACCGATCTACCCGAAATATGGTAGAAATTCTATATATTGCAACTTTTTTTTGACTGAAGTCGGGAGTGGAAGCCCCTACCTATTTTTTTATATTTTTTTTATTTCAAACCCAATTATTCGCTCCCACAAGGAGTCGAACTTGGGTCTGCTGGGTGCTACTCAGGTCCTCTGACCACTAGGCTAGAGGCCCTTTCACTATATATTGCAACTTACAAGACAATTCAAAGGGTCTTATCTTTTTATTTTCTTTTCCTCTTACGTCAAAACACTATTACTCTATGTTAGTATGATCTTTTTTAACGGTTAATAGATACATTATTGTGTCATTTTTAGTCTTAAATGGTTTTAGGTCTCTCAAATCTTACTAAAATTTTGTTTCACTTTGTTGTAACGAGATAGTTCTGGTTACCCAAACCCGAACCCGAATTTATCAAAAACCCAACCCGAACTTTTGTGGACAAATTTCAGGTTTCAATTTTCAAAACCCGAAAACCCGACCCGAACTTTAGCCCACCCCTTGATCATTACCGTCTGGACTCTACACAGCCTAAACACTAGTTGCATCTAGGCGAACATTGTTGAGCCCTTGAACTTTATAGTATAATGCCATTCTTTTTAACAGTGGCAATATGTTCCACCCATGCTGCAGCCATTTGAAAGAGGAGTGATTCAAACTATTGTTTGCTAGTCTCCTGAACATCGCTTGTAGCTGCTAACAGGCTAGTTACATGTCCAATATCCAAATTTCAATTTTCTCACAAAATATAAGCTATATACCAACAAGATTTACCAGCAACTATAGTTAAAAAATGACTTACTCATAGTTCCCTGTGCCCACTGGAATCCCAATTCCCAGTAGTTCACTGTGCAACTGCTCTATATTTGCACAGAACTTGTAACAGAACATTAAATTCTTGCAGACCATTTTAAGCTACAAATAAAACCTCACATCATCAGACTATCCTTCTAGTTTAAGCATACCATAGACCTGACCTGAACAACAGGAACATTCTTAACCATTCATGTTCTTCTCATTTGACGTTATGGGCAAATCATTTAACAATCGTTGTACTTTAGTAACTATTCACCATCTTCTTTTCCTCCCAGTAATTTATTACCAAAGCAGAAATAAGTTACCGAGACTGAAGCATATACAAAAAATTGTAATGGTGGTGTTTAGATGTTAGAACTGCGAGGTTGAATTTGGGAGTAAGATGTCACTTCGTAATCATTGCGCTACTGTAGCATTTCGTTTGTATGTGCAAAAGATTGTCCAAAAATTGATTAATTAGGCTCAAAATGTTCGTCTCGCAGAGTACAACAAAACCGTGCAATTAGTTTTTGATTTCATCTACATTTAGTACTCCATGCATGTTATGATATTTTGATGTGATGGGGAATCTTCTTTTTGCATAGTGTATTTGGGAGTAACTTTTGGGAACTAAACAGGGAAACAGATCCATCTTCACATAGCTCCAGTTCTGGTGTTCTCTTTGTATGCTGCGGCATCCCTACTCGTATCAGCAGACTTTCCAGTTTCCACAAAAGCCGGGCGATGAGTCTAGTCTAAAGAAAGTATGCAGATAGCAAACTTTACTAAATTATACCAATTCAGGTCAACCGAACCCTACATCTCAACTTCCGGTAAGAATTAGCTACACAATTCAGGCTAGCCAAAGCAAATCCGACACCCCCATTACAGCGCTTCAACTTTTAAGACACAGAGCAACAACTACGCGACCAGAACTCACCGGCCGTTGGTTATGGCGTCGAAGGTGAAGGCGACGAGGCGGCGGTCGGGGTCGGCGGCGTCGGGCTCGAGCCTGATGGTGTCCTTGTGCAGGTTGACGTAGTTCTTCACCTTCTGCGCCTGCTGGTGCTCGACGAACTCGGGCGGGGTGGTGGTGGTGGTGGTGCGGCGGCGGCGGGGGCGGGTAGGAGGAGTAGTGGTGCGGCGGCGGGTAGTAGTCTTCCCGGCGGCGGCGGCTCGAGGAGGCGCCCATGGCGCGGCGAGTCGAGGCGAGGAGGAACGCGGGGAGCAGGCGAGCAGGCAGATTCGAGCGACGCGTCCTAGGAAGGGGGGTTGAGGTTACTTAGGCGCGTCGCGTGGGCAGGCGGAGGCGGAGGCGGAGCGCGTCGTCGGGGGCGGGGGCGTGCGGGCGGTGGAGTCGTCTGACGGGACGGGGGAGCGGAAGGGGAGGGGAGGACGAGCAGGACTCGGATTGACTTTCACCGCTGCTCCGCGGAGTTTTCCGGGTGCGTGCGTGCCTTTCCCCCAAGGTTGCGCGTCCGTCGCGCTGTGCTGCCCTGCCCTGCCCTGCCCTGACGGCAGCCGCGAGGACCGCGCTGCGAAAGGGGGTGAACGGCTCGGACAGCTGCCTCTAGCGCGCGTGCGGCAACGGGCCAACGGCGATCGCGGTCGGTGTCCCTGTTGGAGTTTGGAGTGCTGCTGCTGTTGGTGCGTCGCAGACGGCGACGGAGGGTGAGGGTGATTGGAACTGTCAGACAGGTGCCGTGGACGAGCGGTGTCCACGCGGACGAGAGGTGCTGTTGCTGTGAACCGGCGAGGGAAGTGTGCATGCAACGACGGGGCTGACAACGTCCTAGTCCACGGCCTGAAAATGCAGCGCCACCATGACGTTCGTTGGACACGGTTTGCCTGAAATGCAATACCTACCACAGGGCTGCGCGTTTCAGTTCAGCGAGCCTATTTTAGATCTTTTTACCGGGATAAAACTCCTCTTAATATTAGTTTCTCTCTAGATTAGAAACTAGATAGTCATACCAGATAAAATTTATGGAGATAAAACTCCTCACATCTCATAAAATTCCTTCTCTTTTTCATAAAGAACATGTTACATCAGCAAATATTGACCTAGACATGTCACATTATCAAATTTAATACTATAAAACTTCGACAGAGACTAGCCTGGACCGGAATAAGAGCTTCCGCGATTGTTAAAACGCATATCATGGACTAAACGCTAGCACAAAGGTAGCAAACTCCTTGCAACCATAGTTACATGTGTATACTAATAGCAGCAGTGAAATCTTGACCATTCGCATACACAAGACTCTGCGTTGCTCTTTGCCGTGGCCAATATTATTTCTTCAGCCCTACGCGTACACGAACAGTCAACAGCTTTACAGCCCTACGCGTACACGAACAGTCAACAGCTACACACCAGTCTACAGTCTGTGTTCATGTCTACTCCGTAAGAAACTAACTTTCCGGTGCTGGTTCATTTCGCCTGCCCCCGAACATTTCTACCGTGGATAAACTACAAATGCTGGCTTCCAGTGAACATATTACCATTTAGCAATGCCATCAACCAGAGATTCATACAGCATGGCAAACAGGACATGGCTCCGACGGTGCACTTTTCAGTGAAGCCCGATATAGAACCATGACCCTTCCGTTCCAATCCAATCAATGAATCTAAGTATCTAACTGTAAGATTCTCATCAATCATCAGCGTGCGGCTGCAAAGCCTTGTCATTGGCACCATTCGAGGTTGCAACACCACAAGCTGTATCCCCAGGAAATTTCCCAATTCATGTCCTTTTTAAAAGACCAAGAACAAATGCTATAGTTAGCTTCAAATAACGATAAACCTTGGCAGCAAAGTAAACGAAGTACCTAGTGGTCTAGTGGATGGCGCCATCATCACCAACATATGTCCTTATATACGCTTAAGCACCATATCTCCTCAAAACTTTGCTTAGTGCTGGCATCACATTGTATGCTTGATATGACCTTCTCAGCTCAATAATTGAGCCCACCTGAAATCACCATTTTTTTCATATGATTTCATAATCCTAAGTGCATGTCGATCATGTTAATAATTATCAAATCCATTTTCCCCTAAATGTCTAAGTGCATCCGTTCCAGTTTTAAGTGCTAAATGCTTGCTAGCAATGATCCCCAAAATCCCCGTCTTGAATGAAAGCATGCTTGTTGCCCCTTCAAAAGATTATGTTTCTTTTTTCAAGCTATGAAATCTTGCTCCTTTTTTCCTCCTAGGATCGATGTCCAGTTTATCACATTTTGTATAACTCTAGGATGTTAAGCTTCATATAATGAAACAAAAGAAATGCAAAGCATGATATCAAAATTCTCCTGTAAAGGCATGGTTAGAATTGAAGTCACATGATCAGGTATTAGATCATTCAAAATTTCAGAACCAGTTGCCAAGACTGATCTAGAACCATGGCATCTAAAAGCTGAACATTAGACAAAATGGCTGATGAAGTCAGCATAAAAGCTGCAGTTCAACAACTAATTTTCATGCTAACAAGTTACATGAAGAGTGTGCTTGAGATGTACTCACAATAATCAAGACTGATGTGAATCCTATAGAAAATCCCTCGTTTATTTGCCTGAGATATCGGTCAAGCAATAAAGAGGAAGTTGCCAGCAAGCTCAGCAGCAGGCCCCCTGGAATATAAGAGATGACTTTTTTACCTTAGAAAAAGGCATAAATGTGCAGAAGGACAAACTATAACAAAATTTGACTATGGGATGAGCCTCCTTCAAGGACACCTACCCCAGAAACGTGTTGATGTTTGTATCTTTGTGAGATAATCTACTGTTGCTCTTCCAGGCTTTATCCTTGGTACCCTTGCACTCATCTTATTCAGGTAGTCAGATATTTCTTTGGGTAAGTTAGCCTGCAACAAAAAATTGCAGATAATATATGCATAAATAAACATGTCTCCCAAGAAAATGACTACACATTAAGTGGGTGAGTTCAACTATGAAATTGTAGACTACAGTCATTATAAGTTAGGGCTACTTCACTTCGATGTGCATTGTCCTGTGGTGTTTCACAAGTGAGTGTTGTACTTCGTTGGGCAATTACACAAGTAATACAGATAACAAAGCAATCATAATGACAAACAGAGTCATCACAACATAATATAAGGTACATTGTGTTTATCTGATAAAGAAAATGTCAGAACATTAGATATGTAAGTTAAATCTTTGCAAACAAGGTGGCACTCAAGCATGTGATATGTTTATGGAAAACTACAGAAACTATTTCTGGACATGTAGCCATTAGATACATAACAGAGCATAAAGCATCAATGGCACTGAGGAATATTAAAAATTTAAATCCCAAGCAAAAATACCATAAGAGTGCTGTATGGTGCTATTGAAATATGAGTCATCAAAAGCTGGTAAGATAAATAAGATATAAAGTTTGTAAACCATGAGTGAAGTAGAGGAGATTTAGAAGTGAGAAGTAATCTAGTAAACAGTAATATCATTAAAGTCGTAAGAAAATTCTTGTATTAATAGAACCAGCACAAGGAAGACTTGTCCCTATTGACTGAAACACAGTTATTAAGATGAGACATAGACTTACAATGTCAAAAATGTTGAAGACGAAAACAAGAAAAGCATATGTCAAATAATAAACCCAGGGACTACCACCAGCTGAATTCCTTGGATTCAAAATTTCCTTCAAGTTTTCCCAAAAGCGTGAACCAAAAATGCTGCAGATGTTCCCAAAAGCATGAGCCAAAAATATTAGAATGTTAGGGGAAGTGAAAAGAAAAGAAGAGAAATAGCTAGCAGTTTACCTGGCCATGATGCTTGGAAAAGCTAGTAGGTATGTGGTTGTAAGTAAGGGCTGCATTCCCGTTGGATTGATGTTGAAAGGAATGTATGGCTCAACCTCTGTAACTGGTATGCTCTCATTCCTACAAAATAAGGGTGAAATGGATGGGTAAAATATTTAATTTTATCTGAACAAAAATACTGTATAAAGCATATAATATAGCTCAACACTAACTTATTTACAAGTTGTGTGAACCACAAATAATGTTCTACTTTTTTTTTCTCGAACAATGCAGCAGAGCTGTGCCTCATTTCATTAAGAGGGGAAAAACAAAAGCAAAAAAACAAGTACAAACAAATCAGACCAACAGCCAAACCTGAGCAAAAGAAAACAGAATGTATCATTTCCACTTTTACCTGAATTTCTTTTGTAAATTCATGCATATAACATATAGAAATAAATCACAAAAGAAAACGAGTGCAGAGTTTATAGTTTCTATTACCCTGCACCAGAAGCCAATTTAAACCCATAATATTGAAGCTTTATCTTCCTGCATCCTTCAGTCACCAGCACAGCCCCCATGGTGAGAATCATAAAAATTCCAGCTACCCCCAAGATGTAAGGCCAACACTTGGAAAAATTCCCTGATTTAAATGACAAGCTGGATTAAGAGAAAATAACTCAAACTAAAACACTCAGTGTGCATGTTAAGAAGGTATAGTCAAAAGCTTAATGTATGGCAATAAGTTTTCAGGATAGTGCCTTGAAAACATGTTCCACAATACTTCCAGAAAGAAACAGAGATACACAAATGAACAGAAAATGAAGTCATTAGTCATAGTAAAACAGTTATTGAAACACATTCAAATGAAGCATAAAGAAGCAATTGATGAGTTCTTGGTTGACAAGCTCAAGTTTAGAGAGAGAACCTGAAAACTGAGTTATCATCTTGTGTAGGGTATCTGTGTAACCAGTCAAAATTCCCACACAGATAATCAAAGATGAGCCATGTCCTGGACATAAAAAATATAAGAGACAATAAACATGAAAGTGCTAACCAAGTATAAGAAAATAGATATATTGATAACAAACATTAAATGCACCTTATGACATGGTTATCATTTCTAGAAAACACCTACAGAAATCAATCGTGCTGTGCACATTTGTCATGTTCAATAGCTAGGACTAGAACCCATCAATCAGGCCAATGAAAGCTCCAAACTCAGATGCATAACTTATTTTTCCTCAAGAGCCCCAATACCAGTAGAAACAGTAGTTGGGGAACGCAAAGAATAGCTAGCGAAAAGAACAAAGTGGGGAATTTATTTATTTATTCCAGCCTTCTGAGGAATGAGAGATTCTCTTGTAACATACACTAAAGCCTTAATGAGCCTTTCCCCAATTTACTAACAAGCAACTTTTGTTTCCCCACTACCAAATAGATTGCTCAAATGAATGAACTCTAATCAGCTATGCCAGTTTAATTGGTACCGAATGAATGACCAAGACAAATGTTTCATCAACAAATAAATTAATCAAACAAATAGACAAATGAGCCCATCAGAATGATGATTTGGATTGGATTGAGAATTTAAACCTATAATAATTTTCGTTCTTTTCTTGATGTGCATTGTTTTTTTTTTCTTTTTTGTTGGGCTCCCACCCTTGTAGTAGGAAACTCCCAACTGTTTCCCACTAAAAAATAGGCAAATACAGTATGTAGTCATATATGGGTCTGTTAATCAAAATAGGATACTCAGAGGGCAAAAAGGTTTGTGCCATTGTGCCAATTACTGTCTCAATATTTTCCATTGCTTTTGTAATGTGTAGAGTTATGCAATCACTGTGTAAAACTTGTTCCATTTATGCCACTGCCGTACCCAATTTTAGTGTCAAAAACTGTTCATGACAGTGGAAATTGTACGGCAGTGGCATAAATGGGACAAATTTTACAAAGCGGTGGCATGAGTCTAAATATTACAAAAGCAACGGCAATTGGCATAATGGCACAAATCTAATTCTCCCATATTCAGAACAAAGTTCTTCACAACAATTAATTAAGCACAGCATCTATTTACGATAGAATGTTTGTCAAAGTTCATACAAGACACAAAACATTCAGAGCATGCACAGGCGATAATAAATTACAAATAAGCATGAGGGAAATTTTTACCAAATCCAGATTCTGATATGGTGTCACAAATCCATGTCATTGACATTGCACCAAGAACAAGCAAAAGACTTGTTATAATTATATGCTTAACCCTGTAACAAATAAAATGTAATGAGCATTCCTCCTATTCAAACAAACTGGGATAAGGAACAACTTTGGTCCCTAGATTTTTTTTGTATCTCCCTTTTTCAAGATGGCTCAATTAGTGGCCCCCACTGCTAAAAACAGGTAATCATAGAGATAAAATCAAAAAAGTAAAGTAGTGTGAAATTCTGGTCACAGCATACACTTGCACTTAATCTAATCCTGAAGCACCCCACTCATTTATGACCTGATAAGCCATTTGAATGAAAAAATAAAGGGAAAGGAATGATGCACCGATGGTGGAGCATGACAGCAATGCTAGTGGGGAAAGAGTATTTCAAAGAATAGAAATCTTGCAGCAAAAGGTAGTTTACCTGTAACTTGCAGCGTATATTGAATATTGTAGGGAATAGCACGATACAGTAAAAGCAGCCACAGTTGCAAAACCCAAAGATAGCCACCATCTAAACACAAATAAAGGGATTCAAACTAGATAAAATGGTATGTCAAAAGCCAATAATTTCCAGGAAAACAAAATCGGTCTCACTGTTCAAGATAGACAACTAGACACACATATAGCCTTTTAGCTTCTCATGCCCGTCTAATCCTTCCTTGCGAAGCTTTTCAAGCGATGGAAGAACGTGACAGAGAACCTAAAACAGATACCTTTATTATGTGTTTTTCAAATAAAAGGAGATCAGTTTCTATTGCAACTATGGCATCAAAACAGGCATTGCACTTTTTTATGTAAACTAAGTACCAAAAGAAATATGCTTAGACTTGTGGTGTTCCAATTAGGTCTATGAAAATGAACAGGTTGATGTAAACATACATGAGTAGATCCAGTCTAATGTCTTTTCTGCATAATGTCCTTAAAACTTGCACTTATTAGGCTATGTGAGAGTGTGAAACATATAGTAAAGTTTACTGTGTAAATATTTCTTGAAACTTGAGATCATAGATCTAATCTTAATAGATAAAAAACAGCTTAAACAATTTATGTACCATTTTCTCAATGATCTACAAGCAAGCAATTTTCCAAGCCTAAATCCAAATGCTGCGAAAAACAAACTTCTCTCCCACACTCTCCCACACTTCCAGCTTATGCTAAAACAAATGTGCAACTTGGCAATCTATGGTAATTGAACAACAAATTACTCATATGTAGAGCCAACACATGGGAATGAGGTCATGGGAGTGGAGATATTAAAAATTGTTGCCGTTGGAAAAAAAAAAGCAAATACTGACCAAAGGTTAGTTACCGAACCTGCATGACAATAGATGCTGAAATTTGATGACTGATCCCGAGCTGGAAGAATGACAGTTTCAGCTCGGAGGAGAAATCGACAAGGTCATCTGCGAAGGAAGGTGGCATTACAAACTAGTACATTCTCGAAACAACACTCCAAGCACAACTTGCCAACGAGTAATCATAGGAGCCGATGACGAGAGGAACCTGCAGGGAGCGGGGCAAAGCTAAGGTAGGAGTCGGGGATGAGGCGGCGGTCGAACCCGGGGAGCGGGATGAAGTATCCCACGCGGCTGAGGACGATGAGCGCGGCGGTGATGGTCAACCTCCGGCGGATCTCGCTGCGGAAGAAGGCCTCCGCCGCGCCCTCCACCACCGCTCCCAGCCGCGCCAGGTTCAGGAACCGGTTCCGGTACCCCGCGCCCTTCTGCCCCGCGACCGGGACGCCATCTCCATCTCCCCGCTCCGGTTCCGCGGCGGACGCCGAGGCCCTAGCGGCGAAAGCGAAGCAGCGAGGCGTGAGGAGCGGCCGCCGGGGCGTGCAGGCGAGATGGCGGCAGTGAGCGCGGAGGGGTGGGTGGTTTGGGGCGAGACGGCGAGGCAGCGGGACGACGAGTGCAGGCGGGAGCAGGAGTGAGGAGTGCGCCAGCGCGAGGGAGGGGGACATGGCGGCGGCCGCCGTCGTGCCGTCGCGGCGCGGCGGGGAAAGGTATGGATGGGGTTGGAATTTGGGTGGAATCGTTCCCTCCCGGCGGCAACATCGGGAAGGCTCTCTCGCGGGTGACGTGGTCGATCTGGAGCGTCGGTTTCGTTTGGACCCTCGATCGCACGGTTGCGATAGTAAGTTCATAACCGTCTGTCACGTTCGTTTTCAAAGCTTTTGATGGTTGAACGAATTTCCAAACATTTTTTATGAAAAAAGGGTGAAAAAGTTCGGAAAATTGTAAAACTTCGACAAACATAAAGTCCATCGATTAATATATTGTTTAGTATAGATACTTTATTTTAGTATAGAGTTATAGACTTGTATCGAAATGTGTCTAAGGCTCTAACATTGTACCAAAACTTTAGTTAAGACATACAACGTTCACATGGGATCATGAAGTAGTGTCGGCTATGACTACAAACCATCGATTTACAAACCATTTCTAAGGCTACCCAGCCATAAAGTAGACAAAATCGGATTATAATGAAAAACACTATAGGGTGTGCTAGTATTACCACTTGCATATGTAGGTAGATTATCTATTTGTTGTTTGGTTGAGTTCCAATTTTAACTCCGTGAACAATTCTATAATTTCTTTTTGTATTTATACGATGTTGGTTTTCACTGCATTTGTGTTTCACATAAATCGTAATATAGGCCACATGATTTCAATATTTCAATTTAGTATAATAGGATAATTTGTATATAGGAGGCGACTACAGGGAGAGCCCTCTCCCATTAGTCCTATCTGGAGAGCCCCCCAAATATGGCAACCCCATCCAACCATTCCATTTTAGGAAAGCCCCAACTTGACATAAATAAATAGTTCGTGAACCCCCCCGCCCCGCGCTGGGTCCACCAACCCACGCCGCGAACGGGCGCGCGGGAACTTTACCGCCAGTTTGTCATGAAAGTAACAGCTCGGGAAAAAAACGCGGGAAAAAAAACAAGGCCCAAGCCCATCCCAGCCCAAGCCCAAAAAACAAAGAGAGAAGCACAAGAGGGAAACCCTTGCACGGTTCCCAAGTGCTCAAACATTGTTATTAATTTGGAGCTTGGG
>OAMR01001148.1:70367-86384 GCA_900205405.1 Echinochloa crus-galli
TGTCGCCGAGGGAGCTGCCGCCGCCGCCCGATTTGCACGCGTCGCCGGTGGAGCGCCTCGCCGCTACCATCCCGGAGGCCGCCGGGCTTCCAGCGAGGCCCTCCGGCGGCGGCGAGGTGGAGGGATGGGAGCGGAGGGGGTGGCGGCGGCGGGATCTGAGAGCCACGCCACCCCTGCCGGCCGTCCTCCCCGTCCTCAGATCCGGCCGCCATGGGGTCTCGCGCCGCCATCCCTCACGCGCACAGCCCTCTCTGCGCCGCCCTCGCCGGCCATGTTCTGCAGGCGCCACCGCCGGCGGATCTCGCGCCGTCTCCCCAGACGCCCCTCAGATCCGCCCGTGGGGAGGGATGGCGCGCCGATTGCACCCCGCCGCCCAGATATAATATTATAATATTAGTAGTAGCAAGTTTTTTTTCTCATCATAAAAAAGGATATTATCCATGTATTATTGCCTTCTTATTTAACATTGGCTATCCCGATCTTTTATTTCTCTCTCTCTCTCTTATGTGGATATTGTGCTCAGTGTGTTGATGGCACCTTACGATCTGGCTGAAGCAGCAGTTCTGGATTCCCTCCTTTCCAAAGCAAAGTTTGAGAACAACAGGTACACGGAGCCGAAAAGAGGACCAAAATCATCCTCTGATTATGTTGACTGGATGTGATCTGAACCTGAAGTCCTTAAGCATCAGGGGATGTCAATCTCAGCCAGGTTGTTCAGTAGACTTTTGTTGGCTTTCCTATGTTATTGGGGACTTGTCCCCGGTAGAAGAATAGCATGATTTTTTTCTTTCAAAAATAAGAGCACAGCAATATTGCATGATTGCATAGATGTATTGGAGTGTACATACATACTCCTGTAGCCTGTCCGTAGGCCATATACTCTCTGGCTCTGACCGTTGGATACTTGTCTGTATATCACTGGGGGTGTTTAGTTCCCGAGAAAATGTGAAAAGTAAAGTGAAAAAGTCATATCGGACACTGTAGCACTTTTCGTTTGTTTGTGGTAAACATTGTCCTACCAAGACTTAATTAGGCTCAAAAGATTCGTCTCGTCGTGTACATCAAAATCATGCAACTAGTTTTTTTATTTACCCACGTTTAGTACTCCATGCATGAGGAGAGAGATTTGATGTGATAGGTGAATAGTGAAGTTTGGAGAGAATTTTTATGATTTGACCAGGAACTAAACAGGGCCACTAGAATCGGAGGTGTACACAATGCAATAGCTTTTTTTTTTGTTACTGAAAAATAGAATCGGTTTATGTGAACAGACTTAGTTTGCTGCACTGCTGAACACCTAATATTCATTTTCTGGCAGCTGCGTATAACAAATCATGATCTTGATTCTGGATCTATACTCTGATATAATTTTTTTTTCTGTCTACGAGAATTTTCTGGTAAATTAGTTTTGAAGTATGGACACCAAAGATCTCGGTCAATTCCGAAGAAAAAATATTTCTTCTATTATAATTAGCCATATCTTTTACTAATCCAGACGTCACCGTTCTCACTTGCAAATCACAACGGCGAAACAGAAATTAAATTCAGGCCACCCATCGCCGGATCCACGGGCCACGGCTTCCCCACGCAACGCGGCCATCCACCCCATGTCCCCATCCACCCCGCAAACGAACGCAAAAGTAAATAGGCGGCGGCCTCTCCAACGGTCATCTCCTCCCCATAGCCAAACACCCTCCCCTCCCCCAACGGGCCCGTCCAATTCAAAATCGAATCCTGCGCTGTTCGCCCAGCCCGCTCCCAAACCACCCCGCTCGTCTCCTCCTCGCGAATCCCCGTTCCGCCCAACCCGACGATCCCCGGCGAGCCGATCCCCGCCTCTCCCGAGCCCCAGATCGCAGCGATGGAGCCGGATCCGGTCACCGCGGGGGCACCCTCCTCGCCGCCGCCCTCGCCCGCGCCGGCCGCGTCTCCGCCGCGGCCGCCGCGACCGGAAGGTACGGTTTCTTAGTTTAGGGTTTCTCGGGGTGGGTGGGGTTGGCGTGGTGCGCGTTGCTCGTCTCACACGGCCTGGTGTTTGCTTGACAGGTGACGATGGGCGCGGCGCGGTGGAGTGCGCGGATCCCGCGAGCCCAGATCGAGACGCGGCCGGAGGAGACCCGAACACCGCGCCGCCGCAGTCGCCGCCGCAGCAACCCACAGGTTCGGACTCTTGGTCCCATAGCGACTAGCAGCCAGGCAGTAGGGTTTCGTCGGCGTCCGTCTCACGGTGGGGAAATTGTTGCAGGCGACGACGCGGCGGCGAGCAGCCAGGTGGAGCAGGAGGAGGAGAAAGAGGTGGTACCAGGAGTAGGGGAGGCTCTCCGCATCTTCATGGAGGTGAGGATCTTTGGGTTTCTGCTCATGCCTGTCCTTAACTGTGGTCGACTTTCTTGATTTCCAACTCGGGAAATTGAATTAGAAAACCAGCACATAAAAGGGAGCGGCAAAACGTTGTTTGTCCCTTTCTTGAGTGCCAACTATGATAGAATTTTGTTTCAAGAGCAAAGATGCTCTGTTTTCTTCTAATTTTGTCGTGTCTTTTCTTCAGGAGTTTGGAGATCAAGGAGAGAGCTCCCTTGTCCTGTCACCGCGGCTGAAGGAGATTACTACTCCTGACCGCCTTGCTGCCCTCCGCTTCCTTGGTACACAGAAAATCAAACACACCTTGCTTAAGCATTTTAAGCATTTTGGCTCCTACAATTAATGGTGTTCGGTCATTGTTTGTTTGTAGGGGAGAAATATAACAGCCTCGTGGAGAGGTACAAACAGCAGGTGTCCAAATGTGCTGATGAGTGTGCACCTAGATATGATGGCCTGAAGAAGAAGTACACAGAAGAATGCGCAGAGAGGAAGCGCCTGTACAATGAGCTTATTGAGCTGCGTGGGAACATTAGGGTGTTCTGCAGATGCAGGCCTCTTAGCTCTGGTGAGGTCACTCGTGGGTGCTCGTCCGTGGTTGATATCGACCCATCACAGGAGACTGAGCTGCAATTTGTCCCCTCGGAAAAAGAAAGAAAGGCCTTCAAGTTTGATCATGTGTTTGGACCAGAGGATGACCAAGGTAAATTTGTGAATAGTTACATAAAGTGTACCTAGCTAACTTGTCCAGTATGTTAGTAGTATGCAAGTAGTATTCCAGTAGCTGATTTATCCAGTATGCTAGTAGTATACATATTTAAGGACGATGAACTTACAGGTCATATTCCAACCTTTGTTTTCAGAGGCTGTATTTTCAGAGACCGTGCCTGTTGTTAGGTCAGTGATGGATGGATTCAATGTATGCATATTCGCTTATGGACAAACAGGAACTGGGAAAACTTTCACAATGGAAGGGGTTCCGGAAAATAGGGGTGTAAATTATAGGGCATTGGAAGAATTGTTCAGAATGTCAGAGGAGAGAAGCACCTCTGTTGCATACACATTTTCTGTAAGCATATTGGAAGTCTATAATGAAAAAATCAGAGATCTGCTTGATGAGAGCAATGACCAATCAAAAAGGTACACTTATTTTCTTTCTCCTTTTGATGCGAAAATATTTTGTTGCTGAAGCGTTGTATCTTCTTTTATTCCAAGATTGGATGTTAAGCAAAGCGCGGATGGAACGCAAGAGGTGCCTGGTTTGGTTGAGGCTCCAATTTATAACATAGATGGCGTCTGGGAGAAACTAAAGGTTGGCGCCAGAAATAGATCTGTTGGATCAACCAACGCTAATGAACTCAGCAGCCGCTCCCACAGGTGAGAGCTGTGGTGTTTTTCCTCATGTTATGTATTCATTCTAATTAATTGACATCATAATCTAGAAATTCTTCCATTTTCAAGATTGATCACTACCAATTAGGACCGTCATTTCTACAGTATTGAGATAAAATATTTTGCTTTCTATTTGCAGTTTGGTCAGGGTTAGTGTTCGGAGCGAGCATTTGGTGACAGGTCACAGGAGCAGAAGCCACATGTGGTTGGTTGACCTTGCTGGAAGTGAGAGAATAGCTAAAACTGGCGTCGAAGGAGATAGGCTGAAGGAGTCACAGTTCATTAACAAATCGCTATCTGCCTTGGGTGATGTTATATCTGCCCTTGCCTCAAAAAATTCCCACATCCCATACAGGTTAGTCTTATTCACATACCAAGGCATCTACCTTTCTTAGTCGCTCAAATTATCTTGGTCTCACCACCTCCATTTCATTTTTGCTATCAAATAGGAACTCCAAGTTGACTCATTTGCTCCAAAGCTCATTAGGTATGTTTTCTCCTTGTATTATTTATGTGGCAATTACACCATTTTTAGCTAAATGATGGAGTTTGAGTTTTACTGATTTGCATTCATGTACTAGATTGGAATCTTAATCTTCAGCTTTTACAGAGGTTCTACTGTTTTTAGCTAAATATGGAGTTTCATTACTTCTACAGATTCCATTTGAGACAACCTTATTCATTCAACTTCTACAGGTGGAGATTGCAAAACTCTGATGTTCGTGCAGATAAGTCCAAGCTCTACTGATTCAGGGGAGACTCTATGTTCCCTAAATTTTGCTAGTAGAGTCCGGGCTGTAGAACATGGCCCTGCTCGCAAGCAAGCGGATCCAGCTGAAAGTTTGAAGTTCAAACAGATGGTATTTTCACTCTTCCATCACACTGAAAATCTATGACACAACATCAACTGTTATATTAACTGTAAAGTCCATTCCAGTGTGAGAAACTTCGGCATGAGGAAAAGGAAAATGCAAATCTGAATCAAAGCTTGCAGTTGATGCAGCTGAAGTATGCTTCTCGGGAAAATGTCTTCAAGACACTAAATGAAAAGGTATTGGTTCTAGTCGCATTGTATTGATTTGCAACCTATTAGATACCTACTGTCATGGAATTAAGTGTTGATGCGAAAGATGTTTTGCAACAGGTCAGGGATGCTGAACAAGCATGCAGGAATTATCAGCAGCGGGTAAGTAGGATCAGTTCTTTCCAATTCCTAAAGGACTGGGTCCTCCATATTCTAACCTGTCATGAAATGTACTTTTCTTTGTACAGATTAGAGAGCTGGAAAATGAATTAGGTAATGAGAAGAAGGCTGCTAGGGATTCTGCCAGACCGTCAAGGCCACCTCTTGTTCCTATGAGGCAGAGACAGTCTCAGGGAAGGAATAACAACTATGCACCACCTCCAGGCCCTTCTAGATCGAGGTTCAGTAAAGTACCCCCAATTCAAAACAAAGAGAACATTCCTGTGATGACGAAGAAAGCACATAATGGGGCTGATCCAAATAAGGCTGTTGGCAAAGCAAGGCGTGTATCTCTGACTCCAGTGATACGACAAATCCCTGTCCAGCCCAAGAGGCGGTCCTCAATGGCAATACTACCATCAGTGAGCGAGCAACTGTCCGTGCTAAATGAAAAGAGAGCAGTGTCTCGACTCTCTCATGCTCAGATGCCAAGAAGACCAGTCGCAGCATTTGGTTTGATTCCAGCAACGCCCCTAGCAGGACTTGGGACAGTTGCTGCAACACCAGATGGAGCAAAGCTCAAGAGACTTGATTTTGGCAGCAGCAGCAGCAAGTTTACAAGCCCCCCTCAAATGCCAGGCCTGTGGAACAAAATGGCAACACCGCAGCAAAAAGCAGGAGGTCCTGGAAACACAAGCAGGCTGTGTTTCAGCATCCAGAAAAGAGTTGCAGTTTCATCACCTGTTCGGGTGAAACCCAGTGTGCCATCTGGAATGGGCATCTTCAACCCAGCCCTGCGTGAGCAGATGGTGGTGGGAAGAACAGGAAATGCACTGCGGGTGCTCAACACTAAGAGAAGACAATCTGTCATCTAACTGGTGTTCTCGAGGCGAAGATACAGTGAATGTTTGGATGTTCAAACAGAGCTGTGCTGTGACAATAATGCTCATACCTGGGAGTGAGCGTGTTGATAAGGAAACTGTGTTCTTTCTATCTTATATATGGATTGTGCTTAGTTATTAGTTGACAAGAAAACCTTGTTAGCGTTGTTCATGCGATTGTATTCATTCGTTACTAAGAATCGCTTGCTTGAATTTTGTCTCTCGTATGTTCATTTCATGAAATATTAGACAGTTTAGACCTCGATTCTACTGCAGGCGGGATATTTGTTAGTGATGGGTCACAGGTTTAGCAATCTGGCATCCATCCATGATGATCTCCCAATGAACTGCAAGATTGGCATCACTGAACTGAACGTGCCCACACTCCAGCAATGTCTTTTTAGCGTGGCTCACAAGAATTACAGTGTTCTGAAAAGCGAAGTAACAGCCTCACTAACTAATTCGAGAACAATTTGAATTCATTTGAATGCACATTGTCAAATAAAAGAATTATCAGTACCCAGCCCCCACACTTTTTCAATACTGTCCCTTGTAAGTCCGATTTACCAGCTACATCCTTGGAGAGCCTGGCTGCTGTACGTTTCATGCACGAGCTTATGCTTGCAAGTCTCATCAACACTGCCGTTACAAATCAGGGGTTTAGTCCCGTTGGTGGCTTTGACCTGGATCGGTCTCTCTAGAACAAGAGGTAGGGCTTCCTTCTCCAACTGCAAGCAGTAGCTTTTGAAAGTCTCTAAATTGACTTTGAGCCTGAAGTCCAGACTGAACAACAAATCCAGTTCAAGCCTATTCATCTCTCTTGTGCTGATTCCTCCGACTCTCCCGTAGTATGCATTGTTGAAAAACCTGCAAGAATGCATTGCAAAAGTTATTGGAAGACCTTTCTTCTGTTTGTCTTCGTTTTGGAATAAACAAAACCTTGGCTGTAATTTTCTTGAAGTCAGGGTGGAACCCATTACTAATCTGGTGCATATTGGCCATCTTCCCCTTTCCTCACCCCATTACTACTATCCTTTGGTTATTGATTTATTGCCTGTTATAACTGATTGATTGATCATATTAACTGTTGGTGGTTTACAGTGTAAAAAAAAACCTGATGGTTTACCCCAAAAAAGAGTACCGGGACAAACATGAACATGAAACCCGTCTAAAATACAAAATAGGAGATAGCTATGGGAAAAGAGATACGATGCTTCTTACTCCCTCTGTCCCAAATTGTAAGTCATTTCGGCTTCTCTCGATACATAATTTTTGCTATGCACCTAGACATATAAAAAAACGACGTACAATTTGGGAGGAAGGAGTATGATATAAAGAAGGCAAAAATGCCTCAATACCATCATTGATATAAAGAAGGATATGTGAAAAATGTGACCGAAAAGTTATATTCATTTCTACTGCATCGAATGTTCATTTCATTCGTTACTTGGATATATGAATTTTGCCTTGTTAGACAGTTTAGACCTTGATTCTACTGTAGGCGGGATATTTGTTAGTGATGGGTCACAGGTTTAGCAATCTGGCATCCAAATAAACTGCAAGATTGGGTGGCATCACTGAACTGAACGTGCCCACACTCCAGGAATGTCGTTTTCAGCGTGGCTCACAAGAATTACAGTGGTCTGAAAAGCAAAGTAACAGCCTCACTAACTAATTCCAGAACAATTTGAATTCATTTGAACGTACATTGTCAAATAAAAGAATTATCAGTACCCAGCCCCCACACTTTTTTTCAAAACTGTCCCTTGTAAGTCTGATTTACCAGCTACATCCTTGGAGAGCCTGGCTGCTGTACGTTTCATGCACGAGCTTATGCTTGCAAGTCTCATCAACACTGCCGTTACAAATCAGGGGTTTAGTCCCGTTGGTGGCTTTGACCTGGATCGGTCTCTCTAGAACAAGAGGTAGGGCTTCCTTCTCCAACTGCAAGCAGTAGCTTTTGAAAGTCTCTAAATTGACTTTGAGCCTGAAGTCCAGACTGAACAACAAATCCAGTTCAAGCCTATTCATCTCTCTTGTGCTGATTCCTCCGACTCTCCCGTAGTATGCATTGTTGAAAAACCTGCAAGAATGCATTGCAAAAGTTATTGGAAGACCTTTCTTCTGTTTGTCTTCGTTTTGGAATAAACAAAACCTTGGCTGTAATTTTCTTGAAGTCAGGGTGGAACCCATTACTAATCTGGTGCATATTGGCCATCTTCCCCTTTCCTCACCCCATTACTACTATCCTTTGGTTATTGACTTATTGCCTGTTATAACTGATTGATTAATCCTATTAACTGGTGGTGGTTTACCGTGTCAAAAGAAAAAACTGGTGGTTTACCCAAAAAAAGAGTAACAGGGCAAACATGAACATGAAACCCCTCTGAAACACAAAATAGGAGATAACTGGGGGAACAGAGATAAGATGCTTCTTACTCCCTCCGTCCCAAATTGTAAGTCATTTCGGCTTCTCTCGATACATAATTTTTGCTATGCACCTAGACATATAAAAAAACGACGTACAATTTGGGAGGAAGGAGTATGATATAAAGAAGGCAAAAATGCCTCGATACCATCATTGATATAAAGAAGGATATGTGAAAAATGCGACTGAAAAGCTGTTATTTGTGTCTTACGAATCATCTATGAATTTGGCAGCAACAACAACACTTGTAATCAGCAAGCGATGAACACTAAATGACGTCATGTAAACATTTGGTTGCTGCAGATATCTCTCCATATAGATAAGGCCCAACACAAAGCACGACGGGCTGCACTGTGCATACTTGAAAATGCGTTCTGCATAGAGCTTTATATTAAGTTCAGGCACCCTCTGACCATGAAAGATAGTGGATGACTCCTTTATCTTGCTGGAATCTAGTAGTTCTTCATTCTGCTGAACTTTCTTGTCAAGATAAGCTGACAGAAGCAACAGAACCTTCGGAAATTTAGCATTGTCTTTCTGCGAGTGTGATACTATCAAACCCAAGGACGAGTAGCTCTCCAGTTCATCACTAGCGATAGTTGTAGGCGGCTCCATTGCCATAGGCAGACATTAGTACTGTAAAGACAAAGCAATTTTTATTCAACGAACATTCTATTGAAGAAAGGGGCAACATAAGTAGGGAACTCAGATACTGATGCATAAATTACAACAACTAAATTTGGATAAAAGACATAATAGGTTTGTTGCTTCCTGTATGATGTAGAATCAAACCCTGGTTTCACAATAATATGCTTCCAAATGTTGCTGTGAGCAGGAACAGTAGGGTTCCTGCAAGTTTGCCATCTTTATATTTGATCAATTCGTAATGCCATTCTGAAGTCTAGGTGTTCTGTATGAATGGATGTGAACACCACACGGAGAAATAACAACATGAGGTTGCTCCACATTAAATCAGCACTGCCGAGTGGGCAAGTACCAACAATAGCAGACAAAGGAAAATATCACTGTAACATAATTTAAGCATAGCATGGTTCTGTACCGTATTGAGTTGAACAACACTTTTTATTCCCTTATTAGAAGCAAGAAACAAAACGGCAGAAGGTTCCAAATATACGCCTACCATACTCCTGTTTCTGGCATCTTCTACCATCCTGCGAAATGTTAGGTCTCCTTGTTTGCTACTACTAGTAATTCTTCCATGAAAAAAAGATAAATCAAAAGGAGCACAAAAATGTGGTTGGGCTGCACAAAAATCTACATCATGTCTTCCAGGAGCTCACGGCGCACGAGCCTCAAATCTAGAGTACAAACAAATCTCGCTCTTTTTGCGCGCCTAAATTTGGTCGAAATCGACAGCAAGTGCACCAAACTAACTTGCTTACAATTTGTTGGTGCCAGAACGGCATCTCAACCCCAAATTTCGAGTGCAGTGCAGGCACCCGCCAGCCGCCGCTAGCAGCACGTTCTGTAACCAGAGATCTAGAGAAAGAGTGAGACTCAGAGAGAGAGAGAGAGAGAGAGAGAGAGAGAGAGAGAGAGAGGTTTTCTTACATCTTGGCTCGGCAGCTGTATCTCGGCAGGAGGCATCCAGGCTTGAGGTCCAGCTCCTCGCCGCCGTCGCCGGTGTCCCTCCCCAGGCGGAGGAGCAACCGAGTAGCAGCCGCTCCGCAGATGCTGCTGAAGCCAAAGCAAAGATGCGGAGTTCTACAGACCCTAGAGAGAGAGACGATTAAGAGAGAGAAGGGCCACTCACTGTTCACTCGGAGTGGATATGATATGAGACATGTCATTATCATATGACAAGACACACACAATAATGTGGCTTTAGTGGCTTGTCTCTTAAGACTAAACAAAAGCCAACTCAATTAGAACTGCACGCAGTAATTAGAATAGGTACACCTTAGTATAATGAGTAGTAGTACTTACTCCGTATTAGAGAAACGATTCAAGCGGCAATTCAATCCATGTCACCATGTGATAACCACCGAGGCTTCAGCGCGGCCGCTTTCGTTTCGTTGGGGCTCTCCCTTATCCGCGGCTGCAAAATATTCGTGTCGGTGCCACGAATCGGGACTTGAGAGAGACAAAAGGGTAAAGCATATAGGCGGATCGGAGATGAAGCAGCAGAAGCTGGAAATGGAATCGGACGGACTTCGTGCGTGTGCGTGGTAGACTGGTAGCTGCCCAATCAGAGGCCGAATCGTTGGAGACTGGCAGCAGGGCCCCCTCCCTCTCGAGTCTCCTCGGCCGGCTGGAATAAGGAGTACGAAAGGGCTGGAGCACAAGAAGCTGGCGTAAGTTGAGGATCTGTGTATGCATATAGCCGGAAAATTAATAATCGGATAAGGTGCAACGGCAAAGTTTGCATGGTGAGAAATGCCGTTTTGCTCGCAGACTGATACGTGGGCCCATCAATGTATCTTTACATGTATTTTTACCAAACTTATCAGTAGATTTTTGAAAATAAATGGCCCCGGTTGCTGCTGCCCAATGGTCAATTTTGGCGCTGTTTAGTTCAAAAAGAAACTCCCAAATTCACTATGCAAAAAGAAGATTCCTCGTCACATCAAACTGTCATAACATGTATGGAGTACTAAATGTAGATGAAATCAAAAACTAATTGCATAGTTTTGTTGTACTCTGCGAGACGAACATTTTAAGCCTAATTAATCAACTTTTGGACAATTTTTCGCACATACAAACGAAATGCTACAGTGACGCAATGATTACGAAGTGACATCGTACTCCCAAATTCAAACTCCCAAATCCAACATTCTTTAGCTGTGACTGATCCGAGCACTGAGCACCATTTCAGAGTACAGACAAGGCCTGTCTACTCCAGTCCTTGTCCAGTTGTCCTATGCTTCGATAATGCCAGCCCGTAGTGCAAAGATGACAAGTCTACAGCTCCACCGCAACTTCGCGGCCCATCACACCATGCCGAGCTGGAGCTTCCGAACAAGAATCCAACCTGACTACAACCTCTGTGGCAATACTATCTCTTCTAATCTGCCCGCATTATTGTCCTCAACAGTGCCAGAAAGCAATAAACAGGCATGATGTACAAGACTAGAAAGGATCAAAGGTGTCTCAAAAAAAAAGGAGCAAAGGTTTAACACAGCAAAGAACACCACATATGACTATTACACTGCTGCTCATGCTCAACCATTCCACGCACGCGGGAATACACTGAACTGGAAACTTGAAATGACCCTAGACTCGGAACAAGCCAAAACCGACAAATTTCGGTAAGGACCGCCCAACTAACCCTATTCCAGCATAAGCTGGTTAACACACGACATGACTAGAGGCATTGGTTCTTTTCAGCCATACACCTTCTGTTAAAGGAACACAAGTCTGTTACATTATCGATGTTAATTTTAACGACCCGGCCACCATGTACCCACAATAGATACCATCGAACGCTCAGCGCCGGAAACTTTAGCTGTACAGGATCTCCAGCTGCATCGGTCAGATGACAGTAGCGATGTCAATGAATGTGAACCAACTCAATCATGTCTGCATGTTCTTGTCGCTTGGACTTCTTGAACTCAGCGCCTTGGTCAGGAAACTGCGGAGCTCCGGGATAACACGCTGGATCAACTGGGCCGAACTGCATCGCAGGATTGCATGTTAAGTCTCAGGTTACTGAAGGGCACCAGGTAGGAGAGTGTATGGGTCTCATATCAAAGGCAATTAGCAAGAGCAAGTACCCAGCTCTGGTGCAGATCTTGTTAAAATGCTCCAGAATGTACAGGATGCATGTATGTCTCAGTGACACGGCATGGAAGGCTTCGGACAAGTCATACATGTCGGAGACGTTATCTAGATTCACGTCCTGCAAGGCAGCAAGAATATATAGTCTTGTATATACTCAGTGGTTTAAACACAAAACTAAGCATAGATTTACTAATCACCTTTGCAATAGTATATTCACATAGGCGCTTGAGGCCTTCTAAGAGATACTGATCAGCAGCTCTGAGAACATCCTGAGCAATTTCACTGGTTACCTGCACTGACCCTGTATAGATAAATCTGCATAAACCAAAAAGGGTGATTTCAGATATTAATCGAGAAGACATTGATCCATATAAGAAAACAAAACAAAAAAGTTGCAGATTCATCAATAGAAAAACACGATGGTTGCTAAGCAAGAAGAGAGGCCAATAACCTACAGACCTCATCATGAGTTCAAAAACATCCCATCTGATATTGGGAATTTCAATATCTCTTGCGTCCTTTTCCTGGTTAAGAGAACAGCCTTTTAATTAGACATTGAGATTCAATGTTTCCAAAACCAATGTACTATCTACAGCAGAAGTTAGTCAACTAGGAAAAGTGATCCACAGATTCCAAACAGCAAAAGCACATAATGTTGTGCCAAGCCTCAAAACTCACCCTGTACCCGCCATCAAACATTGCCCGAAATGCATCTGAGGAAGCAAGCAAAGCAATTCTGTGTGCATAAAAGCGCTTTCCTGTACAAGAAAGGATTAAGATTTTTAGGGACACAATATAAAAGGGATTAGTTAGAATATCTACTGACAACATTAGAGTCCTGAGACAGTACCAACCTTCCACCAAGAAAGTAACGTCTGAAAGTGTTGAACTATTCACGTATTGCTCGCCAAGGTAAACCTGAATGAAATATATATTCAGTGACAGTGGCCAGTGTCTCAGCCATTACCAGAGTTATGGACGGAACAATTCCTCAATGTCATTTTATCCACGATTGCAAAAAAGCAAGGACTATTTGGAAACCTAGCTAAAGGGGGGAAAAGTTATAGACTACT
This sequence comes from Echinochloa crus-galli, assembly GCA_900205405.1. Taxonomy (NCBI): domain Eukaryota; kingdom Viridiplantae; phylum Streptophyta; class Magnoliopsida; order Poales; family Poaceae; genus Echinochloa; species Echinochloa crus-galli. The sequence continues at coordinate 83,424 of OAMR01001148.1, forward strand.
AAATCTAGCCACAATTGCGAACAGACTACCAAGCAATCTAGAATAATCAAAACCTGTGTTTGTGACCAGGTTGGACAGTTGGACGACGAGAAACTTGTGTGGGCTGACCTTGTTTAGGCAACATCCCTTTCCCACAATGTTTTATAAAACCATATCCATGTGCAGCCAAGAAAAAACGCATTGAAAAGCGTGCCATTGTGATACTAGTTTTAATCACACCATATTCGGCTCAATAAGTCACTACTACTCAACTAGGGCATATACAAGGTAAAGCTGAATTAAGTTCACTCCGTCACCTACCTGCGGTGTTGGAGATGGAGGGGCAGCATCCATTGGAGAAAGTGCTGCAGCTTTGTTGGCCAATTTGTACAGTGCTGCTGAACCATCTTGTTGATGTTTCGAGCTCATGGAAATCAGAAGATCAAGAAGCAAGTCGAGACCTGGATTCAACAAAATTTAATCCATACAGAACATCACAGTGTAGAATGAGAAAGAAAGGCTGCTGTTTTTCAGTGGACACAAAATTGTTTATACCGTTATTATCAATGAAAATTGTTCTTTGATCTTCAGGGGCACAAAGGTGTGCCAGAGCCAGAGCAACACGTCTCTGCACAGATTTTTCTCCTACTCGCATCATATAAAGCAAGTGTTTCAGCACCTGTAAACCATCACATGGGATCCAGCTGTATAAATACTAGTCTAGCACACTGCAAACGGAGAAATATATAAAGCTTGAGAGCAAAGCTTACTCGGCCATTTATCTTCTCTTCTAACCTCTTCAATGTTTTTGCCACACAGTCCTTTGTTGCCTGAAAGTAAATTAACTTAATAAAAAACAGTCACAACAAAGTGAACAATTTGTTTTAGTATAAATTTGAGACTTGTTATATCCACTATGTGTGTCTTCATTAAGACGCGATGCTCAAGTAGGCAAGGGAAGCTTGGGAAGGTCTAAAGACAAGGTATCGTGGTGCTGATTGGGTGAAGAAAGCAAGGGTGCAAACATTAAAAAGTGAATGAGTTTGAGGCTCTAACGGTGAAGGAAACTGAGTCTGAGTTTGAGATTAGGGCGTGTCTGGTTCCCTCTGGTTCCCGAGCTAGCTTGCCTAGGCCCGCCTTGCCCGCATGAGCAAGCCTCTCCTTGCCAGCCCAGGTGAGCCAAAATCGCTAAAGCAAGTGAAAAGCTATGCAGCACAGGCTCCGAGTAGAGCTCGCCTGGAAACCAAACATGTGTTTCTGTCCAGTTCCTGGCTTGTCAAGGCCAGGCCAGCTGGTCTCTGCAATTGAGGGGTTCTCTGACTTGGATGCCATGCCATTCGAGGAGGACAATAGGTGGATAAAATACAAATGAAGAGTGTAAGAATCCGAAGCGTATGTGTGGGTATCAGCTCCTTCCCACTCTCATGCAGAGTGCCAGGCGCATATAAAGAAGTAAAGAGGCTCATAGTCTAGCAGTCACAAAAGTTTAGTGACAGTGGAAAGTTCCAAGCCTACGGATGTGAACACGGCAAGGGTGCGGCCGTGCGGTCAGGAAGATGATAGGAGTCGTAATCACAGCACAAACTGTAACCAGAGAAAGATCAAGTGTTTTAACTATGGGAATTTTGGCTCCATCAGTCCAATTGTGAGGTTGGTAATGTGAATCGCCATTCCAGTACAAGTCAGGACAAAAAAAATCAAGTGCTTTAACAGCGCGAATTTTGGCCACCATCAATTTGTTTGTCATAGCAAACACCACGATGAGGAGGCACACCTCATGTGTTTGCGTGAAGAGGAACCAACCTTGCTTATAGCTGTTTCATATGAAGGGAAAGAAACAGAGCTCATGCTCAATGAGGAAGGTACGTGGAGGTGCAGACACATGACAGGGGTTTGCAAAGGTGCTTACAGAAACACAAGGTTGCAGCACTATCTTCATGTGAAGCAGAGTTTATGTCGGCAATAGCTGCTGCTTGTCAAGCATTGTGGCTTAGGAGTTTGTTAAGTGCAGTGACCAGTTTGAGCCCAAACCAGTCAGGTTGTTTAATGATAACAAGGCTGCCATAGCATTGATGAAGAATCTCTTGTTTAATGACCGCTGCAAGCACATGGCACTCCCTATCATTTCATTTTGTGAGTTGTATACATCGTTAAGCCGCATGTGGACATTCTTACAAAGTTTCTTGGAAATATCCAGGTCTGCTGAGATGCGGCACTTATACCTTTTTTGAAGGTAAACTGTGGCACTTATACTTGAGACAAAAGAATGGAAGATCTTAAGCCAAATCAGATTAGAGGGGAGAATGAGTATTAATCTGAGAATTGTTATTTCGTTAAATGCATGCCGCAGTCAACGAGGTCCATATGCATCCGAGCGTGGGTCTATTAATTGCGTAAGTAGTACAGGGAGTCCATATGAATACATCGAGTTCTACTGACCATATGAATATGAGTTGAAGGCAGCAGGTTGAGATACCCATATAGATATAAGCCTATGTAAGTTGTTATTCAATTGAGAAGAAAGAATAAAGTTGTGTTCATCTCCGGTATGTTGTGTAAGCATGTTCAGATCTCGTCTCGAGCTCAAAAACCAACAATTTATGCCGAGTTAGGGTTTCAACCTAGGCTCAAAGCTTCCGCTGCCGCCGCGCCGCCCCCGGGGAGATCGATCTCCGCCGGGGGCAGCGCCCTCGTAGGATGCGCCGCGGATCCCTCCGATCCGCGCCGCCGTCGCCGTCAACCAGAAGCAGAAGGGCGCACCTCCTCTCGTCGCCGTGGCTTCGTCGCTCGTCGCCGTCGCCATGGCCCCGCCTTGGGCCGCCGCCGCCCCCGCGCCGTCGTCCCCGGCACCGCTCGGCTTCCCCGCCCCTCCTGCGCCTCCGGCTAGCCTCCCCCATCCACGCCGCCGCCGCGCACATGCGCCGCCGCCGCGGGGGAGGAGCCCCTCCCACAGCCGCCGCTCGTATCGGAATATAAGATCGG
>OAMR01001148.1:86643-130883 GCA_900205405.1 Echinochloa crus-galli
CACACGCTTCACGCCGCAAACTCGCAGACACCGCCGCCGATGTGCTGACCGACGACAGTAAGCCGCGCTCTTAAGCTGCGCCATCGTCACCGCCATCCTGCCGCACCGTCCTGCTGAACCTGCCTGGCAAGAAGCTGCGCCCTCCACTTCAGGCTTCGACCACGACCACCTCGACTTTGGCTACCTTGGCATTAAGGGCTATCATCTGCATGAGTCTCCAATCAAAGCATTCGCACCGGCGTTCCGACTGCGGGGGGGGGATACGTCTCCATTGTTCTTCAGTCTGACCGTTCGTTTGTGCTACCGCTACGACTGCGGGGGGTGTTAGAGTATAGATGGTTAGAATAATCCCGTATTGCTTATGCACTCACAGGAGGTGCCTTGTACTCTCATATATACCGCCCTAGGGGCTCATTGCAATACAACAACAACCAATCGACCACGGTCATACGCATCCTACACTGCTTACATAAACTGTTAACATACCTGGACAATAAATTCCCCATCTTGCAACTTTTGGACACCTCCTACTTTAATGAAGTCAGAGACATAATCCTACAATGAAGTGAAATGAGAAATACGAACACTGTGAAATTATTCAACAAAAGTAGAAAACAAGTTTTCAGAAATATGGGCACCTTTCTTTTGAAAGAAATCATGAATTACCTCATTATCTGCAACTCCATAAAGGGCAAATGCAGCATTATGTTGCAGAGATCCATTTTTCGAATCAAGAAGTTTTAACAAAGGCAACAAACCACCATTATATGCAATACCTGCTTGGTTATGTGTGTCCTAGAAAAAAAAATCTTTACATCACATTACAAGTAACAGCGAAGCTAAAAAAATAAACTAGCAAGTAACAACCCCACTGACCCATAATTAAAAGGGAAAGGTGTATTGGGATAATCCTTAATTATATAAAAGTAGTCAAACAATCTCACATGGAAGTTATGTGCTATGAGGTTGGTATGATGCATTTTGCATGGCTGACTTCAACATGCATTTAGACAGCACAAATGCTATCTGCCACTGACAAATTAGGTCTTTCCAGTGCTCCACTTGGTGGTAGTTGGGCACTTGGGCAGTAGACCAGCCCCTAGCACCTAACCAGCGATTAGAAGGGCCAAGGGAGGATAAATCAGCTAGGTGTCTAGGCAGGACAGTGTCACCTAGTGCCTGGGCAGATGCCAATGAGTACACTGATCTTCCCGTTCAAACCACATTTAGCCTTACACAGGTTCAAAAGTTACACTAAGATAAGTAGGGTTAGTTGTCACTTGTCAGAGAATATGGTGGAGCGAAAACCAAAAGACTGTTTTGTGCAGCCAACATCAAGGCTCTTGAAGCTTTGCACCTCTACCATTCATGGACAAGGGCTGCATATTCCAGGGGGCACTACACCGAACCCACGATCAAACCCTTGTTGATTCTTTCAAGAACGAACACACTAGCTACAATTTTTGGACTCGATAAATTATGATATTTAAATCCCCACAAGTAGTTTCCATCAACACAAAGGAGAGAGGGAACAAATTTGACCAAGTTATGTGGTTTTTATAAGAGAGCAACCGAAAATTGTATGCATTGTTTTACTTTCCCTGCTACACTGATTCTCTAGAATAGACAGTAAGGTAACCAACAAACATTAAAAAAACATGTTAAACTAAAATGAAAATTAAACCTGGGCAAGCCTCCCTAGTGCAAAAGCAGACATCTCTCGGAGTTGGACATCAGCCGACTGTAGCATTTCAATTAGTGGTCGGACTGCACCCCTTTGCACAATATGTACCTGTAAACAAATGTCTATAGAAGTTCAGAAAAGAACAAAAGCATCCTAATTCTGTTTAGGACCCTGCAGTTCCTTGATATTTATTATTTCATATTTCCCTATTATACTATAAACGATTCAATTGGTAACTTGTTTTTTTCCTATCTTTCCATCCCTCCTCAAAGAGAATATGAACATAATCTGCAGTTTTATTAGAAACTTCCTATGCAAAATGACAACTGTTTCAACAAACTACAGTGATTTTGTGCTGAAAAATTCTTTTACACCACAATGACATTCGCACCTCAGAGATATGTAATTGCCAAGAATGTTGGATAACGACCAGTAGATTTGTAAAATATACTTAAGACTTGTAAACAATGGGTGAAGCATTTGTCAAGCACCTTGCAATCAGAGTCGGCAGAAGCAAATTGCCCTAGCAACAAAGCAGCCTCTCGTTGGCTTTCCGTACAACAAGAACTGGAAAGGAAGTGTTTGATACATCAACCAGATATTCTTGAGATGAGTTGGATCAGCATAGATTCCAAGCTATAATAAATCATAGTAATAGCCCTCCAAAACTTAAAAAACAATGAAAAAACCCTTCTCCGTTGAGCAAGATGATGTTCTAACCTACAAATGATAAGGATCTGGAATAGGAGAAGACTAGGAATGGTCGATCTTACAATTGAAGGTTTCTTGATAGAAAATATGATAATTAGCATTTTTTAGTTGGCTTAAATCAGTAGAGTTTATCACCATTCAGAAAAAGCATGTACAATGGTGTCCTCACAGTAATCGACAATTTGTAAGGTATATTCAACAGAGCAATTAGTTTATCTATAGTATAATAATTCAAAAGTTACCATGCACAGCTAAAATAAACAGATAAATTTAGCAGAACCCAACCAACATTGTAAAATGTCTCTGTGTGTCATAAAGCTGCATCTGCATATCACAACCATACCTTAATAATCCAATCACAGGTTGCAGTGCCCCGGCATTAAGAACCTCCTTCTTGATGTTTGGTGATGAATGAACCAAATTTCCAATGACACCAACCTAACATAACAGTAGAAAGTATTTATTAGAGTGCGCTGCAATAACGATCAGAGAGATCATGAATAATTCCAAGACAATGGTGGTATTCCATGTTTGATGTCAGCCATGCATGTTGGACTGTTAGCAACTAGATATAGAGAAGCTTCCACTGTGCAGTAAGTATATTTATGCACAAATGAACATTACTACATCATGTTTGAAATATAAGCAGATAACTCAGACCAGTTTAATGCAACGGTTAGATTGAAATTTCTAAACATGGTTCAAGTAGCTGGTGCCAAATGGTTTTTGCAATATTCCATGAAACAATTAGAAAATAGTAGCCTTTTAGCAGTAGTTTTGTTGGCCAACACTCTTGTAGTGCAGTGGTAAGCTCCCGAGTTGAGTGAGACACCAACTGGGTTCAAATCCGGGTGCCACCAAAAAAAATCCCCTTGCTAGCAACCCAGAAAATAGTGTCAGGGAGTTGGCCTATGGTACCTCTGGTTGGTTTGGGCCCTTCTACCAAGGGGTAGTTGCAGCTGTCGCCAGACCAGTAGACCCAGTTACAGTGCGGCCTAGAGGGTGAAGCCTTAGTCACCGGGAACGCGGAACGACGCAGCGATCCGCGTTCCGCGGTACGGGGACGACGCGGATCGTCGCCAGGATCGCACCTGGGACGCGTCCCGCGACCAGAGTGCAGGCGTCACGCCGAGCTGCCGGATAGTTGGGCTGTGTAAGTAGGTGGCCACGATGGTGGGCTTTATTTGTTAGCTTTCGGTCATGGTGGTCTGGGTAGATGATTAGCCCAGTTAATTTCTGTCATCTTTCTTTTATATATACCTATAACGTAACATTAAATGTGTAAATTATGAGTGAGGATGTATATTAATTGAGTTCCGTTGCATGTGATCGTTCCGGTTTTGCTGGGATCACGTTCCATCGTCCCGAATTATCGTCCCAACAAGGTATACACCCATCGTTCCATACTTTTTGAAAGTAGTGTTTCGCGTACCTCGTTCCTATCGACCCAGGAACTTGGTGACTAAGGGTGAAGCCAGGATTAGGGGTTTTTTTTTCTCAGTAGGCTTGGCTGAGGTTCCTTCTCAGTTGTAATACTGTTAGGATGGTCTTTCCCCACGCCGCCGCAATCCACCTCACTGACGGTGCTCAGCTCAGCCATCTCCCGCCGTGAGTCGGCCGCCTCCTGGCATCGGCCGCCCGTCCGCGGCATCGGACAACGCCCCTCCCCAGCCCTCGGCCACACAGGACGTGGCCCGCTGCAGCCGCCGCATGCCGTCCAGCTCAGGCCTCCACATCCCTCTTCACAGTCGCTTGGAGATGCATCGACCATGTCCATAAAGTATTGGTGATTAAAGATATATATTTTTACAGTCTAATATGCTGATACCCTATCGATATTGGCGACGTGTCGACGGCATGTTGGTGTCAGACACGGTGTCGGATATCGACACGCTAGTTTGCTGCCATGTCCGTGCAACGTAGTTTACTACTACCTTGGGACTTTTAGGTGGGTGAGGGCCAGGTTAGAATCCTTGATGCTCCAAACTAGCACCTGTGGGTTAGCACTTCTCCACGAAGCAAGGACAAAAGTGGAAGAGAGATGCTATGCGGATGCATCCGCCAACCCCCAAATGGGGGTTGGAAAGTAAACCAATTTTGGACACTGCAACTGCTTGCCAATAATAAAATGCATTCAGTAAATAATCATTTTTTCAAGTAATCCATGTATGTGCGACGTAACAAAGATTAGCATGCACCACAGGACCCAAAAATATTTGGTTGTGTTGCTAAAGCTCCTAATCTTCAATTAAGCTTCAGAAATCCCTGATCTAGTTTAATTCAGCCACTAGGGCCTATCACAATTTGGCAGGCCGGACCTCAAAGATGCTTACCTCTGTGAATTTAATAAGCCTAGCTTGACTAAAGTTGGTTCTACGTTATATATCAATATCAGTGCATGAAACCAGTGATCACGGAACCAAATTAATGTAGTATCATGTATGATGATCAGAAAATATTAACCAAACTGCACCTTATACATGAGAAGAAACGCTGAATAAAATTATGCAATGCCCCTGGTGCAAATGCATTGTGTAGCAGCATACAATCTGGAAGGTAACTACAACAGCCAACCAAATTAAGTTTCATTCAGACTTTATAAAAAAAACACCTAGAAATTTTCCGCGCAACCGAGCATTAAGCTTTCAGTATGGGTGTTAAAAATTAAAATTCCATAAGGCATTAAAATAAAATGTTGATTTAGGATTGTGCAAAAATGGAGAAAAAAGCATATGAACATTTCTCTATAACAACCTAATCTCTAATAGATAGGTAGCATCTCAATGGTGTAAAATAGTGCTGTTAGAGAAGTGGGTAAATCAGAGTATTCGGTGCCTTACTGCTTCATAATGAATTGTAGTATCCTCTGATCGCAGCATTAAGATCAAAGTTGGCAAAGCATTGCATTGAACAATCTGCATAACACGGAAATTTTACCATGCTGTGAATATGTATAAAAGCGTATGCAAGTTCAGATGTCAAAATCTAACATAAATATTGGCTTCATTTATTTTGATGTCTCACCTGAGCTTTGTTCTCATCATTTTTAAAAGCTAGAGTTCGCAAGGCCCCTGCAGCTGCTCTCTGCACCTTAAGATCCTGCGATTCTAGCAATTCAACGAGCGGTGGTATTCCACCTTCCATTCTGAAGTAAAACAAAACCGTCAGCAACAAGTGAAAACTTCCCAAGGAGTGTCGAATGGTCAAAGAGGCATAGAACGAAACCTGACGCTAGTTTTGATGTTGCTATTTTCATGAGCGAGATTGGTAATTGCATCAGCTGCTCTCTTGATGACACTGTTAACAACCCTCGAGTTTGTGGTATTTTTCTGCCTTCTCAACAGGCTCACAAGCGGAGGTAGCGCACCAGCATCAACAATAAGTTGTTGATGTTCAGGCTGTCACAGCAAGACGCCAAATAAATGACTAAATTGATCAAAGTAACTTGATGACAAGTGTATCAATGAAGCTTACACACTCAAAATACAATTATTCAACAAATCCTATAGGGTACTGGAAACTTACAATATGCTGTTCCTAAGTTCCTAAAGTTTATATGCAAAGGGAGTAAGAGATGGATAGAGAGATACCTAGTAAAGGGAACTCGAAGTTGCTATGTTGGATGTTGGTACAGTTTTACAATATATTCAGACACATAAGTATGTGGGCTTGGAGGTTCAGGATTACTGTATATGGGGGCAGTTAAGTTCCTAACTATGCCACAGGAAACCTGAATTTAGATTCACAACCCTATGTAGAACACAAATTTCGAGAGTCATACAAGCAATTGCAGTATGAGGGAAGCATATTTCGACTAGACTCAATTGGGAAATCAATGAAGGAACCTTTACAGCTAGGAGACCCAGAGCGAAGGCAGCGCCCTTCTCGACCTCATGCTCGAACGGCCGCAGCTGCTGATCCTCCTGCGCTGCCGCGGCAGCAGCAGGCTCCTCCAGGTGACGCACCAAGGCCGGCACCGCCCCGCCCTCTACGATCACGTTGACAACCTCCTCTGCGCAATTGACAACCATCAGATCCGCCTCAGTAAGGGTGCTGGCGCACGGATCGGGAAAAGGCGGAAGCAAAAGAGTATGCGCCCGGCGCGATAGGGATTTATTTTAGAAAACTATTCCCTAGAAATGAATAGGAGTATATACTCGCTGTAAAAAAGGTCGGGGGTTATTAGGCCAGTAAAAATGGTCGTTTCTCTCGGTTTTGTGTTTTACTACGATATGACTTATAAGGAATTTAGGCCGAATAGACACCTCCATGGCTTCATCCTCAACTTTGCCGTGTTCATAATTCACTTCTTAACTGCTCCCTGAGTTTTATTTTACATGTCACAATTGATTTGTTCTAAATTAAATTATTCAACTTTTATGAATTTTATAAAAATTGTAAAAAAGCCTAATTGTTTACTAATACTTGTAAGAACGGACGTGTGACACGCACGTTCAATATAAAATCTATACTGTAAAGATTGTGTTTAATAGAAAATAAGATTATATAACGAATAGTTGCAAGTTTTGTATTTTTGTAGTATAGATAGATTGAGAAGTCCCGGTATTTATTCTTGGGCGTGGAGTCCTGTATCACATACTAATTCAAAAAGTGTGATCGTTTAAACCGTGATGTGGCGTAACATTTTATGATTTCTTCAAAAGTGTGACTAAAGAGTCCGATAAAAATCGTGGGTTCGAAAAAATTCTACTGTAGCTGATTTGTGGGCCCATCGACCTCGAAAGTTTTGGATCTTTATTATACTGATTCACCATGGACTATATGTGTTAAGGCACATTTGATATCGTATATGTTCTTATATTTCTCTGTAAGTTTGGTTGAAATTGGATAATTTTGACTTTAAATAAAGCAAATGTGATATGTAAAAAATAGGTATCAGATTAGCCAGTCTGATTCTAAACTTTTTTTGGGGGGCTTAAATTGTCCCTAGTGTGTTGTAACATACTACCTTCATTTGCAAATAGATGACATTTAGGACAAGAAATACTACTAAAATTAAGCTAAAATTATTGGTCCTAACATCAAATAAAAAAAGATGGAGGTAGTATCATATTATCATTCTAGGTTAGCCAAAAGGTCAATAGGTTTTGAGATGGCTAAATCCATACATGTAAAATGCGGCTATACCTTCTTTTCACGTGGTTAATCTATATTAACATATATAGATGCACCCCACTAAGAGTCGTTAACTCTATTTCTCTCAACATGTAAGCTATTCATATCATATAAGAACTCACTATATCAGACATCATGTGACAATCCACTAGAACCATCCATTTATGTCTTCCACCAATTTTCTAGAACTAATAGCATATATGCATGCAATTTTTAGTCTCTGTGAGTATAATGCTATAAAATTTCCGTAGTAGAAATATATGGATGATCAATCATTTAATATTCATTCTCTCTCAATAAAATGAGTTTGTTTTCATGTATAATATCGTTTGCAAAAAAATATTGCCATGCAACCACCTTAGTGTTTCTATTTTTAAAATTCACCTTAAAATTATGTATGTATGATATCGTTTGTAGTAAAATAGTATGGTCATACAATCACCTTAATTAGTGTTTCTGGTTTCAAATTTACCTTAAAATTTTGTTTAAAAGATTTTCGCAGCATCACTCGGTGTATCGCCTAATTACATGAGTTTCAACCACATCAGCCCCACCCCCTTTCTGCCTGCATTGATGGTTTAATGCCACAATTTCCTAGCGCAAGAAGAATGAGTCAAGTGATTGGAGAGGTGCCTTTAATATAACATTTGGAAAATTTGGGATCTACAAGGTCTAGATTTTTTTCAAATTAAAGGCACCCGAAGATACTACGAGATAAAAGAGACCATCTCATCACTCAAGAGGCACACATTGCTCACTAAGGATTTACAATCCAACTTGGCCTGATAATTTTAACTAAAAAACTAGTAGTATTTTGGCTCAGCCCTAGTCGAGCCCGATCCTTAAAATTTCTACTACTATCGTTTCAAATTATAGTTCATTTGACTTTTTTCCACAAGTTTGATTGTTCGTCTTATTCAAAAATTTTGTGTAAATAGTCAAATTTAAGGTATTTTTGAAGATTTTTTATAATAAAGCAAGCCATCACAAAAAGTATTATAATTTGCGAGTAAAAAAGTTGAACGAACTATAATTTGAAATGGAGGGAGTAGTACAAAATCGGCCCTTTACCACCCGTAATTGCAGTAAATGTGAAATAAAGCATACATTTAGTCCTCAAACTTGTTTGGGATGTCACATGGGTCCCATATTATTAACATATGCTTGCTTATGTGGTATGCCAACTGTACGGACATCTCTTTCACTCCATCTTCCATGACCAATTTGAAGCTCTTATCATGATCACTAATTGAGAGAATAAAAAAGAAGCTGGGAGATAAAATCTGGGGATTTTTTTACTGGTTGTTATTTGGAGCCAACAGTAATATGAATGCCTTAGGAAAAAATAGAATGACAAATTGACAAGGATTTCCATAAACACCAAGTAGGCGGATGAATGCTAAATTTAGAGGTTTAGATCTTGATTTAACCATGTAGTAAGTTAGGGATCCAACAATACAAATTAATAGTCCATGGACCTAGGTAATAATGTAGTGCACTGCAACATGTTTAGGGACCATAGTACATTTTACTCTTTGCAATAATAGTCATTGTTGGATTCTAAAAAATTATTTTCCCTGTCATTATGAATAATGATCTAAAGTATCAAGATATGTTACTAAATTACATCAAATACTATTACACAAAATGACCCAAAAATAATCATAGAAATAAAAAAACTCGATCAGGGGAAGACGTCCCCACTAACTTAGCTTTAAGAAGGGGTCTACCGAAACCTTGCTGGGGTAGGAAGCTCAGCATGGGACTCATCTGCAGCCGTTGCACAAGGAGCCAGGCACAAAGTGCAGCATCCAGGGTTCAAGCCCTGGGTGGGTGGCACCTCCGTTGGGTGCTCTACCACTGAGCTACAAGCTCATCTGCATAATCATAGAAACATACAGCTAAAATATGCAGTTATGCATTATAAAAAATATTGTAAACTAAAATCTAAATTTACACATAAGTTATCCACCACTCTCATTATAAAACCTAAGTCTTTACCTATTTTATAATGAAATGATTGTTTTCATGGTCTATTCTGGGTCTGGGCCTAATTTTATTTTGTGTGCTAAACATTCTCTATTTGCATTGAGTCTTATTTCGACAACCCAGTGTATCTTTACTTTTTTTCACAGGCACGCTATCCGCTCCGACTCACCTCATTGTCTCCCTCGTGCCACACGTCACTGTCTCACCTGCTCACTGCCTCTAACCTTTCATGTCATGCATGCTGCCCCTTTCTAAAGCAGCAATGCAAAATGCATATAGATTCTATATAAATTACTAAAGACAAAATTACTACACAATCCCATTGTAATATAATCGGTATTGAGGACACGTGAATGGGGTCAATCTTAGATTTTAGAGTTATCCATAGCAGATAGTAGCACACATCATCCATCGCAACACATGGGTACTCATGTGTTGTGCTTCAGCCTTTATCTAAGGATATAGAGATGGAGATGGACATGGCCTCTGCCATGCAATTCGAATCACATTGAAAATCGTAGCATGATAATATATACACGTATAGCATTCACAATAGCAACGAGCATGCATATTGGCTAATACCCCTTAAATATGCCTCTAAATTACCTAACTTGTTGTTCTCTATATGTATACTTCTAATTATTCAATTATGATATTGCTAATGTAGGGGGAAATAAATCAAGCTATACATGTATGATCACACGATGTGTATCCGTTGTAGACTCCTTTCATTAGAAAGCATGTATATAACCAAAGGGAACCTTATTAAAATAATACATCACCACCACTAAGATCCTACCTCCAGTAATGGAACATGTGGTACTATAACTCTAGCAGGATGCTACCATACAAAGTGATATCACCGGCTAGGATCTAGCCTAAGTCATCTCTTAAATATCTTTGAAAACGAGTGGTGGCCTCATCTCTCATTGTGTGTACCTCTCTATTCGTGGATTTTTGATGGATGGATTCCATAAACAGTTGATGAAGCCATGACAAAGGAGGGATCCAAAGCAATGAAGATTCAGCCCGTGCTAGTTGGTAGTTGGACTTGGAAACTTGGAGTGCCTCTTTTTTTTCCTTTACCACATTTCAATTTTCTCATTTCAAATATGATGGTTTTCGAGATCTCATGAAAGCCTCTTGTTCTAATGACAAGCAAAAACCCCATCTAAGCAAGGTGTTGATCAGCTCATATATGGTTGCCGAGTTGAAGTTTTCATGCCAAGTTTGGGGTCTTTCTAGAAGATGCTAAGTTCGAGATTCATCGCATTGGACACCACAAGGTCAAGATGAGAGCCATATGATGATCGGTTATGGCCTATTTGGGTCCATATTACCTTCATCATTTAGAGCTCATTCTTTTAGATGGGGTTTGCATAAATCACTTCAATTTGGACCATTTCTCTATAAATATACAATATAATCCAAAATACAAGACTAATCAGACACAAGATTAATGTTATCTGTCAAGCGGCACATATGATAGAAATATGCATGAATTAGGTAATAAAAGCAATAGTAAATGAGCAATAACCAATGCTGACCGTGTCGCCATGAAAACCGTATATACATGTACTTAGAGGATGATTATCAAACCAATTTCCAAGCTCAAGATAGGGATTCAATTGAACACGTGTAAAACATACTTAGAGGTACAACTCAAAAATAAAAACAATGAAAGGGTACAAGAGATATGTTATTTATAGTCTTTTTTAAACAAGATCACCCAGCTTTGATAGAAAGCATACAAAGTTTGTGGTATAGACTATGACTTGGACCATGTTGGGACTACTAGTTCACACTATGGAGCGCAATAGTCCTCCTGGAGTAAAGACCCTGTGATCGGGTGTGTTTGGTTGCTCGCATTGCCCCATCCTGCATTGGTGGATCCGTATAAATTCACCGAGAGGTGTGTTTGGTTGACTACATGAGCGGATGCATGCTGCATGGGTGGATGCAAAAATACAGCCCCATCCTGGCCAGGTGGATACGCCCAAATCGCCCGTCTCCGCTCATGTAGGCTCGATGGATACGTTCCATCTGGTTTGGGCCCACTCGTTAGTCTCACATACAAGTTTCTTACATCCGCTCATACTACCAACCAAACAGCTTCACAAGGACCATTGCATCCGCCTGTGTAACCAACCAAACACTCTCTTTTTCATGGTCATTGCATCCGCTCAACCTGCTTCCACTCATCTGCGATATATGATGCGAGTCTATGAACACTCATGCGAGCAACTATACACACCTTAAATTTCAGGGCCTGGAGACTACACACACAGGTACACAAGATAAAATGAACCAGTGGAACCCTTAGTCGGGTGTCAAAAGAAGTCTTCCGCGGAAGGATGATCTTTTTAACTTTTCTAAGAAGAGATCCATCCATCATTTCACTTCAACTCATCTAGCTTGAGTCAATTTTGAAAGCACGCGCCATTTTTGCAACAAAATATGAATTTGAAAGATAACCCCAATTGATGTGTTAGGAAATTTTCCCTCAATCTCTAGCTAGTTGCATGTCGTCTAAGCACCCACGATAGAATCGCTAGCAGAAAGGGTTTCAAACTACGTTTGTTGCACTAAAATGGGAGGTGGGTATCAAAGAAATCTGGCATGTTAGTTGGCACTATCCCACCCCAAAACCTGGTGAAATATGTCCAACACCAGACAAGAGATTTTGGGCAAGTTCTGAGACAGTGCGAGACGATCTGTGTAATGTGTATACGTACTTGCTTGCCGGTACGCGCACTCCAATTAACTGTGAAGCACCATTTATTTCTCTGTAACCCTTCTACGCAGATCCACCAAACATGATAACCAAACAGAGCTCAAAAGCGCTCGCACGAAATATGCACACACTACGCCTTTACCCACAAAGCATTTCCGATCCCCGTACGACGCTCGTACGTACATACTAGGAGTGCCAATGCGCAACAGTGTGCAACGCCCACAAAAAAAATGTCCTTAGAATAGAACCCGCATACGCATGTATGGCTAGTAAGATATCAGGCCTTTGTTTCAAAGCCGGACGCGTCTAATACGCAGCTCCAGCCTCCAGGGCAAGCAAAATTCATACACTTCAATCCCAAGAAGGCAAGAACGCTGCTCAAGCTTGGAGCCGCAGATAGATGTACGTAACGCAAGCTACCAACCAGTTCAGGTAGCCCCCCGTGCACTGCGTACTCGCCGCGAGCCTGTACAAAATTCCCACCTGGCGCCTGCGTACAAACAAGCAAGAATCTCCAGAGAATACCAGGACGCTCTACGCCTCTACCTCCTCTTCCTCCCTACCCATCCTGGACGCCCGCGCGCGCAAACGGCCAGACGAAAGCTCACGAGTCACGAGCCGGCGACGGGGGCCGCATGTGATTTCGGCCGGCTTGGCGCCTTGCCCGCCCGCCCCGGATTTGAGAGATTTCCCCTCCGGTTGACTTGTTGCCCTGCCCCGGATTTGACTGCTCTTCCCCCGGCCGGTTGACTTGTTGCGCGCCCTGCAGTAGCTTCTCGCCGTGTAGCAGAGCCGCAGAGGCTGCATTGCAAAATCCACCACACGCCGTAACATGGTCGCATCTACTGTCAGAAGACGAACTCCAATCCCCAGTTTTACCTGCCAGTTTTGGCACCGGGCGTCAGCTCGTGCCTTGCTGCCTTGTCCATTTCGACGGCCACGCGGAAGAACCGTCCGAGGGCGGAGCGCGATCACTGCCAGCGGACAGCGTGGTGTAAATCGAACAGGAACCTACGCATATTCTAGGCTGCGTTCTACCGACCTGTCACATCGACGGCACGGTATCTTTGGAACAAAAACATCGACGGCGCAGTCACGTACGGTGACTGGTGAAAAATGTTGAGCTCCGACTGATGCCAGTGCTGTCTGCCGCCCGCCCCAGGTCGTTGGACGCGGGGTACAAGTAACAGCAGATGATGTTCCACTGGTAGTGCATTCCTCCACTGCAGCCGAAGGGAATGCGGCAGGTTCATGTCTGAGTAAATGTCACAGGCAGCTACGCTCCAGTAGAATCGGAGAGTTTCTACTCTACGCTAATTCTCTGTGCACCACCAGTACCACCTCTTTGTAGCAAGCTATATCTGTACCTGTACACCCTCGTTGCCCTCCTTATCCCCCTGTGCACGCGCTGTCTCCCACTGCTTGCTACCCCTGTCCCGGCTACGTACCCGGCCGGGCTCCGTCCTCGAGGGCCGGGAGACGATAGATGGCGGCGGACGCGTTCTCCCCACCATCGCCGTCGCCCCTCGCCGCGGAGGACCTCGCGGACGCGCGCCTCGCGCCGTTGCCGTCCTCCCCGTGGCCGGCGCCCCGTCGGGCCGGCGGTGGCGGTGGCGGCAGGCGGGTGAGTCCCCTGTTCACCATACTGCCGGTCTCGGCGCTGGCGATAGGCCTCGTGCTGCTCGTCGCCGTGGCCGTCATCCTGGTGGTGACGAACCAACCATGCCTGTTGTTGCACTGGTCCATAATTCTGATACCTCGTTTTCTTCTTGGTTTCTCCGCCGCCGCAGGCGCCGGGTGCATGTACGCTGGGCGGCTGGGCTTCTCGGCGGCGGCGCGGAGCCGGGGCGCGCAGGTGTTCACGTACCGGGAGCTGGAGCGCGCGACGGACGGGTTCAGCGAGGGCAACGTGGTGGGTCGGGGCGCGTACGGCGCGGTGTTCCGCGGCCGGCTCGCCGACGGCACCCCCGCCGCCATCAAGCGCCTGCGGCTGGACCACCGGCGCCAGGGCGAGCGCGAGTTCCGCATCGAGGTGAGCCAGCCAGCCAATGCAATGCAATGCAACCACACCCTTCTGTCGTAGGCTCGTAGCACGCACACACACGTCGCCGTCAGCTCACGCCACCGTCCATGTGCACGTCCATGTCCGCGTACGTCGCGCTCCGCGTCGCGTACAGGTGTACGCGTACCAACCTTACCTGTTGCCGCTGCGAGCTGCAAGGAGAGCAGAGCAGGGCAGCCAGGGGGTGGTTCGAGCTCCAGCCTCCAATGGTTGGTGCCTGCCGTGCCCACCTGGGATCGATCGGCCGTTGGAGCGAACTGGCGCCGGCCCGGAACGTAACCCGGAAGGCAATTAACGCCGGCCTGCCTGCTCGCTTCTATGACAGACTGTGCCATCTTGGCTTTAGCCTGGTGGATGGATGACCGAAGCCGAGAGGCAGGCAGCGACGCCCGCCCGAGGCAGGCGTCGTGACGCGGCGCGCCCGTGCCTTGGCGGACGCGCGACCAACTTCCTGCGGCACGGCACGGCACGGGGAAAAGCTCGCGCGCTTGCGTGTCGCGGTGGGTGAGCCCCGAGCCTGGCTCCGGCCTCTCTGGTTGGTTGCGGCCGTTTTGGCGGGCGGGGCGCGCGTGAACCACGCCGATCCGATCCTGTCGGGCGTCGCGTCCGCGCGCTGCCCCGTACCAGCACGCCGGCAGCGCGTACTACGGCGATCCGGTTCTTCCGTGGTCTTGTGGTTGGGCGCGTCTCGCGCGGCGCGCGCGCGCTAGCGAGTAGTGTTCCATGCGTCCCGGATCGGGCATCGTGGGATCGATCGATGGAGCTCCGTCCGCATGGGACAAAGCGTCACGGCTCACGAGCGTAATCTAGGTTCGGGTCTAGCAAGTATAGCATTTTGGAAGCTCCCACGTCGTACGGGGCAATCATTTGTGCCCCTCGGCATTGCATTTCAGATTTCTAAATGAGCCGGCAAACACTGTCACGTTCAACGTTAAACGTTAAGGCCAGTAGGAATCTAGGAACCTATATATATATATATATATATATAGCGGCGGGCGGCTTAGTTTGCTGTGTTGTTGTTTGCTTGTGTTTCCGATGGCGTAAGCTCCTTAGACTTTTACGAGAAGACTCGCTCGATCAGGGCGAGATGGGTGAACCGTTGCAAGCAGGCAGAGCAGCAGAGCCCATCAATTAATAGTGATAATGTTCGGTACCCTGCGCTACTGCCAGTGTGTGTGGCCGGGCAATGCATTGGCATGGCAGCGGTTCGATGGGGCTAGCTATTTGTTGACCCGCAGGTACCAAAGGGCTGGGGTGGCCGTGGACCGCTGCTGTCCCTGCCCAAAATCACCTTGACCCCAAACATATCGCGGAGTCGGAACCACACTAGCTGCATGCCGTGCTGGAGAGCCCGACACCTGCACGGCTGCATGCACTGCACATATCATCGATCTGCCCGTTTGATTGCATGTCTGCCTGACAACTGACATGGTCCAGTTTCTCCATCAACGTTCACCACACCGCGCCGGCAATAATGTAACTGGCGGTGCTCCTATGATCCTATGCACGCAAAGCCAATTGGCTGTGTGGTAACGCCGCGTGCTACGGGAGCACGCACAGTGGTTTCATCAAGCCGTACTACGTTCAGTATCAGGTACCGTACCGATTGACATTGGCAGTGGCACGGCTCGTTAGTACTGAGATCGAGCCGGTGATCGAGTTGCATCGAGGACGAAATTAACCCGGGCATGTGCGCGGTGTGGGTCGATCTGTCGAGTGTCGACGCCACGCTGCATGCATTGGCTCTTGCTTAGCTTTCACATTTCCCAGATGGAGTGTACCACTGTACTTGTGTACCCTGCAAACCGAACTTGACCTAATGACCGCATTGTTGGCTGCGGCAGTAACTGACTGATCGAAAGCAAAATAACTGCAGGTGGACCTGCTGAGCCGGATGGACTCGCCGTACCTGGTGGGGCTTCTGGGCTACTGCGCCGACCAGAGCCACCGGCTGCTGGTGTTCGAGTACATGCCCAACGGCAGCCTCAAGAGCCACCTCCACCCGTCGTCCGCCGCGGCGGCGGCCGGAGCCACCGGCGACGGGCTCCCGCAGCCGCGACATCATCCCCAGCCGCCGCTGGACTGGCAGACGCGGCTGGGCATCGCGCTGGACTGCGCGCGCGCGCTCGAGTTCCTGCACGAGCACGCCGCCCCCGCCGTGATCCACCGCGACTTCAAGTGCAGCAACATCCTGCTCGACCACAACTACCGCGCCCGCGTCTCCGACCTGGGCATGGCCAAGGTCGGCTCCAACAAGGCCGACGGCCAGGTCGTCACCCGCGTCCTCGGCACCACCGGATACCTCGCCCCAGAGTACGCCATGCATTTGCTGCAGCAAACCTGCCCTTAATTACTTGTCTTTTGCTTCTGTTCCATGGACTCGATCAGCACGCAGGACGCGCGTTAGGCGCGGGAGTTATTATATTTGGCATATATCGATGGCTGTTGATCGCGCGCGGATTGTGATTTTGCAGGTACGCGTCGACGGGGAAGCTGACGACCAAGTCGGACGTGTACAGCTACGGCGTCGTGCTGCTCGAGCTGCTCACCGGCCGGGTGCCGGTCGACACGCAGCGGCCGCCCGGACAGCACGTCCTGGTCTCGTGGGTCAGTACTGTGTTACTGTTGCTCGATCACTGTCCGATCGTCCAGCAATCGTGCAAACCTGAATCAATAAGATAACCTACCACGCACTGTGTACTGCACGTATACGAGTGTTCATGGCGATTGCCTGAATACGTGCCTTTTTCTTGTCTTCACAGGCTCTTCCACGGCTTACGAATCGGGAGAAGCTCGTGCAGATGGTGGACCCCGCCCTGAAAGGGCAGTTCGCCCTCAAGGATCTCATCCAGGTCTCGTTTATTTCTGCTCTGCTTAGTCTGCTCTCCAATTCGATCCTCCATTGATTACAAAAATTAGCAAATGCACCTGCGCGAAATTGAAATGGACGAGCTGAGTATGCAGGTGGCCGCGATCGCGGCGATGTGCATCCAGACGAAGGCGGAGTACCGGCCGCTGATGACGGACGTGGTGCAGTCGCTGATCCCGATCGCCAAGCCGTCGTGCTCCTCCACGCCGGTCAGGCCGCCGGCCTTGCAGCACGTCATCTTCATGAGCTCCCAGTGCGGGGACAAGGCCGCTTCCTAGGCGTCCAGGCATCCATCCGCAACCGGGGTCGGCCATCGACAAACCGTGTTACAGTTACAGGGTTCTCGTTCCTTGATGTACAGAGCCCCCTCTTCTCCAGGGCCTGCAAAGGCATCATCACTGCAGTAGTATATCGTGATTATATTGGCAAAAGCGTACGGTGTGTGCCATTTTTTTTACGAACTACTTCAAATATAGGATGAAAATAGAAATAATAATCTCTCTTTCTTCTCCTCGTGAGGGCGTTTGAACATTGTTTGTGCAAGTATATACAATGGGCGCAATTCGATAAACTGTGCTCCGTTGGTTCAAAAAAAAAAGAGAGGGGGCAACTGGTGTCGGAAACAGAATCAAGCTTCATACATACCAGGACGAGATCGATCCGGACTGGCAGCGATTGTTCAGGATGGCAAGGAGTTTATATGAGCTCGACCTTAGGTTAGTTGGTAAAGTGATTGTAGGTCAGTTGATAAAGTTTTTTATGGTGAACATGTTCATCAGGGTTCAAGTTTTCGACTCGGCATTGGTTTTGTATTTTTTTTCAAATTTATTTTAGGATTTAACTGACGTTATTTTTTTTCAGTGGTAGACGATATCTCCGTCGCTAGCGAGACACATGCGATGACTTCGTGAATCCTAGATTGGATCTACCGTCTAGTCTCTCGAATGTGCTCATATGTAGGGTTAACATGTGTGTATTCATAGAGGGCCGTATGAATATCTGTGTCTCTATTTTTAAATATTTAACACTTAGAACAAACTAGTTAGTTTAATTCAGTTTAACCTAAACGTCATGTATTTATCTATACTATACTAAGAGGACCCTAGAGGGATCCTAAAGAATTGAAAACACCTCCCACCAAAAAACCCACCCCCATCCTTTCACAGAGGACCCACCTGTCGGGCTTTGGTGGGAGGGAAAAACTAGAAAGCATCAAATTTTTTTCCATGTTCCAGGCTCTTTTAGTTGTTTCCCCGCTCAACTTTTTTCACCTAAAAATGGACCCATCTAAATATACCCACATTTGTACCCACGTCTATACACAATTATCTCGTATTACTAATAGACAATAAATTGGAGAGTTTTTCTTCATATAAATAAATGCCAACTATTGAGTTTTGATAATACATAAAGCTCTCTATATATGAGAGAGCGAATATAAAGTATTTTTAAAACGCTTTGTACGGCTGGTCTGTTTACCATGGTCCACTAAAGTGACACTGTTTTAGTACCTACATGTCATCAATAAACATGCGTGGTACATGAGTTGAGACAAATGTATAGAAGAGAGTTTAGCACGCAACTATATTTTATATATTATATTTAATTTATTTTATACATGTGCGTGCGCAGATGTATCTTTGCTAGTAATTACAAAAGAAGTATATAAATATCTCTTTTGCTAGAAAAAAAGAGTGAGCAAGATACAAAAGAAACTGTTAGCACGAGTTTGATGATACCGTCCACTGAAAAAAGAAAACCCACAAGCCCACAACCAGAGATGGGTTACATTGCCAAAACCGGAGGGGCGGGGCCGCTGGTGAAGAGGACTAGGCCACGGCCCACGGTGCAGATGAGATGAGATAACCGGGCAGGCACATTAATCACATGTGTTAGGAGTTGCATGTGCGGCTGGCAACGCTGGTATCGCACAGGGACTATAGACCGACGTGAAGCCCAACAAAATAGAAAAAACATGTAAAAATAAACTCATGTTTTTTAAACCAGGTATCCAAACGAAATCTGATTTCAGCATCATGTTTCTTAAAATAAATTCTTCAAAACAAGGTCACACTTGATTATATTTAGATGAAAATTATTTTAGAATTTTTTGTGCTGGGATATTTTTGGATTATATTCTAAAATAATTTCATTCAAATATAGTCAAATGTTATCTTATTTTAACGATCTTATCACAAGAAATGCAATGGTGCAATTTGATTTTAATTGAAATATTTGTCCAAAAACTATGAATTTTCTGTTTGATTACCGTGATAGGCTTTAGGGCGTGTTTGGCTCCCAGTCATAAAACGCCACGCTACAGCTGGGAGCACGCCATAAACTCTGATTGATGTTTGAACAATTAATGTAGTCAGCCATGCATGAGGATAGTAGAATTCTTGTCACGCTCTTTGATGTCGTTTTTTAGCGCCACAGCTGTGGCGGCCACACTCTGTGGCTGTGGCATGTGCTCCAAAAAAGTAACTGACCGACCTTAGCCAACATATTACTATGTTTAAAACAAGGTTTTAGAATTTGTTTTTTTATCATAGATCATCAGAATATCTCATAATAACTTGCACTCTTTCTAAAGTAAAGTGGTGGATATCTGCATGCGTTTTCAATTGCAGGCCAAGTAGAGTAGAGGAGGTTTCATTCAGAATGAATGCTCAACCTTTATCGGTTACTTTTCTGCTTTTGACATTTGTGAATTGTTTGTAACTCCACTTTTGGCCTTTTTTCCAAGCCAAAGAATTCAGTTAGTGGAACTCTTTAATTATTTTGTCAGACTATTCAAATTGGAAGTCCACCTCATAGTATAGATAATTGGATCTTTGTTGCATTAAATCAGTGATCAATTAGCTTTTGCATTGGAGATATTATTATTTTGCTGAAAATTTCTAGAACACAGTTTATAAAGATCTGAAACAATTGGCTTGTAGTAGTTAAATATTTTTTTTGCACCATGTGCATGACTTAGAACATGGAGCCCTGGTTTTTGACAATCTGTTAGGCTTAGTATTTTGTCAGTTGAGCTCCGTCATTTGATTTCTTAGACTATTTGAATTGCAAGCTTTGCTCATAGTTGAGACAAATGGATCTTTGTAGCTGTAGTCTGTTAATTCCAATTTAGTCTCTCATTTCAGTTGTAGTCTGATCTGAATTTCATGAACTTCGGTGCGATCCTACAACCGTCAAAATTGAATTTCGTATGATCTATTTATCTTTGCTCTATGTATCATACTCGTAATAACATACGGATACTTACTAATGTAAAAAATAAACTCATACGGAGTATTTGTATACTTGCTCGAAAACTATGATTTTTTTCGTTTTAAATCACGGAATTGATTGCCACCTAGTACTCTCTGCTGCCCTGACATGTGCATGACAATGAATGGCCCAATCCGTGCGCAGAAAAAAATGTGTACGGTGTTACATGTACGACCGGTCTACTCGCAGCCACATATGCGACCCGACCTGGAACATTGCCACCCAGTCACCCACCATCGCAATCACGGAATCACTGCGCGTGCAATTATCGTGCACAGAGAAATCATCGCAGCAGAAGAACACGGTCGGATCAGCAGTGATGTCAGATTGTCAGCGTCACCGTGCCGTTGCCGCCTCACCATCGGTGTAGCTTCAGCCCACGTTTCTGAACTCGGCTGATTGGCGACTGAGCTGTCACGCTCGAACCTTCCCTGCTGCGCCCTCTCCCTCCCCGCCGGCCGGCCGTCCCCCTCCGCTCGTCTGCCCCCACCCCACGCGCAACTTTGGAATCTCGAATCGCCTCTCGCCGGCCTATTATTAACCGTCGATGGAAAATCCCACGCGATCACGGCATTTTCGACTTTTCTCCGGCTCGCCCGCCGCCTGCCCCCATTTATAGCGTCCGCTGCAGCCGTCTCGTTCTCGTCTCGTCCCTTCTGCGCGCACCTAGCCTTCAGCCCCCCAGCACAGCAGCAGCCACCAACCGCGCCCCAGAAGAGAGGAGGGATGGCGAGCTCCCAGTGCTGCGAGAACCCGCCGGACCTGAACCCGGCCGCCGGGGCGGGCAAGGTCGTGGACAGCTTCGGCGGGCTCAAGGCGTACGTCGCCGGCCCCGAGGACGCCAAGGCCGCCGTGGTCCTCGTCGCCGACGTCTTCGGTACTTGCTTCCCTTTTCCCTCTAAAATCTGGATCGCTCTCCAGATGTTTCGCTTGGGATAGTGACGAGACGAGTAACAAGTGTTGGCCCTTTCTCCTCCTGCAGGGTTCGAGGCGCCGAATCTGAGGTATGAGTCGTTGCGACAAGTGATAGTGGATTTCCTTTTCGACCAAGCCCTGCTTTATAGAGAAAGCAAAATAGTGGATTTCTTTCTGTGTTTGTTATTTCTGTTTGTTTTTTTTGGCAAAAGGCCGTGCACTGACAGTTCTGTAGAATCACTAGGCTAGGGTCGGTAGAAATGATTCGTGGAGGAGTTTAAGGGGATAGGAGTATGTGCTATCATGATGGGTGATTATAAGAGTGGTAATCAATACGGTGATTATGTGCTAAGAGTAGTAGAGTGTCAGTAAATCGTGATGGTGAAACTTGTACTCTCTTGCTCAGTTGCTGCGGTCAAATTGGCGTTGTTTACTTATGATTCATGGTTTATCATTTATGCCAGTGGGTGCTCAGTCACCATGTCCTGCTGGTTCTGTGTGGAAGTTCTTGCCGCAATATGGTCGGAAAAAGGTCCTGTAAATAGCAATAACCGTACTTTTTTTTTTGCGAAAAGCAATAACCGTACTTATAAAAGGTCAATAGCTTACAATATATTAGATACACGCATTCTTCCTGTGTATTTTGGCAAATGGATCATTGGAATGTTATTCTCACACTTTCGGACTGGACGGCCATGCTTGCTGTTCCTGTTAGCTTGTTGGGTTTTTCAAGTAGTTGCCAAATGCCACCACTAAAGTTTAAAGGTGGCCTCTGGTTGTGACCTCTTCTGAATACTACCAAAGTTTATCATGATCATTGAATATCACCTAGATTTCTGATAGTAATGCTTATCTTATCTCATGAAGGAAGATAGCCGACAAGGTTGCTTTGTCAGGATACTTTGTTGTGGTACCAGATTTCTTTCATGGGGATCCTTTTGTACCTGAGAATGCTGAGAGGCCCATTCCTGAGTGGCTAAAGTTGCATACTCCGGTTCGTTTCCACAGCCCCTTTTCTGAACTTTTTCTGTATTTTTTGGGTGTACCTTTGTTTCTATTTAGTTTATTCAAATGAGAAGTCAAAATAAGATGATAATAAAGAAGTTAATAGGTAGTTAAAGAATGTTTCTAACCCCCACGGGCAAATATCTAGATGACACTATATATAAGATGACTTCCTAACAACATGTGTTATTATTGGCAGTGATTATCTATCCAAACCTTATTTTTTTGAGCAAAACTCTTCCAACCTTGATTGCTTTCTCTAATGCTATGGAATACCAATATATGTGCTGAGGGCGCCTCTTTTCATAGAAATGGTGACAAATAAGATTTCCTACCTGAATATTAACTGTACAAAGACAATATATTCTTTCTGGTACTATGACATTTTTATCTCTGGATGAAAATCTGTAGGCTGACTGACTATTGCCTTCTCTGAAGTTTTCCATATTTAAGTATGCTTATACGATGATAGGAGTATAGGACACTAATTGTATTTAAGTATGTTTATATGATGTCAGTATGCCTAATGACCACTGTACCTGGTATCCTGATTTTCTATTACCCTATTTCTAGCAAAAGCATGGATTGGGTTGAAAGTTGAAGCTGTTATACATTGGTTTCTTTCCTTGCTTTCTTTTGCTGCACAAATGTCTTCAACAAAGAGAGGTATTTCTTTGATAGGAAAAAGGGTTTGAAGAGGCAAAACCAGTTGTTGCTGCTCTAAAGGAGAAGGGAGTGTCTGCAGTTGGAGCTGCAGGTTATTGCTGGGGTGGTAAGTAGCATTTTTTAATGCACCTGGGGTTCTGTAATAGTTAAAATCTGAAGTTTTGGTCTGCTGTGCATTTTCTTCTCTCACATTCAGCAAAGGTTGTTGTGGAGTTGGCAAAAGCTCATGAGATCCAGGCTGCTGTCATGTTGCACCCCTCGTTTGTTACCATTGATGATATCAAAGGTCAAGATAGTTTCCTGTGAATTTTGGATATGCACAAACATTCTTTATTGCAAACGGTTCATTTATCAACACTAATATTTTCCATCTGACATCAGAGGTCAAATGCCCGATGTCTGTACTGGGAGCCGAGATTGACAAAATGTCCCCACCAGAATTAGTCAAGCAATTCGAGCAGATTCTTTCTGCGAACTCAGGGGTAAGTTCTTATTTTCAACAACTTACTCCGCAAGCTACCATGTACTTTGAGTTACAGAATCTGCCGCAATAGAATTAATCTAGCGCCAAACTGTGTCATTCGTGCATATGCACACTAACTTCACGGACTCTTTACAAATCATGCTGGACATGTCTTTGCCAATTTTCAACTTTTCATTGATTAAGAGCATATGGACTGATTTTTTCCCCCCCTAGATGCTGTTATGTTTCGGTAGAGCTTCTGACCTTGAATCGTTTTTCTCCTTCTCTACAGGTTGGTCACTTCGTCAAGATTTTCCCTGGGGTGGCGCATGGATGGAGCGTGAGGTACAGCCACGATGATGCAGCTGCCGTGAAGTGTGCAGAGGAAGCCCTGTCGGACATGATCGACTGGTTCAACAAGCACCTGAAATGAACTCTGCAGTTGCATCCTGCCTTGTAATAAAGCAGTAAAGCACATCCCAGATTTCCAGTGCATACATCGTTGGAGTATTTGGGGGCTTTATCTGCTGTTTTAGTGCTGGCATAGTCAGGCCATTTGAGTTCTTGCAGTCTTATGCTTGTATGCGTTCTCTGTAAACTGGTTGTGCTGCATCTGCAATAAAATTTGGTAAATTTCGACGATGCTATGTGCCCATAACAGTAACATTGTCTTTTTGGATCTTGTTCAGAAATATTTTTCATTCTGCGAGCAGAACATGTCACGTTATCGCGTGAAATGAATGTCACCGAGGAAACAGGTTAAGTGTGGCTGCCATTGGGAGTCGCACGTTTTTTTACATTTATTAAGTGCTCTAACAGGGAGTACAGTGTTAAAAATGATTTTCTTTCAGTTACTTTAAACCCTTCAATTTTCTGATTAGGGACATATGTTGGGTTACTTGCCTTGACCTATCAGCAGAAGCATGTTAGTCAGTCTCACTCCCACGGCCCAGCTCCGATCCTGTGCGCACTGATTCTGTCTCACTCGTATCTGAAAGTCTGCTCACTCGTATCTGAAAGTCTGCATACCCTGCTGTCTTTCGCACCATAGCTTACAATCGGTGACAATGTCCAACGAATCAGAGCCTCCTGATCTCTGAGAACAACAACGCATCTGCTCGGCAAAATAAGCGCCCAGGCCGATCTTCTGAAAGAACTCGATCTGAATTGTGATCAGCTTCACTTGCAACTTTGCAAGCAGCGCTGCGAGCCTGCGTTTGAAAGCATCTGCAGCCCTACAGCAGCAACTGAAGCCAGCTTAAGCTGCAGCTGATCGGGAGATTGGCAGCGCTGCAGCCAAATAAGCTGAAGCAATTGCAGCCGCGGCTGCTGGAAAAACACATCCAATTAGCATGCCTGAGATTCTTTCGGCAATCAATTAGCTGACACTTGACAGTCACAGCGGCTGCAATTACCGTTGAAGAAGAACGCCCTGCAGCGCTTCACAGTGAATCGACCGGACAGGATCAGCAGTGATTTCACCCAGCTGCCCCCCTCCCCGTCGTCGTCAGCAATGATGTCCAGCTATACTACGTGCGTACGTGCCTACGTCAACCTCCGAACTATCGAGCTTGGATGATCATCTCCGATCGCCGCCGTCTTTCCACTCAACCTGATGATTCAAATTATGAAATAAAATAGATAGCCTTTAGACAATCAGTCAAACACCATGGCGTTGTCTTTTTTTTTTTGAAAACAATGGTGTTGTCTTTCTGGCTCTGCAAGTCTGCAACCGCGCGCTATCTCCATT
Source organism: Echinochloa crus-galli (assembly GCA_900205405.1). Taxonomy (NCBI): domain Eukaryota; kingdom Viridiplantae; phylum Streptophyta; class Magnoliopsida; order Poales; family Poaceae; genus Echinochloa; species Echinochloa crus-galli. The sequence continues at coordinate 111,901 of OAMR01001148.1, forward strand.
TATACCCGCTTCCACTGCGGCAGTCTCTTCCATCCACCATCCCAAGCACGCCTAGCCTCGGCTCATCAGCATCATGGCAAGTTCGCAGTGCTGCGATAACCCTCCGAAGCTGAACCCCGCCGGCGGGGAGGGCAAGGTCGTCGACAGCTTCGGCGGGCTCAAGGCCTACCTCGCCGGCTCCGACGACGCCAAGGCCGCCGTCATCCTCATCTCCGACATCTTCGGTAATTTCTCCTGTCCCCCACAAAGTTTAAAATCAATTAATCTCCCGCGCTCTGGCCCCAAATCCTTTGCCTGGGCCCCGGGGTAGGAACAAATCGCAAGTAACAGCTCTGTTCTCCTCCTTTTGCAGGGTTCGAATCGCCGAATCTGAGGTATGAATCTCTGTGCCAAGCGGCAGTTGACTTTCTTTTCTCTGTGCCAAGCCTCTGGAGATCTGTAAAAGCGATATGATAGTTGGAAATAATTCTATTATTATTTTGTAGTATATTTGTGAGTGATGATTTGCAAAGAACTGAATACTGAATAGTAACGATGTGACTTGTATCACGTTGCTGCGTTCCAGTTGGAGGTCATTCAACGTTTTCTACTAGTTCTCTTGTGGAAATTCATCACGGTGACTACTAAATATTGGGATAAACAGACATTCTCCTTCTCTACTTTGTGAACAAACCATTTATACAAAACAAGCTATTATATTGACTGTTCCCGTGCACTTTGTATAAATAATGTTTCATCTGAATGTTTTCACAGACTGGGGACTGGATGCCACACATTTTCTTACTTACATAGAAATAGAATTGAACCTGGTTCTTGCATCTGGCCATTAAAGTTTCAGAATGATCTATGGCCTCTTTAGAGTTTAGTTCTAAAGTCTATGGGTACTTCCAAGTTTGTTCTATGCAGTAATAAGTGTTGGTGGTAAATGAACTTTGTTATAATCGCTTATCTCACGAGTAATTGTATCATTTATGTCATGAAGGAAAATAGCCGACAGGATTGCTCTGTCTGGTTACTTTGTTATGGTACCAGATTTCCTACATGGGGATCCTTACACACCTGACAATGCTGAGAGGCCTCTACCTGTGTGGATAAAGTCACATGCTCCGGTTCGTTCTCCCTGGTCATTTTGTGAACCTTTTTCTGTAAATATTAAGGGCCACCTTTTTCATTGTTTTTGTTGCTGGCTTAAGTATTTTGATCTTTAATGCAAGTGAGAAACCAAGCTGAGAGAATAATAAGAAAAAGAGTGAAAATGGTAGAAAGGAATAGTTTACCTCATGTATGTACACATCTAGATGGCAATACAACAGCCGATGACTTTCCAATAATATGTACTGTATGGGGTAGTTTGGTCCTATCTGTTGTTGCCTACTACTCACAATAATCTGCTTAGGATCCCACGTATTGACTAAACATTCCTTAATTGCATGCGCTAACTGTTTAGTGAGAAATATGAAATTTTGGTACCAGGTTCATTTTTTTTTGCAAGCATACCAGGTTCAAATCAATTGGTAGTAAAGTTCACTGATTCTAGTCTATCGCATGCTTTGGAATTATTAGATTTAAATAGGCATATATAGAAATTATAGGACAGATAATGTTGATTACAGTGGTTAAGACGGCTAGATACCTGTTACTTTGATGCCTTATATCATCTTAAACCTTCTTCACGCACAATATAAATAATTGGGTAGGAATTATTGTGAGTGGTTTCTTCGTGTCTATTCTTTTGTTTGAATTATTTTATAGAACAAATTCATGAACCAAAATATGTGTCTTCTGCTAGAAAAAAGGGTTTGAAGAGGCAAAACCAGTTATTGCTGCTCTAAAAGAGAAGGGAGTGTCTTCTGTTGGGGCTGCAGGTTACTGCTGGGGCGGTAAATACAATCTTTTATCTGCACCTTGCTTCTTTATTTGTGAACTTACAATAATTGTGAACTTATAATTTTACTGCTGAGCATTGTGTCTCTTCTCACATTTAGGAATTGTTGTTGTGGAGTTGGCAAAAGCTCATGAGATCCAGGCTGCTGTAGCATTGCACCCTGGGCCTGTTACCGTTGACGACATCAAAGGTCAATTTTAATTTTGGAGAAGCTCTAACACTTCTCTGTAATTCTATTGCAAATGACTCAAACCTAATTACGCACTTATTTAACACCAGAGGTCAAGTGCCCGATTTCAATACTTGGAGCCGAGATTGATAATATTTCTCCACCAGAATTAGTCAAGCAGTTCGAGCAGGTCCTTTCAGCAAATTCAGGAGTAAGTTCTCACTTTCAGCGACTTAACTCACAAGCTAGACCATTCGCTAGAGTTACAGAATCAGCCAAAATTGAATTAGTCAGAGGCTACCATGATTTGGATCGTGTCATGGCTTCATGATGCTCCCATCATGAAGCCATAACACGATCCAAATCATGGCAGCCCTGCCTCTGATTCTTTTCTAGCTAAAACTTTTGATCCTGAATCGCGTTTACTCTTTTGTTCTATAGGTTGCACATTTTGTCAAGATTTTCCCTGGTGTGGCGCATGGGTGGAGCGTGCGATACAATCATGATGATGTGGCTGCCGTGCAGAGTGCTGAGGAAGCGCTGGGTGACACAATAGACTGGTTCAATAAGAATCTGAAATGAACTCTGAATTCGCAACTTTAAAGGCTATAGGTCGTCCCTGCTCATCGTTGCAATCATTGTGGTTTTTTCTTCTGCTGTCCAGTATCTGCATCTTGAATTGATTTGGAGTCTTGCGCTGTTTCCTAGTTGTATACTTCAGCATGCTAGTTCAACTGAATGCCTGAATCTGTATACTTATCTGCTGTAACATATGGGCTTTGTGTTTCGGTCCATTGATTTAAGTTTGAAGTAAAATATAATGAAGTTGTGCAAATTATGCTGGGACGTGGGAAGGTTGAGGAGCCCAAAGATTTATCCGTTGGTGTAAGTGTAACTTGGCTGGCAGAAGTTGTTAATAACTGTCAAGCTACTGGAATTGCCGTTATAGATGAACTTGCAGCACCGAAAGAAAACTGTGCATCATGTGCCCTATCTGCTGCACAAGTTTAACCACACTTTCTAATTTGCAATGCCATTGAGTTTCCTGCATCCATAGATTTTAGGCGAACCCATCAGACCTTTTTTGGGCATTAACTTGGATAGAGAGACGTGCGTGAAATTGTTCTGACGCGCACTGCATTTGCGAGGACTCTTCTGCCCTGTCCGATTGGAAAATGCCAAAATGGTAATTCCATCAGTTAAGCACAACATTAATCACTTCGCTGTTGTTCCTTCTCCGTCGAACCTTGATCCTGGTCTGCCGCTGCTCACGTGCATGACTAATCACTCGGACGGGGTAAGAAAAAAATGTAGTACAGTAATTAACAAATGGTGCCGTGGCGGTTAATTTTCCAGTCGTTTGCCGCCGCCAAGTTTCCAAGTTCGAGAGTGTTTGCGCGATCGGATTCGGATCAAGTATCCAACCACCATCGGAGCAGCATCAGCAACGAAGCGCGCGCCCTGCCGCTGCTAGCTATCAGTAAACTCAAGTCGAACTCGGAGCCGGAAGTCATCTCGCCATAAATATGGCCTCCATTATCCTTCCCGCAATCCATCCGTTCCCTTCCCCTCTCCTTCCCTCCGCCGATCCGAGCAGCCCTTGGTTTGCCATCCTTGGCAGTCTCCAATCTCGTTGATCCATCCGTTCCCAGCTCTCCAGCCGATCTGCTTCTCCGGCGAGAACAAGCAGTGCTCGCTCGCTACCTCCCGCCGAACCAAACCATGTGCAGCATCGCACGTCACGCCGCTCTCGGCCTCGACGCCGCCGCGTTCCTTGACCGGCGGCGGGGCGTCGTCGCCGCGGTCGCGCCCGCGGCGCGTGGCGTGATGGCACGGGAGCCGGCCTGCGGCGTCGGCGCCACGCAGAAGCGCTCCCGCAACGACTTCGACGGCAACGTCGGGGCCGGGAAGGGCTTTGCCGCCGGCGAGCGGACCGTCGTCGTCCCTGCGCCGGCGGGGCAGCAGCGCCTCCAGGAGCGGATGAGCGCGGAGCTCGACGCCATCCGCGGTCTCCACCGGAAGGCCGTGCTCCTGTGCCGTGGCGCCGGCGGGAGAGGCGGCGCGGGCGAGGGCGCGCCGGTTTCGGCTGCCGGACCACGACCGGAGGCGCCGATGGAGGCAGCGGCGAAGAGAGTCAAGACGTCCCCGTCAAAGCTCCCACCGGAGGCGGCGCAGAAGAGAACGGAGCCGGTGACGAAGCAGCAGGAGAAGCGCCCGGTCCAGAGTGCCACGCCGCCGCCGACGAAGCGGTCGGTCGCCGAAGCGGTCGACAAGGCTCGGGAGGCTCTGCAGAGGCGGCGGTTGGAGGAGATGGCGCGGGCGAGGGAGAAGTGTCGGCAGGAGGTGCTCGAGATGGAGAGGACGGCGCTGCCCGACGAAACCATCTACGAGCAGGACTTGCTGGAGCTCGGCATCGCGTTCCAGTACGCCGTGACTCGGACGAGGATGCAGGCGATGCGTTCCCGGCTGAACGGCGGCGAGTGAAGATGATATGGAGGCATGGATGGAGCTCGACAGCTTGGTACTAGTGTACTACGTAGAATTTATTGGGCAACATAGCTCAATGCAAGTGACCAGATATTTTGACATTGGTTAACACTTAACAAGAAAACCATTGTATTGATTCTGCACGTTGAATATATGTACTTGTGAACTGGGATTTTTTATTCTACTCTACTCGTGATCAAGTTTTTTTTTGGAAACATCTTCCATTCAACCAACGTATGTTTATTTGATAGAGCCATTTCAACGGAGAAGGATGGATCTCTCATCTTGACGTGCAAACTTGATTACGCTTGAGCTTGTACACGTGTGCTTGGTATCTTAGCAATCTCTGTGTTTGCTACTACGGAGTAGTAATGTTTTGTATTTCTCTGATTTGCGATTGCTATGTATGTATTGTATTTTGGCATTCTAGATACTACGTGTGGCACTTCTACTGGGATTGTTTTTTTATTGGTGTTGATTGCTATTGGTAAACAAATATATATTCAGTTTTAATTTTTTTATTGGCAAACAATATATATTCAATTTTACATTGATCCAGGTTTGCACCTCCCGATTCAAAGGGCATTCAACTATAGCCCCTGTTCGTTTGGCTGGTGGCTGGTGCTGGTTTTTGCTGAGAGAAAAACACTGCTAGCTGGTTGGTGGCTGGCGCTGGTTTTCGCTGAGAGAAAAACACTGTTGACTCGCTGGAAACAATCCAAACGAACAGAGCGTATATATTCAGTTTTTTTATTGGTAAACAATATATATTCAGTTTTACATTGATCCAGGTTTGCACCTCCCGATTCAAAGGGCATTGAACCTACATAAATTGTTTGAGGACATTTGAGGGCAAGCTGAATACTACTCTCTGCAAGACTGGTGGGCTTCATTACGACAGCAGCAGCCAAGGAGGAAGGTGCTGTATTCAATTTTCATGCTCGTTGCTTAGAGCATTTGGAAGAAACAAAATGCAAGACTTTTTGATGGCCAATCCTCCAATTGCGCTCAGCTGATCCAAAGGATTAGAATGGAGGCTGATATCTGGGTGCTGGCGGGAGCGAAGTGCTTGGGTTGTTTTGTTTGTGAGTAGTAGCAGTACTATGCGGCTTCGGCCATGGGTTGTTTCTGCCTCGCAGATGTTGGCGTGAGTTTAAACTCCTCCGGAGTCTTGTACATGGAATCATAGTTTTTTCCGTTTTTTATACAATGATACACAGCTCTTCTGCGTATTGGAGAAAAAAAAGAACGAAACGGCGTTATGCAAATAACTGAAAGAAAAACGACAGAGCGCGGCTGCCGGCGAAGCACTAGAATGATCATCAGTGACACGTTGAAATTGTTTTGCCCTGCACCGGATTTGGCGATTTGCCATGGCCCAGAGCTCCGTCCTGCGCTGCTGTGCTCTGTTCGGCAGAGCTCGATTGAAAAATGGTAACTTCACTCATGGTAGTTTCACCATTTTACCACACCATTAAGCACTTCGAGTCTGCGCGTGCAATACCGGATCTGCATACCGTGTCTTCACTCGTGCTTGGCATAATTCATCTACTAGCGGTGAAATTTCTTGGTGCCGTGGCGGTTACTTTTCCATTGCTTGATCTGTGACAGCTTCGAGTCCGAATGGCTTCCGATGGATCGGACATGACGTCATGAGCTCTATCCGATCGGAGCAGCAGCGCAGCCGCGTCCTTCTCCAAGTCGGAAGTCGGAACCATTTGCCGGGGAAATAAATAGCCATCGTCGGCCCCGTCGCCGAACTCGTCGATCCATCCATCTCCATCCCCGTCCCCCACTTCTCGCCCTCCTTCCTCCCTCCCTCCGGCGATCCGCTTCCACACGGCAAGATCTCGCCGTGCTTGCTCGCTTCCCTGCAGCAAACCATGGCGTGCACCGTTGCTCCTGCTGCTGCTCTCGGGTTCGATGCCGGAAGAAGCGCTCTGTCGACGGCAAGATCAGGGACAGGGAGGGCTTCGCGGCCGGCGAGATGGCCGTCATCGCCGCGCCGGGGCAGCAGCGTCTCCAGCAGCGGATGAGGGCGGAGCTCGACGCCATCCGCGTTCTCCACAGGAAGGCTTTGCTCTTGTCCCGCGGCGCGGCCCCCGCCTCCAAGGACGACGCGCGTCTCTCGGCTGCCGGAGCACGACCGCGATCGGCTGCGCCGGTGGAGGTAGCAGCGAAGGGAAGGAAGACCTCGAACCCCGCACCGGCGGTGGTGCACAAGAGCACGGAGCCGGTGATGAAGCAGCAGGAGAAGCGCCCGGCCCAGAGTGCCACGCCGCCGCCGACGAAGAGGTCGGTCGCCGAAGCGGTCGACAAGGCTCGGGAGGCTCTGAAGAGGCGGCGGTTGGAGGCGATGGCGCAGGCGAGGGAGAAGTGTCGGCAGGAGGTGCTCGAGGTGGAGAGGACGGCGCTGCCTGACGAAACCATCTACGCGGAGGACTTGCAGGAGCTCGGCATCGCGTTCCAGTACGCCGTGACTCGGACGAGGATGCAGGCGGTGCGTTCCCGGCTGAACGGCGGCGAGTGAAGATGATACGGATCGAGCTGGTAGGATTGTAGTTTGTAGGCAGCATGACTCGATGCAACATGCAAGTGATAATAAGATGACACTGATTTTGTAACATTGGTTGACACTTAACAAGAAGGGCGTACTTATTGATTCTGTATGTCTGATCGGATATACTTGTGATCTGTGACTTTTGAATGTACTAGTAATCTGAGTGGTAAAGCTATTTCAGCAGAGAAGAATGTACTCCGTATCTCCCACCTTGGACTAGCAACATTGAATTCAAGTATTCAACTCATTGACTTCAGTTGAGCTTGTACAGATATATGTGCTGGGTATGTTAGCACTTTTTCTGGGATCTTTGTGATCGACAAACAAATGGACGCTCAGTTTTTACTGATCCAGTTTTGCATCTCCGTTCAAAAGGCGTCCGTCATCCCTGCGCCCGGGGCAGCAGCGCCTCCAGGAGCGGATGAGGGTGGAGCTCGACGCCGGCAGGTGGCGCGGCCAAAAGTCGCTAAGGGTGACGGTGGGGAGGGTGACTCCAAATTGCATTCAGTACAAATTGAATGCAATTTGGAGTGGCGGCGTTGAATGTAAATGAAAAAAACAAATAGCAAGAATGAATGGATTAGAAATGGGCGTATATAATTATATATACATGTCTTTCGCAAAAAAAATTATATATACATGTCGCCCAAGGGTGGAGTCATACACTCATACCGTGTCTCTTTGTCATTAGCAATCGTGCTGGAATCTTGTAGTGGACAACCTAAAATGGAGCTAGCACGGCCAACATGAATCAAGGATTTTTGGAGACTAAAGCAGGTAATTTTAGCTTTATCTTGACTATGATCAAATGTTGTGGCCAATAAATAAGATATTATCACCCCTGGAAAAAACATATGATTGAAGGTGTTCTATGTAGCCCATTGACCCTAAAATAATCAAAGGTGTGTTTGTCCACATGACTTCCCTCTAGAGCAAGATTTGGAACTCAAAGAACCGGACCATTTAGAAACAAACGAGGATAACTTACAATTAGAGATGAATGTGAAGGCAAATACGTAACTGGGTCAATAAAAGCAAAGGAATTGGAAATAGTATAACTTTAAATGGATTTAGAAAAGACATATCTTTAACTCATGATATTTTTATTTATCTTGGCTTCTGTCATGGCTAAGAAATAATTTTGCAAGCCTAAATGCTCACACGTACACGTGCACACTTTTCCTTATGGTATACCATAAAAGTACACTATTTATATAATCATTTTCGAGCTTCAGGATACTGGGTAGATAAATTTTGAGATTGTCAAAGTCATCACATGGGTTCCATAATTGATTTTGATTGGAAAGGAATAAAAAATGATACATAACTAATTGCTTTACATGAACTAAAATTAGTCTTGCAAAATTGATTGAAAAAAATTCCCGTGACAAGAGAAAAATCAGTGCCTTTGGTCAACTCTTCTTGGAATCCCCTGGAAGAGAAACTTGGTGAAGGGCTGACCGTTTCAGACAGAAGGGGGAGGAATGGCGAGCTCGCAGTGCTGCGACAACCCTCCGGCGCTGAGCCCTGCCGGCGGGGAGCGGAAGCTTGTCGACAGTTTCGGCGGGCTCAAGGCCTACCTCGCCGGCTCCGATGACTCCAAGGCAGCCGTCATCCTCATCTCTGACGTCTTCGGTAATTGCCTATCGCCTCCCCATTTGAAATCAATCTGCATCGTGATCCCTTTGCTCGGAAGACGCAACAAATTACTTCAACTCTTCAAGTGATACCTCATCTCCTCTTGCAGGGTTCGAAGCGCCTAATCTGAGGTATGAGTAATCCGAGATTCCGTGCGTTGAGGTTTGTGTAGAATCACATGGATAGGTGGATAAATGTGGATAGTAATAACGATGGATTCCAATTCCAAAGTGTGCCTGACAGAGTGGTGATGTGGCAATAGTGATGGTGATACTTGCGATCTTTTACAGTGGCCAAATTGCCCATTTTTTACTTTGAAATTCAGAGTTTGTATGTCTGGGGGCACCCAGTCGCCACTTCCTACTCGTCATGAGTGTCAATTCATTACCAGGTCATGTAAATCATAGTTACTGTACATTCTCTTCTCTCTACAACTACTTATACAAGCTAATCGATAACTAGATTTGTGCATTGTTCTCATGTATTTTGGTCAAATGGATGATTAGAATGTTGTTCACAGACTTAGGCACTGGATACCATGCATGCTGTTACTGTGTTAGGATTTTAAAATGTCTCTTAAAATTCGTTACTAAAAGTTAAATAGAGGCCTATGCCTTTTTTAAAGTGGAGTATTAATTCTTTTGTAAGCACCAAGTGTCAGTTATAATGGATTCTGATACGAAGTGCTTATCTGATGAAGGAAGATAGCGGACAAGGTTGCTTCTACTGGATACTTTGTTCTGGTGCCAGATTTCTTTCATGGGGATGCTTATGTGCCTGAAAATTCAGAGAGGCCCCTAAAATTGTGGTTGAAGTCACATCCTCCGGTCTGTCGTCCACTGAACTTTTTCTCCTTGTTTCTGTTTATCTTGCCACCCTAAGTATTTGAGATCAAATGAGAAACCAAGTTATGGTGATAATGGAAGAACCAAGGGGTAGTAAAGTATGTTTTAACTCCTACATGTAGATATCTGTATGGTGCCTTAAGATGACTTTCTAATCATATAATGTATTAGTATTAGCAGTTTTGTCCTTTTTCCCTGACCTTGAAACTGCTCTCTCTGTGTAATGTAATAGTGATGGATAATATTAAGCTGAGAACCATTTTTTTTAAACGATTTTTTTTGAAATGAAATATTTGGCTAACTAAAGTTTACTTTCATTTACTAATTGCTTACTGACAATATGTTCTTAATTGTACCATGATATTCACTTCTCAGGTTCAAAATCTGTATGATTGACTAGGTATTTGTCTGATTTGGATGTTTTATGACTGTTGGCAGGGTCATGATTGTCTGTAAACTGCTATTGTGAGCTAGACTCCACAGTCTGGTTGGTTGAACTTATCAGGCTTTCATTAAAAGTGGAAGAGTGGTTGTAGGACACATTTTTGGTTACACTGATTAAGAAATGGATAGGAACTATTGCTCTATTTGCACGCCGATTTAGTTTCTTGTTTGTCTTTCATCCTTTCCTGTCTTTCCTTTTCCCTAACAAATTCATCAACAAAAGCAGTTTTACATTTGCTAGGAAAAGGCATTTGAAGAAGCAAAACCAATTATTGCTTCTCTAAAGGATAAGGGAGTGTCGTGTATTGGGGCTGCAGGTTATTGTTGGGGTGGTAAGTACCATTTCATTGTACTATGCTTCTTTATTAGTTAACTTCAAATCTGAAGGTTTGGCCCACTGAGTACCGCATGTCTTGGCTCACATTTAGCAAAGGTAGTCGTGGAGTTGGCAAAAGTTTATCAGATTCAGGCTGCTGTGCTGTTGCACCCTACATTCGTTACTGTCGACGACATGAAAGGTCAAGCTTCTTTCTTATGTCGAAGACGCACCTACTCTGTACCATTGCTAATGAAAGTCTGAACTATATAATTTTGCTATCTAATGCCAGTGGTCAGATGCCCAATTTCTGTACTTGGAGCTGAGATTGACAAATTATCCCCACTAGAATTAGTCAAGCAGTTCGAGCAAGTTCTTTTGGAAAACTCTGGGGTAAGTTCACTTCAACTATTAATCTGCATGCAAGATCATTTACTTGTGTTGCAGAATGAGCCAAACTTCTTTCCATGTCCTTGCAGTCATGTCTTTTTTTAGTTTTTGTCGAGTAGGTGTATATCTTAGGTTCTTTCCTTCATCCCAAGTACAAAACAGATTTTATTTACTATCCCTGGTCATAAATATTTGACATTTTTTTACTTCTCATGGTGTTTGCAATGTAACAAGTCCTGACCTCCCTCTCTGCCTTCTAGTATCTTCAGTACCTGTGCCTGCCCTTTGTAAAAACTGGAATCCTCTAAGGCTCTAAGGGCCCTTTTTTCCACAACTGGCGAACCCAAATTTCATTTCCACATTGGTAACGGAATTACATCAAAGTTCCCCCCACTCCAAGAGTTTTCAGGTTTCCCTACCACTGTCAATGAGTCCATACAGAGGGTAGATCATTGACAGCAACGACTTTTACCAGTTACACGGTCGGGTACTTCTCGTAAAGAACCGCATATAACAACCAACTCTCAAGACTCCCTAACATAACTGAATCTCCCAAAACACACATTATCGAAATGCCTCCCAGGACATATCATACGCACAGCATTCATTGACCAACTGAAATATTTGCCGAGATGCCTCCCAGCTTCACTGCAGAAGGACCACACCTGTGTCATCTTGCCTGAGCACATCTTCTCTTGGATGAAACAGCACAGCAGCCTCCTTCAGAGCCTCAGCACCCATTTCCAGCGTCATCTTGTCCTCACCCCCATGAAGACCTGCCCAGTAGGAAATGAAAGAGGAAGCAAGGCAAATTATCTCAGTAGGTGATCTTGTAAGCCTTTTCCCAAAACAGGCATTGTTTCTGGCCTTCCCGATAGCCCAAACAATAGCAGCTAAACCAGTCATATACAATTTTTCCCCATGAGGCAGGTGCATTTTAATCCACACACAGAATTGTTCAAAGGAACTAGGTCTGCATTCAACTCCCAAAATCCAGGCAACCAGACTCCAGAATCCTCTGAAGGGCCCTTGGACCTAATAATGAATTCTGTTCAGCCGTTTTGCCCTGGTTGGTTCTTTCAAAAAAGAGAGTGATGTGGTTGGTGATGGCAGCTCCACAGCTTCCTGGTTCGACTCGGTTGGGATCGGGCCCTCTTGTCAACCGTTTCTCTTCCCTATTCGCTCACTGCGCTTTTTTTAGATAATGGAAATTAATCCGGCCTTGACCTCAAGGGCTACGGCCAAGTTTACAAACGAGCAGCACTTCCGTCTGCTAACTTAAATAAATAAAACAAAAATACACCATATAGTTTGAAGATACACTAGCATGTAATTCTATTGCTAAATCTCCATCGATGGTGTGCAAAATAGCGCATTGTCAGGACCTCCAGTGTCTGACATGCCTTCTTTATTTCATCTCCATCTTGTTCACGCCTTTGTAGCTGCGCCCAAAACCGGAACCAATATGTTCCTCTGAATAGTACCTGCAAATAAGTTTTCATTGGATATTTGTCAAATATAATATCAGTTCTTCTTAGCCACAATGCCCAACATAATGAATCTCGCTTCATCCACTTCTTTGGGTTGAGGCCGCATAACAAATACGGCTAACCAAATTATGCCACAAATTTAAGTCCTGACCAACCAATGCCCTGCGAAAGGATACATTAAGAGGAATCCTAGACAAAACCGTGGCAACCGTATCGTGTTTTTTCCTAACAATGTTATATAGCGATGGGTAATGTTGTTTGATGGTATAGTTACCTAACCATTTATCTTCCCAAAACCTGACTTGTTTACCGTCATTTAAATGGAAAGTACCCAAATTAAGAAAAGTTTGTTTTACTTTCATCAATCCAGACCAAAAATGAGAATCCCCTGGTTTACGCTCAGCTAGGGTGATGGTCTGATGTTTTAAATATTTCTTTGTAAGCAGTTGTTGCCATAAACCATCCTCATTTATAAGCTTAAACAACCATTCGCTCACTGCGCTAAACCACATTTTTCTCTCCACTCTGTCCTGGTGCCAGTTTTTTTTCCCCTCTACCGCGGCGCAACCAGCTAACCCAAGCAGCGACACGAACTTGCTGCTCTCCGGCACCAATTCCGTGATGTGGTCTTTGATGAAACCCCAGACATGGGCATGCTCGACTCTCACCTACCGATGTGGTTCTGTTCTCGTGATGCCTATTCCCTTCTCCATGACTCACCTACGGTCTCGAGTCAAATTCTTCGTCTGGCTACTCTACATCGGCAGATTGCCTTTGCTGTCCTGGCATTCTTGAATTGGATATTCAGCTCTTTTTGGGCTGCCCGGCTGCTTCCACACACCAGGCATGCGATGCCAAGGCCTTGCCTCCCCGAATCGTTCGGAAAAATAAATAGGTTTAACCTCCTATGCCATTGTCGTTTCTCTAGAGCCTTTGATGCTGAAATGCTTTTGCCGTTGTGGCCTGCAGGTTGGTCACTTCGTCAAGATTTTCCCTGGCACCAGGCATGGATGGAGCCTGAGGTACAGGCACGATGATGAAGCTGCCGTGAAGAGTGCTAATCGAGGAAGCCCTGGCGGACATGGTCGGCTGGTTTCACAAGAACCTGAAACTCACGCCAAAGTTTAAGCCTTCCCTGTAGCAGCCACAGACTTTTTGTTTGAAAAACACGTGTATACAATCTACTCCATATGCTTCTCCCTTTGTTTTCTTCAAAGTGATCGCATGTATATATATATATATGTAAATCAATGACCAAGTTTAATCAGTCGGTCTGACTTTTGGAACATGACAGACGGAAAGCTACGGTGCCGTGTCTGGACTCTGGATAATAGCAAGATGAATTCTCCTCCGCATTCACATCTTTTTTTTTAGGGAACTCCGCATTCACATCTGAACATACTATCATGTCTTAGAGCAACTTCAGTGGAGCCCTTCAAATTGAGACCTCCAAAACTCATTTGCAGGCCTATCTCTAAAAAATAGAGGCTCAAAATAAACACTCAACTCTAGTGGGCATATGAACTCGGGCCTCTATTTCTCCGTGGGCCCACCTGTCAGCCAAATGGATGGGAAATATCTAGTGAGATCCATGGTTGGAGGGGGAATTGGAGGGCCTCTGGAAATGGAGGCTTGGTGGAGAGATTTAGAGACCTATGCAAAATGCAGGTACATTTGAAGGCCCTGCTGGAGTTGTATTTTTCTCCAAGCCTCTAAATTCTTATAGATGCAACTCGAGCCTGCCGTTGAGAAAAAAGAAAATGATATCGATCGACTTCCCCAGCGCGTTGAGAAGCTCTGATGAGTCGGCAGGCGCCCGGGAGACTGATCGCCTGTGGACACTGAACCCTGGGCGCGGTTGTCGGTCCCACTCTCCCGGCCGGGTGTGTCTGAATTTTCTGTGCGCGGACTGGTGCTTCTTCCTCTCTGGTATTTCTCCCCTTTCAGGGTCTCAGTCTCATACTACTGCCACAGCTCCACAAGTGCCTTGCGGCAGATAGCCTATAGCCTGTTTCGCGGGCGAAGATGCCGGCGGGAGGGTTCTCGTTATCATCGCCGGCGCCACCGCCGGGCGTGGAGTTTGAGGCGAAGATCACACCGACCGTGGTCATGTCATCACTCGTGGCGGCCACCGGCGGGCTCATGTTCGGCTACGACATCGGCATCTCAGGTATGGCAAGCTAGCCGGAGAAGAGGCTGTGGCCTGTGGGCACACTGTGCAGCATGATCTTCTGATCCTCTTAGTTTCATTAATCCGCATGCAAGTTCAATATATCATCTATTCATCTACTCTGGCTTCAAAAACGTTACCCGAAATCGCACTTACAGTTACACCATGGCGTGAATGCGTGATTTGAAACGCGGTCAATGTGTCCGATTCGAGCAGTGTCTAATCTGTAAATCAAATTACATGGAATTTTAGGGATTTTTGAACTCTTTCCACATGTCTAAAAGCTCATTTAATAAATACGATAAATCAATAACCGTGTTGCGTGGAGTATACGGCGTAAGTCGTCCAACTAAGTCAAAAACACTGTTACACTGAAACATGACATTTCGGGTCAGCAAATTAGGTAGTTTTATTTATCCCTCCTTTTCCAAAATATTGACCATGTAGGAAATTCCGAAAAAAAAACAAAGAGTCGTTTGGTTTCTAAAATTGCTAGCGTGTGCAAGTGCTCGGTCCATGATTGGTAGGTTATTATTATTATTATTTAGAGCAACTACGGCAAGTAAATTCGCCAGCCTGAACTTCTCACATTAGTAAGTACGGCAAACCACAAATTACATCAGCAAGTGAACAGTCGCGGGTACTGTAGTACCCATGGTACTGTAGCACATGGGCTGCTGTAGCAGGTTAAGGTTAGTTAGAGATAATAGTATCAAATTGGAAGTCTATTGCTTAGGTCAAGTAGGCCTCTCTATTTAAAGAGAGGAGTTGTATCAATTAATGACAAGTAGTAGTAAAATCCTAAGCTCAGAGCCTCTAAGGAGGGCGAGCAGGTTCTGCCTCTGCTATCCCGAGCAATCTAATCCCCAACGATCTAGCCATATCATCTTTGGTATTCAGAGCCAGCTTTCTTGGATCACATCTGCTTCCGCCGCTGCCACAAATCCCACCCATAGCCCACCCCTAATCCAATCCAGCCACTATGGGATTCTCCATATTCCAGATCCCAACCTTTGATGGGAGTTCTGATCCATTGCCGTGGTTGAGCCATTGCGATCACTGTTTCGATGCAGGGCAACTACACGAGACTATGAAGGTCTTCGTAGTTTCGCTCAGGATGGAAGGTGCCACCAAACAGTGGTACGTCCGCCTAAAGGACCATGGCGAACCGTCTTGGTCGGAATTCGTGGATGGCATCACCAAGCACTTCGCGATGGTCGCTCTCACGCCATCCGCGGCGCCCGTCTCTGAGCTGGCGCCCTCGTATCCCCAGCGACTGCAGCTCTCGTCGCGACGACGCCCGCAGCACCTGTCTCGACAGCGGCGCTTTCCGCTGCGCCTATCCTAGTGCCCGTTTCAGCAGCTTCTTCTTCACCTGCGCCTGGCAGAACCCACCTGCCCATGGCTCCGATCGGCGTTGCAGCCCCTAAATATATGGTGCCGGCGCGCCGCCACGCAGGTGCGCATCTCTGCCGCCCCGACGAACACGCGCGCAAGGGCGTCTTTCCTCTTCTGCGGGCACCGTCTCCTTCGGCATTGGCAGTTGTGCCCTGTGCGGCCACGGCGCCTACTGCCGCAATGCATGCGGAATCGCCACCCGCGACGCTCGTCCTGGCGACTTCTGCGGCAACCTCTTCGCGCAACCGCGTCACCTGTCTCGACGGCGCCAGTTCGCGCGGCGCTTTCCGCGACGGCCGTCCTGGCGACGCCCGTTCCTGCACCACCTCTTCAGCCGCCCCTACAAGCACCACCGACTATGCCAGGCGCGGCCCTGGCATCCCAGGCCAGGCGAAGGGCGATCGGATGTTCCGTGCCGGCTGTCTGCGCATCATCCCAGCTCGAGGACGAGTTGTCTTCGAGGGGGTGGTGAAGTGTTATGGCCTGTGGGCACCGACTGGTCCTCTGAGTGCGGCGCCGTTGGTCTCGCTGCCAGCTATGTGTCTGCTTGTCGCCGCCACGCGTGGCCCCGTCTTCGGCATCTTCCACGTCGCCCACGACCTCGTCTCCGGCATCCCCGGCGTCTGCCGCGTCTCGCGCTGCCTCGTCCGCGCCGGCGCCCGTCGTCCAATCAACGCCCCCGCGTCCTGCGCGGCTTCGTCTCCGGGCCGGGATTCTTCGCCCGCCCCATCTTCAACTTCTGCACCTGTGTCGTGTGTGGCACTATCCGCGCCCGCCGGGAACCTCTATTCCAGCCACCGCCGCCTTCGCAGCGACCGCTCGACCCACGGGAGCTTCCACCACTACTTTTGGTTTTCGTGTGACGCTTCTCTTTGGCCAGCCCTTCGTCGTTGTTCGACGGTTGTGCGGGCCATCTCCAGGACCCCTCGTCATACCTTCGGGGTGCTCGCATTGCTGCATTTGGCTATGCTGACCCTGGATCGTCATCAGTTTCAGCATTGGTGTGCTGTTTTCTGTCTCCGGTCTAGCTTGTTCATCAAGCGAGCAACCGACGTTTCAAGATTTTAGCAATGGTGGCATTCCAACAATAATTTAGGTTTAAGCCGAGATGTAAAAGGCTTAATGGTGTGTGTCGTGTCAAGTCGTCGTTTGAGTGAGGTTTATCCCAGAGGACGAGCTGTCTTCGAGGGGTGGTGAAGTGTTATGGCCAGTGGGCCGGCTGGAGGCCCAGGGCCCAGCCCGTGAACAGTACATGCGGTACTGTAGCACACGAGTTGCTGTAGCAGGTTAAGGTTAGTTAGAGATAATATTACCAAATTGGGAGTCTATTGCTTAGGGTCAAGTAGGCCACTCTATTTAAAGAGAGGAGTTGTATCAATTAATGACAAGCAGTAGTAAAACCCTAAGCTCAGAGCCTCTAAGGAGGGCGAGCAGTTTCTGCCTCTGCTATCCCGTGCAATCTAATCCCCAACGATCTAGCCATATCATCAGGGCTATTGATGAGTCCGGCCCAGGCAGGATAGGATGAAAAGCCCGACACACCGACCCGGCTGCAACGCCACTAGGGCCTCTTGTTGCGCCTCGGCAGTCTTAGCACCGGCAGCCGAGGATACGACGCACCGATCCGACTACAACGCCACTAGGGCCTCCTGTTGCGCCTTAGCAATCTTAGCACCGCCAGGGCCCAGCTCTGATACCAAATGATGCATCCGGCCCAGGCGTGGGGTTGGCCGAGGCCCAACAAATTAAGGTTGCCCGGACCCCAACAGTTCTTAAGCACACCCACTTATAGGAAGGTCCAATCGCCCCAAAAGACTAGTCTGATAGGGGAAGGGTGGCTCTTCCTTATAAGGTGGCTTCCTCCTCCCTAGCTAAGCAAGGTGAGATTATTCAGAGGCTCACACGGTCGCCGCCCGACTACAACTGGGCCTGGCCCATTTTGTTGCGTCTTTGCCAACGGGTAATAGTGGAGGAAGATGTCCTCATCAAGTTGTACCCTTTTCCACTGATTTTCCCAAGTATCATGTCAGACCATGTCTGGACATTCACGTGTCCATTTTATGCGTTGACCAACCCAAGAAAAATATAGGGTTTCCCATACATGAGCTGCTTCCCCTCCATAGTGGGTAAAAGTCAGCTGAACTAGCGGACTAGATCTGTCCAAATAGCAGGTGAGGTACGCCACCGTACCCACTATCCACTTTGACCTCCTCAACAAGTGCAGGTCGGGGCGAGGGACTTAGCCTCGAGAACGATTCGGCCCGGACCCTGCATACTGCGAACGACTCACCATCCACCTCCATCTCCCTCTTTGCGGGAGTGCTTCTAGCACCAAGACTACAAGTGCCACTAGGGATGCAAGGAAACCAAGCCCAACTAGGCCTCATGACTACACTATGGTAAGGATGCTAGCGCCAGAAGCCCTATTTAAAGGCCTCTGCGCTACTGTGCGACTTGTGGCCGTGGCGGGCCTACCCTGCTAATGCCACGAGCGCCACAGGAACATCACCGCAGGAAGGTGAGACTCGGTGATGGTCAAACTCAGCACATCGAAAGGCGCACCTCGACGGTGACCTGGGCACACCGCTCACGATGCTCCACAAAGGAGTCATGAATCCAGTCGGAAGATAGTTGACGGACCGACAAGGACGTCTTAAAGAAAGACAAAAACAAAAAACAAAACCCCCAAGTGATATGTCCAAACTCACTCGGGCGCTCGGTGGCTACACCCAGGGAGTTCGCTCATGCGAACGCGCCAACGGACCACAGAGAGCAGACGTCCCCACCAACACTCCGCTCAAGCTCTCCCGACCTACATGAAAAAACCCTTTGGGTGAGTCCCAAGCACTCACCCGAAGGCTCGGGGGCTAGACCCACTGGGTTCGCTCGTTACGAACCCAGATTGAACACTCTAGAGATACCTTTCAGACCCCCTTGGCTTCTGTAGGATACCTGTCATTAGGGTACTAACCAAAATCAGGTAAGTGGACACAAATTGACCTACCTAAACATCATCATCATCTAGTTAGACAAGGCAAATGGCAGTCCCCTGATCGGTCGGGGAGCCCTGCCGACTAGAACATGTGGCAGTCGCCCGACCGCTCGGGGGTCCCCATTAACCAGGATGTGTGGCGCCTACCTGAATGCTCCAGAGGACCCAATACACCTCGACGCGTGGCAAGCCCACGATC